>VXBR01006348.1:1597665-1631040 GCA_013400215.1 Cisticola juncidis | reverse complement strand
AAAAAAAAAATTTAAAAAATCCACTGCTAAAATATTCAAATATTTCAAGCTGCATTTCATACGAATCCTTTTCTTTAGCACTACAGACACCATGTGGTGCTGCTGATAACTACACAAACTCTCATAACACTTTGCTGTTAGGAATACATCATGGCAAGATTAAAACTGGTGAAGCTGTGCAGGTATATTTTATGTACATTTCTGCATATCAGGAAAGGGAACTCTTCCAGCAACCAAGTAAGAATGGAAAGAGAATCAAAGGATGGAATTATTGTGTTTGCCAAGAGAGTCAAGTAACTGCTGTTTGGGGTTATTCTGAGCTTCATCATTTACATGGCCAGAGGCTCAGTCACTCCTTTCTTTTACAAAATACATTTTTCTCTGACATTTAAGTTCTAAAGCCAAAAAAGTTTTACATATATAATTTTCTTAAATGTTTTGAAAACAACAAAGTCACAGAGGAAAGCTATGTATTTTAATAACAAAAGAGTATTCTATCATTTTCATTGCTGCAAGTGCTATCAACTCTATCATTATAACGACGTTGGATAACATCTAGATCTCCATAATATGACTTAAAAACTGGAATAACTCCCTTGATTTGTGTTAAATGATTCATATGTGGAGATGAACAGGAAAATATTCCAGTTACCATATCTGCTGTCACTAGTTCCTTATTTAAATCCCTGTGATTTTCACTAGTCCATTACCTGTGAGACTGATGCTTTGTACTTTGCTAATATTCATCATATACAGAGGAAAACCATATGCTTCATTCTCATTTATCTCAATTTTATATGATGAAAAGGAAAAAGATGACAAAAATTATAAGGTAAACAGAAAAACAAACATTAATAGAGACCTTTATGTGTGTGATTTTTTTTTCTTCTTGAAGATAGACAGATTGGCTGCCTTTGAAGGTACATTAAGGTGCCAGCAATCACAGCTACAAAAGACTGTGTTTGTTTTAAAAAACAGTCTTAGTCATACATTCCAACAGCAGCTATGCTAATAGGAAAATTGTGCATTTTAAAGCACAGCAGTTTGGACTTCAGTTCCAGTGAAGCCTGAAGACAGAGAAAAAAATCTCTCCTAAGAAATACTTGTCCAATTGCTTCAAATTTGGCCTTTGGAAGTTTGCTGTCTTGGAAAGTGAAGGAACAGCAGTTGAGAAGGACAAATCTCTTTGTATTCATTATCTGGTTAATCAGACAGCCTCATCTCACCCGTGATTTCAGTCATCACAGGCTGAAGAGGGCTGTGGCCATGGCCTTTGGGGCACAGCACTCATAGCACACCCTCACAGCTCAAAAGGCAAGATTGCAGCAAGACTGCACACAGGCAGCAGCAGGTGTACCCAACTCCTTTTAGCAGAGCTGCCCTCCTCAAAACACATCCCTGCTCCTTTCTTCCTCCTTCAGCAAAGGCTGCAGAAATTTTCCTAAGGTGTCCTAGAGGTCTCACATGAATGGAGGTGTCTGAAATAGTCCAGCAATGCCCCCTGTGCCATGTTACTAAAGGATTCAAGTTATTTGGTCTGGCAGAACATGGCCACTAAAAGGCAAAGTAGCTCTTCTGCAATAAATTCAAGCTAATTAGAGAGCCTTGGGCATCTAACCCAGCATACCACAAGCTTGTTTTCAGCTTTCACACCTCTGTGACCTTGTTCACATGAACCACGTGAATGCTGGTGCCAGCAGACAAAAGGAGGAGGACGTGAGAAATCACAGAATCATGGAACTGTTTAGAACCTCTAAGATCATTGAGCCCAACAGTTCAACCCAGCACTGCAAGGCCAGCATTAGTCCATGTCTCCAGCTGCCACATCTACATGTCTTTTAAACACCTCCAGCAATGGGGACTCAGCCACCTCCTTGGACAGTCTGTTCCAGAGCCTGATAACCCTTTTTGAAGAAATATTTCATAACATCCAATCTGAAACTCTCTTGGTGCAAGCTGAGGCCATTTCCTCTTGTCCTATCATTTTTAACATGAGAGATGAGATAGACTCCCACCTAATGCAACCCACTTTCAGGTAATTGTAGAGAGCTCTGGGCAGAGAGCAGGTTTACACTGAACAGAAGTGAATGTGGGATCTGGACACCTAACACAGTGTGCCAGAGCATTTGAACCTCAGCAGTGGGCTTACCCTCACATCCATCATAGATCTATTTGCCTTGAGTTTGTGCAATGGCTTTTTCCATGTGGCTGAGCCCCAGTAACTCCTGAACTGGTAACTAATCTCTGAAAGACCTGAAGGAGCAGCAGCTATGTCAGAGAGACAGCTCCTGAAAACATCAGATAAAGCACTTGGAAGAAGAAGGCTTAAATTAGTGACTTGGAGGTGTTTACCTCAGGAGAGTACAAACAACACAGGCTACCCTGTGTGCTTTGAAGGCTGCTTTGCTTCCTGAAGGCTGTGGAGGCAGAGTTGTGGTGTTGGAAGAGGGAGGGCATGGACATAGAGCAAGTGAACAGAACACACCTACTCATGTGATGGATGCACACCAGCTCAAAGCCAACAGTACATGGCTTATCAGTGCTAAGTACAGCAAAACCAAATGTTATAATTTAAGAAATAAAATATGTCACCAGAGAAATAATTTTTAACTAATAAATATTATTCTTCAAATAAGTTTGTTGTTAATTCTAAAAAAAAAAGTAATTTTGAATAGTTTTGAATGGAAGAGACCTTAAAGATCTTTTAGCTCCTATCCCTCTGACATGGGCAGGGACACTTTTCACTAGATCAGGTTACTCAGAGCCCCATCCAACCTGGCCTTAAACACTTCCAGAGATGGGGCATCCACAGCTTCTCTGGGCAGAGAGTTCCAGTGCCTCACCACCCTCACAGTAGAGAATATTTTCTTAATATCTAATCTAACCTACTGTCAACCTCAGCCTAATACCATTTCCCCTTGTCCTATCACTATGTGCCTTCCTGAAAAGTCCCTCTTCAGCTCTCTTGTGGGAGAGCTCTCTTTTAGGTACTGGAAGGCTGCTTCTAGAGTGTCCCCAGAACTTTCTTTTCTCCAGGCTAAAATGCCCCTCTCTCAGCCTGTCTGACAGGCCTCTCCAGCCCTTCTCTGGACTCACTCCAACAGACCCATGCATTTCTTGTGTTGAGGGCCCCAGAGCTGGATACAGCTCTGCAGGTGGGGTCTCACAAGAGCAGAGCAGAGAGGCAGAATCCCTTCCCTTGACCTGCTGGCCATTCTTCTCTTGATGTAGCCTGGGATGCAGTTGGCCTTCTGGGCTGCGAGTACACACTGTCAAGTTGTAATTGAGTTTTTTTTGTCCACAGACATCTCCAAGTCTTTCTCCTCAGGGATCCAGTCTTGATCCAGTCTCCTCCCAGCCCATATTTGTGCTTATTGCCTCTCCCCAGGTGCAGGACCTTGCACTTGGCTTTGCTGAACTCCAGGAGACTCACATGAGCCACCTCTCAAGCCCATGAAGGTCCCTCTGGGTGGCAGAGACCCCTTCCCTCCAGGGTGTCAGCCCAACCACACAGCTTGGTGTGGTCAGTGAACACGCTGGGTGCTCCCAACCCCACTGCCCACACTGCTCACAGAGATGTTACACAGTGCCAGTCCCAACAGCTGCCTGGTTGTTGTTGTTGTTGTTGTTGTGCCAGTCCCAATGGAGTTATTGTTTTTTAATGTTTTTACTTTACATTTTACTGAAGTTTTTACTTTACATTTTACTGAAGTTCCTTTTATTTCCCACCCTTTTTTCTATGTCTCGGGGAAAAAAAGTTAATTTTCCTGGCTGTTTTTAGAAAGAATCTCAAGTTTTTCTTTAGTCCACACATCACTAAGGGCGTTTCATTCATTTTTGTGCAGTCATTAAAGATTGTCATTTATGGCTTGCTAAATGTGTATAATGGAGACACTGACAATGTCTACAGTAAGAATATATCACACCTTAATGTGTTTACTGTTGAGTTTAATACGATATATTTCCTGCCTGTGATTATGGAACACAAACATTTTGACTAAGAATGAAAATAGTCTTAATCTCAATTAATTAGAATGAGTTTCCCAGTTCAGGAGCATGTGCTGGCACGGTGAAGGTTCAGAAAAGTTCAATGTCACAAAGCTAAAGTAAAAGAATAGACTTTAAATATTCTGGCAAGATTTTAACACTTTAGAAAAATGTTAAAGTATTCCTTACACTTTTCCATATCACACAGGATAAATGTTATGCCTTGCCATCCTATTTCATGGGGACTCTGTTATAGCAATTCACAGATTTCTTCCCACTTTTGTTGCTCCTATTACCTGTGGGTTTTTAGGACATGTCCAGGCTTTCATTCTGTCAGAGAATCAACTCATGAACAGGGCTCACATCTAGTCTATGAAGATGAGGTGCAAGTATAGGTAATAAGATGAAAAATACTGCATAAAATTCTTCCTTATTTGAACAAATGTTTGAATTGATAGGAAATAAAAAATATATTTAGGCTTTGGAATTTTTTTTAATTCCTTTAAAATGAATAATGTTGATGTACAGGTGGAAATACATTTTGAAATACATTTTGGTTTGAATTACTGATATTTTTTTCTATTTTCTCAGATAATCTGCCAGTTCTTTTTTCCCTTTTTGGCAGGCTGTACCTTTCTGAGAAAAGAAATGCTTTCACAAATTTTTTGGATTGTGCAAAGTCTTCTTGTTTCAGTGAAAAAATATCACCCAAATCAGTTGCTTTACGGAAGAATGCCCATTAATCAGAGTTGTGGGGAGTGTGTTCCTGTTTTCCCTCCCCCTCTCCCTCCCTCCATTGCCTCTAGATGTTCTTTTGAGGAATTTCTTATCTGCAAATCAAAACAGAATGAACACCTCTATTTCCTTAAGGCCCTCTGCCTCTTACTTTTCCTTTCAAGTGGGATGAAACAGTCCAGTGATTGTGGCAAGTTATCAACATTCACTAAAGCCTTTTGTCCCATTCACCTTTTAAATTCTGGAAACAATCAGGTGTCCAAACATAGAAAGACACTTCTGCACTTCTGCTTGGTATCAAGACATAGATGATTATTATATTCTTAGAACAGGAATTATTCCCAAACTTGCTGTCCTCTGCAAAAGCCTGACACTCTGAAGGGCCAAATTTCTGTCTGCAAAATAAGAGTGGGAGAGGAAAGGCAGTATCCTGTGGTGGAGTGGAAGAGCAGCAGGATATGCTTAATCCCTGCTGGTGTGGGTGGGAATGAAGTTTGCAGCAAGCACAGCCTTGACACCCTCAGCCCAGCCCCACAGTTTCAGTCCCACCCTCATCTTCCCTTTCAGGAGCCCAGCTAGAGCCCAGCCTGCAGTCATGGCATGCTCCCCCTCATCTCTGCTCCAGCATGTTGGAAATCCCCTCTCCTCCATCCCTCAGCTGATGCAGGAGCATCCTAATTCTCTATTTTGTATAATCTCACAGCAATCCCATGTCTCTCCCACTGGTGTCCAGCTCAGCTTTCAGTCACTACCCAGGCATCCCAGCTGCTGCTCTCCAAGCACCTTGTGAGAGTGGAGCTTGGGCTGTGGTGCCTTACGGTGAATCTATCAAATATTAAAACTTTGGACTTTCTAAAGCCAGATTCTTTTGTCCTTTCCACCCTCAACATCTTTTCTACTTTGCTTTAAAAAAATAGCTGAAAAATAGGGATAGATTCTCTGTGAATGTGTTGAAAAACACAGTTTTCATTTTATTTAGAGCAGAACACCTAAAAAGACCACTCAAAAGTACTTTTCTCATTTTCTCAATTAGAACAGCTGAAAAGTAGTTGTGCTGACCTACAGTGTTCAAGTGCTATTTGATTTCTTTCTCTGAAATAGATATTTAGTCCAGCAGGCTGCAGAATGTTATCAGCTGTGTTATGCAGATACATGGCATTGCTACTGTGGTAGTGCAGGCTGAGAACACTAGATGGTCCCTGTGATCCAGTTTCACACTTCAGAGCCTCCACAGTCTTCTCAGCAAGTACAATCATGGCATATCCTTGCAGCCAAGGGGAAAAAAAAACAGTGTTGGCCATCGGAAGTTACCACCCAGAACCACATCAAGAGCTGCAGAAGTAACCATGATGGCTTTCTCAGCCTTTATAAGCAGGGAGCAACGTGGCACTCTCAGTCTCCCAGACAGAGCAGCGCAGTCCTTCGGAAAGTTCCTCAAAAACAATTGGCCAGAGATTTTTCCTGAACTCGGATACACCCTATAATACAGGGTGGCAGTTAGACTGAAAAAGACTAGATGAAAAAAGAGAATATAAAAATACAGTAGAGAGGTTTTGAAAGTAATGGTATGTGGGTTTTTTTCCCACTCTCAGTTTGGTTTGAGTAGGTTTGAGGCTGTGCAGCACAAGGAAAGGATTTAATTTAAAAAGCAGCAGTTGCTCATCTTATTTTCAGAATTAAAGTCATGGAATGAATAAAAAATCTCTTGAGCCTAATTTACTGTACAAATGATCTTTCGGCCATGTTTTCAAGTCAGATTTATTTGCAGAGATCCCACTCAAGGTTTAAAACACTTTTTTTCTGATATCAACTGTTTTTTGGCATGTGGGAAGTCATAAAAGATCGTTATTTTTCAAAGCTATAATCCTTGTAATAATACAACTTCCATTCAAAGTAATTCTTGATCTCAATTGCACTGTATGTTCAGACAGTTCCAGTGTCTTTCAAGGGTTAATGAGGAATAGGTATCCTAAGTCAACCTTTACTGAAGTTTTCCAGAGTTCTGTTAAATGGGTCATCATCAAATTTAACAGAAAAAGTCAGGCAGGAGAAGCCTGGAAAGAGATGAAAAAGCCTTCGGCCTTGCTACTGTGAAAGCAAAGGGGCCAGGCTGATGTTAATTGATGAAAAAAAAGGATTGGCTATGAAAGCAAGTGGCCCCCCCTTCAGCTTACTTGAGAGTGAGGGGAGTCAAAAAATGTAAGGAATTACTTCTATTTCCATGTGGTGTGAGTATCCAAACTCGGGGAGGATGGTGAACAATGCTGTCAGTTCCTGCAACCTGTCCCTCTCCTGTTTTCCTAGCTCCCTGTCAGACCCATTCATCCTGCTTGAAACCAGCCCTGCACACCACAGACACACTGCTGCTCCTCTGCCTGAAAGGGAGGAGGGCTGGGCACCAGCTCCAGGAGCTGTCTCCAAAATGTTGGATTTCCTCTGGTGCAGACTGTGGCCAGCGTGGATGAATTGACGTGAGCACTGCAGACAGGGAGAAGTCTCTCTGGAAAGAGCGAGTGCACCTTCTGCCACAACACCCACAGCCTCACTGACAGTCACCACAACCATCCCCGAGGGAGCAGCTGCACCCCACCCAAAGGTGATGGGCACCCTGAACTGGATGACTGAGATTTCCTCAGAAACAACAGGAACATCCCTTTGAACTCAGGAGAGGAGAAATTGCCTTGGTCAGCATTATGTCTTTGAGTCTGGAGAATTGGAAAATACAGGCTTTATGCTGCCACCCATTTATGACCCATCTTCACAAACAGCTCAGTCAGAAAGTATAACCTACAACTGGGAGATTTTCTCCAGTTAACAATTTTGGTCATATTACATACAGAATTTTTTATGTTGCAACCCTGAAATTGTGACCTGTTTCTTCTTTAGCCCATGTCACTCTTCTTCTGATTATTTCCTCTCACCCTACCCGAAAGCCTTTTCTGCATAAGACGTCTCCCTGCACTCTTCTCATTCCTCCTGCCAGCTCACTGTTCTCCTTTGCTAAGGAGTTGTCTGTGACACCTTCCTTCCCTGAATCTTGCCACCATCCTCTTACCCTGCTAAGGGTAATTCTTGACCCTCCAGGTGTGTGGATTTTTGTTGGGTTCTCCCCCCTGCCTTGCCATAGTCCTGACTGCCCTGGCATGGAACATCTCCAGTTTCTCATCACCATCCAGTGAGCACATCCAGCCGGGAGGCACAGCACTGTGCACATCCTGCTTGAGGATGCTTTGGCTGGTCTGTAGGTGGTTTGCATGTTGGGTAGGAGCTTGGGAAGGCCAGGGAGAAGACACTTAAACTGCATATCTCAGGTCCTGTACAAGAATTTCAGGTGGGGCATAGGATAATTAACCATAGTGGAAGCTCAGGTGGTACATGGCATTTCAGAAAGTACATAAGAGCTGAACCACCATTAATATTACAGTTGCCAGGTCTTCAGATATTCACATCAAGGCTTTATCCTCTAAATCTACATTTGGCTCTTAAGTACATCACCACTAGCATCTATTTAGGACACAAACACTACCATGGCAAATACACTTTCCTACACATGGTATCAAAAAACCATAGATGCCTTTATGTGTCTCTATAGATATTTTTTCTTTGACAAGGAAATTGCTAGATTATCATTAATAAAAAAATTTAAAAAGCACTTCTAGGCTAAATGTTAGAGGTTTTTTTCACACACAGTAGAATAGGTGCAGTCTCAAACATCTTTCCAGAGGTGTTCAGCTCATTGTCTCTCATGTATGTACAAACACACACCATACACTCACAGACACACACATGCAGACACATGCCAACACACTTGATACAAATTTAGAAGCCAGATTTTGGGGGCAAAAGCTTCCCATTAAGTCAGAAATTACCTCAGATCTGTCTGTATGTAGCTAGTAAGTTCTGACATTGTTGTTGCAATCCAGATGACTGCTGGACCTTCATCACCAGGATCTGTGAAATGGAGGGAGGAGAAAAGACTGGCTCAGTCATCCAAGGAGATGCTCAGGCATCACAGGGCTTGACAAAGACTTTGCAACCTGAGCTTAGATGTTGCCTCCAGCTGTGCACTCCCTCAGGACATTACAGCTGCCAGTCCCCAGAAGACACTCACCTGCACCTTTGTATTGCAATGTCCTGGTTTTAAAGGCGTGTTCTTTGTGCCATCTCTCTTTATTTTATCTGGAAATGAATGCCTGGATGTTCAACAGGAACCTGTTGAATGGTGAAAGGCCTCATGGTTGTAATACTGTAATATTTGCAGAATGTTATCCAGAGGACCTAGAGAGGACCCAGTGCACTAAACCATTCTGTTGGTCCTACCAGATTACCTTTCTCAAGATTACAACGTATCAAAACAAGTGCATGGTATTGAGAAATAAAGTGAAAAATTAGTCTAAGAATCAGCTGAGAGGTCCATGTTGAAAATCAAAAAAAGTTTCAAGATACACAAAAATAATCACAAATAAAAATATTCTTCCTGATTTGTGGCAAAAGCTCAGCTCAAAACTTATGTAAATAATAATATTTATATTTTCCAGAAATATGCTAGAAATTTCAAAATGCTTCATGACTGCATCCCTGGATTTATAGATTAAGAAAATTTAGGCACAGAAAATGCTGGTGTCCTTTTCCTGAATATAGATGATATCCTGTTTTTCCCAAGGCTCACAACAATAAAAAAGTACAGGTCTTCAGACTGCAAAGCTGAATTTGCAGAGTGTAACAGACATCTACAGACTCTGGATCATTTCACCAGGGGTAACCCTCTGGGGGCCAGTTTGCTTGTTCATGTTCTTCAACCCCTGCAGGTAAAATTTAAATGGAAGCAAACAGGATCTTCTTTTAAGGAAGAAGAGCTGTGGTCATGAAAAATAAATACATTTACATGATTTCTTTGACTTCCTAAAGTTCAGAAAAATTGTTATAAAAATAAATGTCAAAATTTGAAGCAGAGCTATTACTAGAAAAGCAATAACATGAGTTTGGGGATGTAGGTGGACTCTCAGAATGCTATTAAAGCACAAAATAAAAAATATTCAGGATAATTTAGGGTTAATGAAAGCCATTAGACTTTACAGGAAAGGAGATGGAAAAGGTTGAATCTCCAAACAGTATCTTCCATTCTGACACAGTTAGGGGAACTGATTTACCGGTATCCAATCAAATCTGAGTTGATGCTCCCATTACCATTGGTTAAGTTCATTAACTGGATGCTGTGTGAGGCCTTAGCACTGTTCTACAGCCAGAGAGAAAGATGAAATCTCCTACAGAGATACTCTGGCTGACTTCCCAGGAGCAGCTCTGTAATGTAACTGGTCTTCCCCAATACAGGCCTCTGCATTCTTCCAGCATTTTCCCTTCCCTTCCCTTCCACCGCCTACTCTTCTCAGTTTGGGTTCTGTTATCTCGATTATGTGCTCTCTCACTCTCTTGCTTTCCTCAAGCATTTATTTAATTGTAGCCTTTATTTATCAACTGCACAGGGAGTCTCATCCAGTCCTCCCTCCCTTCTCCTCATATGAAACTAAGGTGGGTAGGAACTTTGCAAGGACTGGGTCTATTTGGTGTGAAAAATCCAATTCCCCAGTGGAAAAAGCATCAGTTGTTTTGAAGGGGGATGCTCCCTGAGATAGCTTACCCCAGCTGCAAAGAGAAGTGACCTGGGATAAGCATGGAGGAACAGCTGCAGGGGAATTGTGGAACGAGTTCACATAATTCCACCAACCATATTGGTTAGGAATATTTTAAGAAAATTAGATGCCCCTAAATCCTGAGGTATCTCCAGTTTAAGGAATGAATACTTATTATGCTAGAACAGAATTGGTCCCTGATGAAGATATCATGTTGGTTTTGCTTTCCCATAAAAAACCAAGCAGCCATAGCAACTGGGCTGAGTGCTTCTTATTTTCATTGCTGCAGGGATATCCAACAGAGACAGAGAATTTAATGTTTTCAAGTGTCCTTTTTTCCCTCTACCTGCTTTTGGCTCTTCTCAGAATTTCTGAGAAACCTCTGCTGTTACTTGGTAATCACATTTTTTTTCATAGATTCTGGTGATATGCTCAGAGTTGTGCCAAAAGGCCCCTGCATCTGGTAGCTTATTATCAATTCTCTCTGTGTTACTTGCCAAACCATTACACTGTTCTTCCTTCTTGGCACCTTTTTAAATGTTTCACCAAACATCCTGGAGACAATAACCCCCACTCTGACAAATCTTCAGCAGGCTGTAGGGCTCTGTTGTTCTCCACACCACCCCATCACAGATTCATGCCCCAGTGCCCCACAATCATCCACAGCCGACTCCCACTCATACTCTGTTTTTTCCAAGTACAGTTTCCAAGCCCCCTGAGACTCCTATGCACATTACATGCATTTCTTACCCCAGCATGCAGCACATATATATATTTTTGGTGATGAGACTAAGACAAGAGAACAGATAGTAACAATTAAAAGTCCTTTTAGTGCAACACAACATCTACATAAAAGCTTCCACAGTGATTTGTGTGTGTTTATAATTAAGGCCAGGCTGATTCCCAAAGCTGATTCCAAATTCTTCACCTTGGGTGAAGTGAACAATATCAAGCTATGTATCAAATAATCAGCAGGGGTTTTCAGCACTGGGATATGATCTAAGTTTTCGAAAAATATTGTCTAAGAGATAAAGGGCTAAAGGAAAAAACATGAAAAATGGTGCTAAGAAAATGCTCCTGTCATACAGTCAAACTGAAATTAACTGAGGCTGAAGATGTGGGAAATCACTGGAGTTTCAGTGTGATTTGCATTAATTTGAATATTTATTCCTTAAATTCTCTTTCTTTCCCTGGTAAATGCAGAGCTGCAAGAAGAATTACTAGATCTGAGGCAGCTTTTTGAAAAGAGAGAAGAGCTCTGACAGAGGACGTGTCTTTCCGTGTCCCTTGCCCTGGCCCTGCTCCACAGTGTCCACGTAGTCAGAGGCTGCACACCAAAGAAAAGAAAGGGGAGGGGGGAGAAGGAAGGACGGACCGAGGGAGGAGCCCAACCAGGCAGTTACTTAGATGCATAATTTTTCTTCACCCCATTCTAAGGACAGGAAAATCAGTTCAGGAAAAGCTGCATGAAGCAGGACTCATTCCTCCCAGTCATCCTCACTTCTCTCTGGTCCCAGTTCTAGCACCAGCACCAGCGTGGCCACAGGCTCTGCTGAGCAATCCCAGCCCCTGGGAGCAAGACAGCCTGGAAGCAGGGGAGGAAGAGGGGTATGGATAGCTGGGAAAACAGCTCCAATTTCTGTTTCCAGAGCTGTGGCTTTTTTTTTTTCCTTTGTGCCTTGGAAGAATGGTGCTGGCCATACAGCTCCTGCTTCTGGATTATTTTCTCATTCTCATCGTCTGGGATGATGACTGACTGCAAAGAGCCTCAGGATTTTTATTTTAGTAAAAGGGAAAAAAGAACCACTGCAGCTTGCTGTTGTGACAAAATACTTCCTTAGACACACAGCCAGCTCTCTCCTGCCACTTGAAATAAAAATGTTTGAAGAAATGGAGCACACATAGTTGTAGTTAAAGGAAAAGCTGCAAAAGGAGAAATCTGGAGGGATTCCTTTCTCCCCCTGCTTCCTCAGCCGTGTACTCACTTGCAAGTGACTACAGGCTTGCAGCAGAGAGGTGTTTTCATTGGGAAAGGTCCCAGCAGGCTGATTGGGTGGGACATTGCCCTTTGAATAAATGCCAAATCCAGCAGTCTAGGAAGAAGGAAACTTTTTTTTTGTTTTAAATCTGCTTCAGGCCTAAACCAACAAAAACTGGAATAGAAATCCTGGAGGTAGAATTGTAGGAGTTCAGGCGAGAAGGCAGTTTTCTCTCCACTCCCCTACTCATCTGAACTCTCTTCTTTCCTATTAAAGTGAAAGCTGTTTTGCAGAGGTCTGTTTCTTTTGTATTCAGCAACACTTTTTCCCAGTAGAACCTGTACACTGCAGAGTTTTCTAGAGCTTGGCATCTGTGTATGTGGCACCCACTCCCTCTGCAAAACTTCTGCCACTGCAGCTCCCCTCAAAGCAGCCCTCAGACCTCTCTGCTCTGTGCCTCTTGCAAGGGAATATGAAAAGAAAATATGAGTGGATAAGTAAGCAGCAGCTGGGGAGTCTTTGAATGAAAACACTAACCACATATTCAAAATGTGGTAAATTGAAACAATTGGCAGAAAACTTATCTGTAACTTAATGATCTAGTCCAATTCTAGATAGTCTCATAGCACAGGAAATATTCTGGACACTGAATTGACCTGCTTCTGGTGCAGTCATTATTTCTACCTGGAATAGTTTATTTAGGCTACATGGCTTTCCTGCTTCTTGCCTTGTCAATTGATTTTGGTTGGACAGGAAACCACTTAATGGTTCTTCAAGTTCAAGTTTGCTATTGAGGATGCATTCTTTTTCCAACATCTTTAAATATAGTCACCTATGGAAAAGAGGCTGTTTCATAGTCATAATCAGTAGGGACTGGCACCCACATAATTATAGGTAGGGACACACACATATTTGTAGGACCATGCAAATACTTAGGACATGCTCTCATAAAAATTGTGTTTCTCCATTGCTTGCTCTTTGCACTTTAGACAAAGGTCATTCTAACTGACAGAACATAGTTGTTGGAATATGGACCAAAATAACAGAAATAACTGTCATAAAAAATCTGCAAGTTAAGTTCAAGGGTGGCATGTAAACCGTATATCCTTATAACCAGGGTCAAAGGACTCAATGCTCAATCCTTCCTTGTGTTCTTAACCTAGTTTCATGGCATTGGACTAAGAAGTAGCCACTTCTTAGAAGGCAGGCAGAGGAGAGGGAAGCAGAGCTATCACTGTCTTTTACACCTTTTCCAGATCCCCACTAATTTTATTTTCTTTCTATCAGAGAAGCTGGAGGAGAAAACTTCACTCTTGAAGTCTGTTTTATTTAGATTCAACTGCTTTATTTCCATTTCTTTTACTTTCCATCTCTTTTTATTGTTCACACAAATCCTCACATAAAGCTCACATAAAATCTTTAAGCTCTTTAGTCTTTAAGGTATATTTAAATTATTTGAACATGTATTCACCACATGGAGAAAGAGAAAAACTGAAAAAGTGACATACTGAGATTTTTTTTTTAAATGCTGAAAAAAATGAGCAAGTCTGCCCTCCTTATCATTATTTGTGACTAATTACCTGAGTTTTTAATCATGAAAGAAAACTGATCTTGCTGCAGAAGTTGTGCAGCAGAGGAGTTGGTGGAAATCCTTAGTGTGGGCTTGGTGAGTTCATATGATGTACATTCCGCATTGGCTGCTGAGGAATTCAAAAGCAGTAGCTCCTTAGGGCTTCTGGTGAACCAGCTACAAGAGACTGGTATGCTACAGGGGCTGCACAGAAATCAATAGTCCCACCTTGCTGAATGTGTGGGAAGGTGGATGGAGGGAATGGCACAAGCCCCTTACCCACAGATGGAGAAGGGAAGGTTTGGATGAGAGGGGGCTCCCCAGGCTGCTGCTCTCTGCTGAGTCTAATTGCCACTGTGGTCCAGTGAGATCCGAGCAGACTGGCCAGAGCCTATTTGGAGTTCCCACTCTATCATTTAGAAGAGCTGTATTTGGCATGCAGGGGCCTGAACTCCTCTGGTCGATCCTAAATAGCTGCTGCCACTGACAGCCACGTCACGTCTCCTACCTCAGCTTGCATTTTGCAATTTCAGAAAATTCCCTGTCATCTTCATCCCACAGATCATTGCCTTGCTTCAGCAAAGCGCTTAGGAAATATTTTCCTTGTAGGTCTGTTTTCATTAGACAAAAATTACATCTCTAAATTAGATGTTAGCTTGATTTTGCAGTTGTTTTTGCTTTAAAGGCACTGCAGTACCTTCTGTTCTAAACAGCCTATAGTCTAAACTAGGCTAGCATGGAAGACAGACAGCTGTGGAGCTGCTTTAGAAAGAACTGATATGCACAATGAATGTATATACAACAGGAGATGAATGATCCTCCCAGGCTAAAATTAAAGTGCTTTTAGAGATGTGAGATTTGAAGCTCTTGCATAAACTTTCAAAGTGGTCCTTTGCAAAAGGTGAAATTTTCAGTATAGCACACTCAGTTATTCTGGCAGCATTACAATTTCTATACTTCTGCCAATAGCTGAATTTAATTACTGTTGCATTTGTGGAAATACTTACCAAACTAGAAGAGCTACACAGGAATTCCATCAGTTTCATATAAAGTGAAGCAAATGCAGAGATGCTGGCCTATGGAGAGAATGTGGAGAACTTTAAAACCCAGCTTTGCATAACTGCCTCTAAGTTTCATTTCTTCCCCTCTCTGGTTCAAATGCATTTCAGCATGCACAAAAAAAATGCAAGGAAATTAGAGAAAAGCAAAAAATTGGGGGAAATAAACTCTTCTGTCTATTGCAGTACGGTCAGAAGTTCTTCCCATGTTGTAAGAGGTGAAGTCAGTCGGGTAGAAAAGGGTGCTGAAGTTTTCAAAAGCAACAAGGATGAGCTGTACCCCCTCCTTACAGTGTCTCCAGCAGTAGTTTTGTGCAAAAAGAGAGCAGGAATCTTGCTCATTCATCTTTAATCCAAATACCAGCTGCATCATCTCATTTTCCCTCCCATTCAGAAGGCAAAATGGCTTGTGCAGAGCTCCACAGTCACAGTCCTACAACCTAAGAGTGAGGCTCCTAAACCTTCTTTCTGTTAAGGTCATATTTTTATAGATTCCTTTTGTTCTCTGCCCATCTGGTCTCCACAGTCTGTCCTACAGCTAAGTGTCTAAATTTGTATTGGTCTCCAGGTTTACCCTGTGATTGACACACAGTGATGCAGTTGCCACCAGGGAAGGGGATCAGGCAAATAAAAGCATTTTCATTTAATTTTTGTTTCATATTCAGTTGTTAGTGCTCTAAAGAATAGTTACTTGATAAAGAAAAACCTAATGTAGATACATTTCTCTGTGGATTTAGGTAGGACAGATCATACTTCCTTGACATCTAAAATGTCAAAGAAACTAAGGCAGACTAACAACACAATTAAAAATATGATCTTCATTGCTGGCTTGAGTTATACATATCATGGATCGATTAATCTAGGTATTGAGTCAATAGAAACATGGGAAAACTAATTTCCTAACATTGATTTTAGCTGGACTTAAATCAACCTTCTAAGCTAGGATTTCATTCTAGAGTGCAACTCAGTCATTCTACAGGAAAAATTTAGTCTCCCTGAAGCAGTAGAATTTTTTTTCCTTTTTTGCAATGCTACCATTACTTCTTTCTGTAAGAACTTAAATCTTGTGACAGAAGCAATAGAATAAAATCACTGAGTGCAAATATCAGTAGATGTGAAAGTGCTTCATGGCAGCAGGAGAATAACAAAGAATTCAAGAGAAGTTTTTGGCACTGCTAGGAAAAGTAGTGGCTGAAAATTATTTTATTTTAAATCTGAGATCCATGACAAACAAAACAAAACAAAACAACCAGAAACAAGCAAACAAAACCCCCAAACAAACAAAAAAAAAAAAAACAAAACAAAACAAAAAAAAAAAAAAGAAAGGAAGAAAGTAATAGAGAAAAGGCTGTAGTGAGATGGAATAGAAAAATATACAAGATTGAACTGTTAGTGAAGATACTGCTATGGGAACATATTATTCATTAATATTTTGACTGAATGATTTAGGTATTAGAATATTATCTCTAATGTAATGTGATTGATTGTTTAAAACATTTAAGATGACACATAGGTGGAAGGCTGGCAAGCAAATTCTCATTCCTCAGCTCCCAGACAGAAAAAAAAAAAGATTTCCACCTTATAATATTGAACAAAATTCTTCTGTTGTCAGAAAGGCTGCAGTTAACTCTATTATAGTTATTCTAATATATATAATATATATAATATAGTTAATTTCAATCAGGCTGAATTTTAATGTGTGAAAATTTTACAAACTGTCATTACAAAAAATAATGTAGCCTCAGGTTATTATTGTCACTACAAACACAGTCTACTGGTAACTACTGGGATGGGAAGCATTCCAAGCATCCCTGACAATCTTTCTTCTTGGTTTTCCCAGTGTTTTTGCTTCCAAATTTCAAGTGAGGCTGACAGCTTTGCGATTCCTTAGCTCTAAAAGTATTGTTATGCAGCCATCTATGAAATAAGGTTTATAGAAGAGTTAATATCTTTTATTTGCATAGTAAATATACCATGGTAAATATAGGTTGGGAAATGTTAATTTGATCAATAAGACAAGTTGAGGAAAGAAGGATAACTGCTACCTATGAAGAGAAGATGTTACCATGAGATGAAATAGGAGTCTTTTACGTACATATATGGAGCACTGAGAGGAAAATAAAGGATAATTGTGTGTCAGTGAACAGTTAATACATGTGAAGCACAAGAAAAAATGTAATATACTGCAAAGTCAGCATCTCTACTGGGTTTCTTGAATATGACAGACAACACCCTCACAGACTGCATTTCCCAGTCTTGTCTTTCAAAGGGATTTTTGTAAACCTTCCCATAAGCCCCTCTCAATGATCAGAACTGATAGGTCAAAAATAGATCACCTGTATTTTGAAAATACTCTCCCACTGACTGATATAAATTCCTGTACGTGCTTTTCTGAGTTTATACTATTTAATGAACAGCATTTTCTTGGTGCCTTTGACAATGCTCTGTAAGGACCTTTAGGGAACCAGACGAAGTACATAATTCTCTAGGGAACTACATGTGTTTCATCTTTGGGTTTGCCATCAAAGGCATTTTATGGCCATTTTAAGGCCATGTTTCCATTGTTAGTGGCACAGAGCCACAGACCCCTGCCCTTTGCAGCACTCAGGTGTGGTAGATACACAGCCGAGTTTCCACTGCTCCTTACAGCACTCTGACAAAGGAAGGCAGCAGACCCACACTGCAGGGTGCTCACAACCAAATTCAAAACTCATGAATCCTCTTGGATGAGCAAGATCCAGCAGTGTCCATATTTCTTTTTAAAGTGAATTAATGAGGCAGTTTTACCAGCAACAGAGAATTCCCAGTCACGTGCTAACCCATCTGCCCGTGGGGATAGGAGAAGGTGTGATCTACGCAGGTCTGTATCCTAAGTCTAAATGTCTTGGAGCACTTGCAAAGAGCAAAGATCACTTCTGCTACCACAGATCTGTAACAGTGCCTCTGTTCCAATGGGTTCCTTCAGGAAAAAGTCTCTACACAAAATTTCTTTCTTGAGACTTCTGTTGAATTATAAACCTAGTCTTAAATATGGAGTTTGTCCTAATTTGGCCAATACTGAAAATGAGTTGTACTTTGAAATATAATAATATCTACTTCTACTTTGATAAGAAAACAGTTTGCTAAAAAGACAAAAAAAAAAAAAAAAGGCTAGAACCATCTCAGCTAATTTGGCAACCTGTTGGTGTGCCTCTCTTCCTGTTCATATGTCTACGGTTCTTGCTTAAGGAGCCCTCATCTCTATATTCCTTTTCTGATGTTCTGGGATAAATACTAAGATCTATTGTATTTTTTACCAGCTATGACATTCACTTTACAGCTTTCCAATGTGTAGACAATTCTGAAGCCACTGCAGATGTAGTCCTGTCATAGTTCATACTCTCATTCTGACTGATGATGTACTGATAACCTGCTGCAGTGAAATGTCACAATACCAGCCCCAGATGACTGTTTGGATCTCCTGTTATAGCTGGAGGCCTAGCTCAGGCACAAACTCCTTTGTTGTTGACATCTACCTTTAGAGAAACACACTCTACCCTGGGAATTCCAAATCAGAAAATGTGCTGAGTTTTATATAGGGAAACAGAGCAGGAAGGGATCATCAGGTTCAATGAGACCAAGCTGCCAAATATAAATTACAGTGCAGCAGATTTCTATGTCAGGAAGGTCTGCAGAACAATCACCCCACCTGACCCTTCTAAGGGAAGTGTTTCTATTAAATTTTCAGGACTTTTTGTCTGCTGAAAATATCTTTCTCTATGTCAAAAGTAATATAGCTGACAAGTATATATGTGATAGTCTTAAAAATAATTCCTCATCCTCCTTTCATTGATGAAAATCACTCTTTATTTACTTTGTGAGGCTTTCAAATGGCACTTCTATCTGCAGTTTAATTCTGTTATGTCAGCTATGGTACTGAAAGAAGACTCATATTCTGAGACTTCTTTATTTGCAACCTAGTTGGAGCCATCTTCAGCAGTTTGTTCTTGTTGTGTCTCATGGAGTTTCACAGAAGCTGCTGCTCTCCACAAGTCTCTCTGTAATAACAGGTTGCAGGTAATTATTGGTTTCTTGGAATGTACTACCCTCTACTTCAAGTCATAATTAAAGGAGTCAGACTTTGGAACAGCCTCTGGAAATCTGAAAATAAGAGTTTGATTTACAAATGTTAGGGTGGAATGGGAAACGAGTGAGCCAAAAGAAGCATACTACATACAATGCTTATTGGCAGTACTCTCAACTGGGCACCCCTTTAGTTTTGGCCACCAAGACTCATCTGAGGGGTCTTGTGTCTATATATATGGGGTGGTGAGAACAACAGCAGGTCCTCTCCAGAATGAGCAGAGTGCATTTATCATCAAGACAGAAGGATACTGCTTGAAATTACACAAGAGTCTACCATCAAAGGCAGAATATTACCACAGGGAAAACAAATTGTTACAGACATGGCATTTCCTTCTGAAAAGGGTTGATTTAACAGAAGAAAACAAGAATTGGGGTGATGGATTCCAATATCCAAGTCTTTGTTTTGACCCTGGGCAAGAATCTGGGTCTTTGTTTCCCACATCACAGGTAAATGTCCAGCTCCACTGAATTATTTTGGATCGCACATCTATTCCTGCATCACCCTTTTCCATTTCTCCTTCCCATTTCTGGTCTGCACACTTTGAAGGGCATGAAACCCCCTGATTCTTCAGGACTGGTAAAGCAGTCCCCACACCCACTGTGCTTCTTTCCTGACATGGAAATCTTGACTCTGTGAAAAAGTGGGTAACCTAGAGTAATTAATTTCTGAACTGGTGACAGAACTGCTGGTTGTATTGGCAAATGGCCATTGTTTCTTGTGGTTTCCATGTCTGACCCCAAGGAATTGGATACCTGCTCAAATGGAGGCAAATGTGCAGTCATTTTCTTCCTTGATCACCAATACCTGATTATAAAGGTCAGGATGATACCATCAAGGCAATACATGTGAAGCTGTTTTAAAGATGTTTTCTATTTCCTCAGAACATATTCCGTTTCCTTTCAGAAAGGTCAAAGCACAGAGAAGGGGGGAATAAATGAGCACCACACTAATAAGCTTCCTGGAGCTATCATTTACATTAATTACATGTTTTCTCTGCCTCCTTTGGGTATGTCAGCAGAAAGACATGAATTTCACAGGGAATTTCACCTCTATGAGTAATTACATGGGTGTTACATGAGAAGGACTAGAAAAGAAAGTTGGAGTAAATAAAATCTCTATAGTTACAGAGCAGCAAAATGGGAGATGTTCATGGTTTTCTTCTAACATCTGACAACCCCACACCCACCTCAGGCTGTAGGTCTCTTATATCAATGTCTGGAAAACCTAGCACTTTCATCCATTATAATTTAAGTACTTCTAATGACTGCTGCTCTTAGAGATTTTACCAAATAACAGAAAACAGGTATTCCTAATATTTTTCTTTGGGAAGCTCCTCCGATCAGAATAATGATCATTAATGTCTATTTACCTGTGATTGTCCTGGGAGGCTCACCTCTGTCACCCCTTCCCATGCTCTGCTCACCTAAGTAACTTCCTGATTTCAGTGGAGCTGGTCATGGGAGAGAGGAGTCCAACACTCTGCCTTGCAGAAAGACATCCGGAGTTGGTCCCATGTGGCCAGAGTTAATTTTCTTCCCTGAGTTTTCAGGCTTCTCCCACTGTTGTACCTCTCATATCTTATTCCACTTGGATTCTTTCACTTACTTTTTGAGCTTTGTTAGGAAATTACGAGAAATGTTACAGAAACTTGCTCTTACAAACCTTTTCCCAGTGTTATTGCAACCACTGGGAAATATTGTTTATTTTTTCTGCTGCATGTGCACCTGGTTTCAAGCAAAATCTTTTCAGCCCCAGATGGTCAATTTTTAACACTGTTCACAGCAGGAAGCAGTAGTTTGATGGCTGACCCCTTGGTACCATCATTGTTTCTGCATAAAATTGAGAACTGCCAAAGAGAAAGAAAATACTAGGAGAAGAAAATGAGACATAGGCAGCTCCAATGTTCAAAAAAGAAAAGAAGCTGGGGACTGTAAGTGGAGAGCACTGATCTTAGGCTAAATATATACATTTACATATGGAGACGTCAAGTCCAAAATAATACACAGGTTAATTCCTGTTAGCAACAGTTTATGACTGGTGTTAAGGCAGTAGAAGGCTGAAAGTACTTGTTCCTCTAACAGAAATGCCAGGCAAAATCCCTATATATGATTTTCCCATGCTCCTGGAGGAAACACAGAGTGAAAAGCAAAATGGTCTCCTGTGTTCAGGCAACACCTTTGTGTTGCTGCAGGCACAGGGCAAAGCACAGGCTGGTGGCTTGGTTGGTGGCCACAGGCTGCTGTCCTTCTTCACTCTGTAGGACTCCTGCCAGGTGAAATGGCAGGAATAGACATCTTCAGATGATTTCCTATTTTCTAGAACACAATTTTAAAGTGTTGTAGGCTACAGGAAAATTAATTACTCCATAAGAAGTATAAAAGTATGCTATGGACTAACAGATAAATTTCAATGCAAAGTTTGACATGTATTTATTTGTTCATTTTTGATGTTCTGCAATCATTTCAGGTAGCATATGCCTTAGTGGTATAGCATCCTCATAGCTGTAATGTTTATATATCCACATGTGCAACACTTCAGTTTGTGTAAGTCTCATCCAAGTGTTAATGAAGGACCTCACAATACCTCTGTGCTCTGCTAGATACTTGTCTGACCACAAACACTTGCAGAATGAAGAGCTGAATGTCTGGCCAAGTCCACAGGACACTCCAGTGGCAGAACACAGCCATTACTGACACCAGTTAATGTATGGTCATTCCAGTTTTTCACTGGTTTCCATCTCTTAGATTGAAGAGCATTAGAAACAATATCACCTCTCTTTTTACAGACAACGTGGGGCACACAAACTCACCAGTATAGCCCCTAGATCAGTTGAACATCACAAATACTGTGTATGAAGATATGAAATAACAGATCTTTTCTTCATGGTCTTCTCAGGTACCAGTAACAGTGTCTAATAATTTATCTTCTGTCTCCCTGTTTGTGATGATGAAACGGGATCAATTGATGTTTCTGTACGATGTCATTTATCTTGAAAATTGGTTCAGAGAAGTGGGTTCTCATATTTTTGACTGCAGCTGATTCTAACTTTACAGTAGATATTCCCTGCCAGAGACAGTTAAAGATGCAAGAGAAAAAAAAATGGAGTTTAGGCAGAATAACAAAGCATGAAGTCTTCAGCTTTTTCATCACCAGATACACTAAGCAGAAGGAGGTCCCATGAGGGGTTTGCAGCTAGTTAGGAAAGGAGGACCCTGGCTATATTTGCTGCATTCAAGGCATAAATTGGCAGAAGCTATTGGGAGGAGACTGTAACAGCCTGGCCCACAGTGGTGATGTCTGCAGGAGTAAAATGGCTTTCCACAGGCAAAGAGATCTGTTAGCAGAAGTTCAGCAGGAGATAAATCTTCATTCACAATTTGATTCTTCTAATTCTCTACAGGAATTTGGATTTAACACCAGATTATGGCTCTTATTTTACAATGCCAGTATAATATTCTAGCAGTTGTTTTTAATGTAGGAAAGAAGTTAGAATGTTCCAGTGAAAACTGTGATAGGAAAAATAGGCAGAGCAAAAGCAAAGCTATTTGAATGCTCCTAAATACTGCAGGGAACTCTGTTCAGAGGTATTACAGAAGGGTTTATTGGAATTGCCTTCAGGAGGGAAATGGGGGAAAGTTTTCTTGGTTGCATATTCATAAGACTTAAAAAGTGTTGGGGTTTGATTGGCTCTAAAGTTGTGCTGCATTTGATTGGCTTAGAAACTGTAACGGGAGAAAAAAAAGTAGAAATTCCATCCTGCTTTAATCACTGCCCACTTTGAGCTTCCCTAATGACTTCCAGATGCATTCTTTTTATGCTATTGTTTTGGCACAGTTTCCAGACAACTTTTGGGTCTGCTAACAAAAAAAGAAAGAAAAAAAAGAAGGAGGAAAAACTCTGCCCTCCCCTCTCTAACAGAAAACAGATTTCACTCTGGTTATATAAATGTGTGATGAGCTGGAGAATTGAAATGCCTGTTGCTTTCCCTCTTCAATCTCCAGGAAAATTTCTGACATAAAGCAAAAGGAAAATACTCCTTGTAGGGAAAGAGTTGAAAGCAGATTTTATAGAATCTATTGATATTTATGTAAATACCATGAAGCTGAATAAACTAAAAAACATTAACTCTACAAACCCAAACCTCCTCACCACAATATAATTTTGATACTGCTGTCTCTGCCCTGTTGAGCTGTCTAAAGCAAATCATCTTGCCTCTTAATGCTTCAGTTTCCCCCAATGCGAAATAGAAACAATGGTGCTTAGCCACAGTATCAAAAATTTCTATGATCCACAGATGGAAATCACCTTGTAAGGCAGAGTCAGAACATCCTCTATCACACCTAGGGAGTGACACAAGAGTCATGAGGCATTTGCTGAGCTGGAGAGAAAAACAGTAGTCCCCTCTGCAGTGGTGTGCTTGATGCCCATGCAAGACTGCCAAGCATTGTATTTGTAAGGTAGCCTGTTCCCTTTGCAACAAAACAACATATTAGTGCTAAGAACTTCTGTCTCTGAAAGCCAGCAAAACTGCCTCCTCTTTAGCCACCTCACCAGCCCTACCTTTTCAGAGGATAAAACTCAGAATGTGTTATTCTGTATTTTTTATATATATATAATGGAATTCCACCATTCCTCTACTCAGACATTCTTTCTTCCCCTAACATGGTGTCCACAACAAAATGTCCACCCCCAAAGTTGCTGTGTCTTCCAGCCCTCCCATCCATGACAAGAGAAGAGATGTTGCTACATCTTGTGAAGAAGATATCCTTTCACCAGTCCTGGACTGCCTCAAGAAATCCAGGGTTTAGGTGCTGAAATTCATTGGCTACCAAAAACCCCGTGGAGTTTCTGCAATAAGCAGGGACACCTTCAACTTAGATCAGGTTGCTCATCCATCCAACCTGACCTTGAATGGTCCCAGGGATGGGACATCCACCACTCCTCTGGGCAACCTGTTCCAGTATTCCTTCATTATCATCATAAAAAGTTTCTTCCTTTTATCTAATCTGAATATACCCTCTTTTACTTTACAACCATTTTGCCTTCTCCTATCACTACAGACCCTGCTGAAAAGTCTGTCTCCATCTTTCAAACCTCCTTTAAATACTGGAAGGCCACAATAAGGTGGCCCTTTTCTTGTCCAGGATGAACAATCCCAACTCTATCAGCCTTTCCTTATAGGAGAGGTGCTCCATCCCTCTGATTATCTTGTTGGCCTCCTCTGGATTTGTTCCAACAGGTCCAAGTCCTCCCTGTGCTGGTGCCCCAGAGCTGGCACAGTACCTCATAGCTGTTTGGCAGACCATGAGCTGGCATGAGCCAAAAGCAGCCCAAGGGTCATTCTGACAAAACAAACAATTTATAGTGCCTAAGGAGACTCCCTGTTTAATTCCACCACTATGGTCATGATACAGGAATTTTGTGCATATCCAAAACAACACTTGGCAGAAAAGTTTCAGAAAGCTTTGAGGCAAAATCGGAATTTTCACATCAGAAAATCCATACCATGCCCTTTGCATAGGTATCAAACCATTTTGGACAGGTGATTCTAAGATTCAGTCTTCTTTGCCAGATTCTTCAGTCCTTGATTACCAACATTACTGTTGTCATGAAAAGTTCTCAGCTCTTGCCAAGGTAGTGCAAGGCTGGGCCATTTGGGCAGACATTGAAATAACTCTTTTACTAGCAAGCCCATTTAAAATTTAAGAAACCCAATCTATTAAATATAACAGAAATGTAGGGCTGAGAAATCAAAAAGTCAGCTTAATCTATCTCTTTACTTCTAATCAAGGGTAAATATTTCTAGATGAATGCTAACTCATACTTAATATCCTTTTAAAACTTCTAAGGACATTATTTCTGGCTCAAGAGTGGCAGTAGGCAACTACCATTAGCAGGAAGTTTTTCCCTAATAGATAATCTGAGATTTTTGTCTTCTGAAGAAGGAAAAAATTGCTTGTTCTGCCCCAAATTAAGTGTGAGCAACCTTTCATATGCTGAAATAATGCAGATTATCTGTCCATTCAATCTTAATTTCCTCAAAATTAATTTGTTAAACCTCTTTTCTACCTTGCTGAATGACTGCTTGCTCCTTTGCTTGCTCTCACTCTTGGACTCTCCAGTTTGTCCCCCATGCATCTCAAGAGCGAAAAAAAGCTAAGACCTCCCGTGTGTGGAGAAATGCTATTTAACTGCTTACACACAACATTTTCATCAATACACTTCTGAATGACACAGGCAAAGCTGCAAAGAGGCTGTGCCATTGGCTCACACTCAGTTTAACCTCCTTTATATTCTCCAGATCCCTCTCTGAGGTATCATCCACCTAGATCAACTATTCATTGCATATTTGTGTATCTGTTTGCTTTCCTTCCTAAACTTATTCTGCTAGTGTTTGTTTTTATTGAATGCCATGGGTTTGCTCCCTTTCTCCACGTTGTCAAGGTCACTCTGAATCTTAACAATAATGGTTTTCAGCCTGTGCCCCCACTGTGGTTTCACACTTAAATATTTTCCTGTTCTGTTGAAATATGCCCTGAGAATTTCAGGCAGAGCAGGACTCACATAGAGCTCTTTCAAGATTAAAAAAAATGCCCTGAGTCAAACATTTATACTAAACATTTAAACTATTTATAAGACACCATATTTATGACATTGTCTAAGACTGCCCCTCTGCAAGGATGCCTATCCAAACCTAATTTCTAAAACTTGTCTCCAACTTCTTTTTTCTTCACGCTTTATGAATTCTACCTTCAGTGATTTCTCATTAATAGGGTTCCCCCTCCCTAAAACTGTGAGAATTAAGAGAAGTGACAAAATGTAGACTAGATGTAGAGAGAGAGAGTAATTTATTTCTTACAGATTTATTTTTGGCAGATGTTCTTGCAAAGTTTTTTTTAGTATCTTCATTCTCTATTCATTTGCTCTTTCTTTGGGAAGGGTCTAATGAGAAATCTCATCCCAGAGACAAAAAAGTAACAGCCCCAGGATATGAGTTACCTTTTCACTCATGGCTGACCTGGTACAGCATTGGCAACTGCTGGTTCAAGCAGGAAATTGAATTAACTGACTTCCAGAGATCCTGATCAAAATACTTGACGCTGAAGTAAACTGGTACTTGCTACTGCTGGAAAGAATTTTTCAAATTTTTTCATGCAAAGTTTATTCTTTTAATAAGTTTTTGCAAATCAGAAAATTTCCCTGATGATTAATCAGTTTTATTGTAATACTGGGTATTTTAAAACATTTCAGTAATTGTTTTGCTTACAGATTTAAAATATTATTGTTTATCAACCCCCTCTCCCTATGCATCATACTATATACTGAGAGGCTTTTGTAAAAAAGAGCAATTAAAAAAAATTAAATCTTTCCTTTTTTAAGTAAAAGAGGTGTTCTGGGTAAAAATGTTGATCACCAAAACTATCAGAAACAAAAAACAGTATAAAAAACTTTTCAAGACAGGTAAAATGGCATTTACTAAACTTTCAAAAAGTAGAAAACTCTTCAGCATTCTTTTAATTAAAAAAAAAAAAGTAGTTAAACAACTTTTTTACAATACTGTTCTCTCATTTTTTCAATGGTGAGCTCATATTTTCTAAAATCTCTATGATTTAAGGCCCTTCTATACAGAAACATCAGATTTCCCCCTAATTTACACGACCTTGAGCCCTGGTGCACCTCCTCCTCAAGATCCAGGGGGCAGTTTAACAAAGGCTATTCCTAGATTTTGCCCAGGCTTTTTGTTCAGCCTGGATATGGTCTGTCATCTGTATCTTCCTGACACGTCACAAAGTGAAACAAGCCAGCTTCTCCTAGCAGAGATTCCCCACAAGATTCTTTTTATCTCCCTGTGCACAGACTGTTTGAAGCCCTGCCTCTGTCCTCCATGTGTTCCACAGTTTATTTTTGCACTCTTTTGTTGCAGATATGTGAATCAGCTCAGATTAAGTTAAAAAAATAATGCAGCATACAGAGTTGTGGCAAGGAGCAAGGAAACTTTTTTAGGCATGAAGGGGGGAGGAAGGAAGTTTAGACATTTGCCATTCATTAAAACCAAGGAGAATGTAGCTCAGGCTCCGTGTGCTTTCTGAACAGAAATGCCAGCACCCCTGTGCTTACTGCAAATTGCTTGTTATTTACTTCAGGAGCTCCGTGACAAACTGCATCCTATTCAAGGTACAGAACTGAGAACTCTCCTCCTCCTTTATGTTATTTCTTTGTGATTTTTCAGAAATATTGGTACCTCCCTAGCATTGGTTTTTACGATCAAGTATTTTTGCATTTAAAAATGGGAAGCTTCAGAGGGATAGGGCAACTTCTAACCCACAATAATAAAGCACAGGCAGAGAGGAGAGAGCAAAATGTCCTTTTGCATGGTGAGAAGGAAAATGTTAAATTCTCTGGAGTTCCAGAGAATAAACCCATAGGATGGAGAAATACCATGGGATAGAATGTTGACAAAATTTATGCTTGTGGGTTAAAGATTCAAGTGCTTTAACAAGAAAACTAGCAGGTCAGAAAGCGAAGGATTCCCTTCCCCCCTGCTCTGCTTGAATATTTCCTCCAGGGATTTGAGAACTGCAGGATGACGTGGAAAGGGGTAATAAAACCCTTCGAGTCGGGTGTTCCACAGCCTGGCCTCACTCACAGCAGCTCTAGACGCTTTAAAATTAAAAGTCCCACAGAATGCATCGTCCTGCCTCTCAGCTTCTCCCCTTTCAGAAAGAGAAGGCAAAAAAGGCTGAAAATTTCCTCAGCAAATGTCTCGATCTTGCAAGCTTTAGTCAAATCACGGCAGCACTCTTTAATGTTACTGAGGAACTGCAGTAAAGAAAACTCAGATCCTGAGATTTAGCAGTTCTCAGTCTCAGTGTATCAGCCTGAGCCACTACAAAAATTTTCTGTGAAAAGAAAAATGAGAAGAAAAAGTCTTTGTTTTTCTTCCTGACTTCTCAGCTAGTTTCGGAGCGGGTTTTTTTGTTTGTTTTGTTTGTCTTTGGGGGTTTTTTGTGCTCTGTGGCTCTTAATTTGGAATTGTTGACTCCCTCCTTGTCCTGATGGTCACAGGAGACGTACAACATGCATACCATATAATTGGGAAGCGGTTCAGGAGGCTGCCACGTCTGTAGGGCTCCGGCACACAAAAGGAGGCGGAGGTAGCAGGAATACCTTCTACTTGACGAACTTGGAAATTCTGGTGCCACATCAGCAGGAGCAGAGCCCAGCACAGTGCTCCTCAGTCACTGCAGAACTGAGAGGCACCACAGGAGTGATTCAAGGCACAAAACTGCCCAAATGCCTGCTAATATCTGCCCTTCTGCCACCCCCACATCTCAGTGGGGGATGGTACACACTTTAAACCTCTCACTTACAGCAAAGTCCCTAATTCCATTTAGTATATTAGGAATTTCTTACCTCTATATCCAAAAGCCTCTCAGTTTGCTTCTCTGTGCATCAGGGAAGAACTGAGGCACAGAGAGACTGAGGATGTATCAAGACCATGCAGTACAATTTCACATCCATGTACCTGACCTGACTTGAGAGTCAAAGCCCAACAGAGAGAGCCAAAGTTGCTCCCAGCCTAGGGAGCCCCAGGTCCGATGGCTTCTGGTTCTAGATTGAGTTCAGGAATGTCTGTGTGAAGTTGTGACTGCCATGAAGACATCAATGTCATTCTTAGCTAGCTTTGGTTCCACTGTGCTCCCATTCTGAGTAGCCAGCATAGGAAACTCAAGGGTTTTTGTTCTAGGGACTGGGAGAAGGACTTTGAGCAACGTGTATGAGACACCTTACCTGAGTTCACTGGGTAGTTTTTTAACAGACTGGGTTCATTTATAAACACGGAATTTGCAATTCTATGAATTTTGAAGAGATGATCCAGGAAAAATTCATGACTTTATCAGCAAGGACAAACAGTGACCACCTGTATGGACACTCCCTGTAGGGATAAGAGCACAAGCATGAGCATCTCATTTATCTGCTCAGCCCTTAAAAATAGCGAAGTAGGCATTAAAGAAAACCTTTGATTCATGCACCTTTTTACACTTACATCTGAACTAAGAGCGCGTGTTCACACAGCCATGGCTCTGCCTGTTGGAGTCCAGGGCATCTCTGTGATTGTCCCAGAGGGTCTGGGATCCCGGCAGAGGGGTCTGGGACCGAGCAGGAGGTTTGGAACCTGGACAGGAGGGTTTGGACTCTGTACAGGGAGGTTGGAAACCTTGGCACAGAGTCCAAGAGGAATTACAAGTCTTAAGAGTGTGAAATGAGTAATAGTTAGCTTATCACAGGGTGAAAAAGTATAATTTGGGGTTTCTTAGAATGGAGGCTGAAGAGCCAAGATGGGGGAATCAGGGTGTGAACCTGTTCTTCTTCCTTCTTGTTCTTGCCCTCCATCTTCTGTGGTGCTGGGTCACAAGAGATTGGTAATTATTTGTAAATAAGGAACACGTTGTGGACAACGGTTGGGTCAGAGGAATGGTACAAAAGGGCTGAGACCTCCCAACCTGGGGGGAGTCACCACGAGCCCTCTGCTGCAGCAGGAACCTTGGCAGAGAACAGAGAGAACTGTGAGATAAGAAAGAATAAACAACCTTGGAAAACCTGAACTGGCAATTCCTGATTCTCCTACTTCTGGCACAAGATGTTTCAGAGGGCAAAAGACACTTTATCACCGAATCTCAGAGACAAGAATCCAAGACCTACCCATCTCAGACATGATGTGTTTGAGGGCAGAAGAGCCTGCTGAAGTGTCTGCTGTAAAAACCATCTTTGGAACTATCAGAGCTGGCATCATATCTTGATTATTAAGATTTATCACCATGTGCACTTGATCTGGGATATTGAAACATGCAAAAAAGAAATAGGGACATAATGACTTAAAAGAGATGATAAAAAGCTTATATTGGGAGAAAAAAAAGGAGAAACAAACAGCAGAATTCAGAGAAAAATGTAAGAAATAAGTGAAGTTTCCCCAAAAACTATGTTTTAGCTAGACAGAAGTAAGTTGATTTAGATATTTAAAGGTGGGAATTAGTGTATTCAAGTACCTTTTTCAAATACATTTGAAAAGTTTGAAGGGAAACTGTACATAAATACAACTACACAGATGAGTGTTCGATCATCTAGAAAATAAATAAAATCATGGACTTTTCTCAGTTGGTGACTGATTGTAGTTATCTCCTTTGCCTATTCCAAGTGCAATTTGAATCATGTAAACATAATCTCCTCACATGGGGAACAGAGGCAATTTCCTGTTTTCCAGAATGGACATGACTAAATGATTTACACATTATTTACCATACAAATTCTGTGATAGTGTGAATTGTGGAATGAAATGTGTGCACAAATCCAGCTGATGCCTAATCACTCCGTATTATATACTTATTATACACAAATCCATGTTTATGTGTTGAACACTGGTATAAACTTAGTGCACTGATATCTATTTTATGGCAAAAATCAGTGTGGCATGAGGTGACTGCAGTGTCATAGCAGGACAGCAGCCATCCAACTCTGTTACATTAATACCCCACCTCTGATAGAGACCTGCAGGATTTAAATGCCAGGGTAGAGGAAGTGTTTATTTTTCTGGAACAACATCTGGCTCGTTAATGAGCTCCACAGGTGGCTATGCTGGTGGTTTCTAGTCCCTTATGTGGTTGGGCTCTGTGTGTTCAGCTTAAAAAGCCCATCATGTCAATGACTGGCTCATTCAGCCTGAACTATTTTCTTTGGACTTACTGATGCTGTGGGATCTGTGCAACCTCAGCAAAGCCTCTCCTGAAGTAGGTGCTTAAAAACACCTCCAGTTCAGACAGGAAAAAGAGATGGAATGTTTGTTTACATAAAGTTTAGCACAGGCAAGCTACCATTTGTACAGTCTTTCTGAAACTGTTTATCTGATTTACAAGATTTTTTTTTCTTAATAAAGAAGTAAAACATATTATACACATAAATTAAAAGAGTGTTTTAAGGCTATAAATTCAAGCACACAAATTCAAGAGATTAGAATTAAAAATGTGTGGAAAATATTCAGAGTCAAACAAAATGGTATTTTTCTCTTCAGAAATGTTTTTGGATACTTTACCCAGTTATGGACAGATTGTTTTAGACTAGCTGCAATTTTCTGTAGGAACCTGAAATTTTGATTCACTAATGCAACATTGCCTCACACCATTTTTAGTGCTCCATTTATAATAGCCCATTGTTAGCAATGTATTTCTTCACACTTCCTGATTTTCCCCACTGGAGATTTAAAACCATTTGGAGGTTAAAAAATCCAAACAAACTAAAAGTCCTGGCTTCTCACTTCTTTCCACCTTTTTACTCAGCAAGGAAGATAAAATGCATTCATAACTCCACTTATGTAGCAGGGATCAAAGAAGCAGGGGTTTGCTCCGTTTCTGGTTCACTGTAGGTCCATTAAATTGGTCCAAAATTTCACCAAAATAGCCCTTTGGTCTCCTTTCTGCTGATGCTAAGGGGAGTTACTGTGCAGCCCTGTACAGTTAATACACAGGGTCAAACTGGAATACCCTATATTCACCTGTCTGCAGGGTAAACAAGAGGCTTCAGTTGGACCCAGAACTTTATCACAGGCGTGGAATGAAGTCCACAAGGTCCTCCAACTTCACAGCTGAATAGAGGACAAAATACCACATTATCTGTGAAGTGATCCTTCAAAGACAAGGTTAAAGTTATCATGAGTTTCACAGAAATTGTTTATCAGTTGTTTCTTTCTACTTTAGTACAAACTCACTGTGAGTTTCTAAAATCAGCAGAAATTCTGCTCAACACTAACTCATCTGTATATTTTGTACTTATTGCACAGTTTATAAATTGCCTGCCTGGAACTACATCAACTAGATTTAAGGCTATTTTGTTCCATTAAGAATAAGAATTATGAGTGCTTCTGATGGTCTGAAGAACGTCTTGCAGCACGACACAAAGAGAAATGCAGTGATTACCTGTGCCTGCAATGAATATAATGGAAATCAGTATAATACAGGCTTAACCTATGGTAAGGGGAACATTAACATATTCTTTTGATCTGTTATATGAAATCCTGGAAGTTCCTTGGGTGGAGAGATGATCTTTTGTAATGCTCCTCTCTTTTTCAGACCAAATTATCTTCCTTCCTCACTGGGGCAGGGGTGTATCCAGACATCAGAATGCCCAGTGCTGAATCAGAAAAACTAGGCTCAAGCTGTCCCAGAACCAGTTGAAGGTAACCCCCATCTCCTCTGTCCTCAGGGGTTGGGGTTCCTTCTGCTGGGATGACACATGGAAGAAATACGTGAAGTCCCTGAGTGCAAAGATGATGGAGAAAAGCTCAGCTTGGAAAGGGTTGGGCTGGGGAAAGTGAGGAGGATTGCTAGCCTCTGGATGCAGAGTGTGAGATGTTGTAACACAGGATGTTTCTGCACAGCTGGGAATCCTCCTTGTCCTTTTCTTTCCCTGTCCAATGAGGCTGCAAGAGCATCCACGCTTGTGTATGTAAAGGCTTCGTGTTGTTGCAGTAGGGAAAGAAAATTCAGGGTGGATATCTACATTCTGAATTGTGGCTCTGATTAACAATTGCCCAGATTAAACAACCTTCAAAGAGTAAACCATGAGCACAGAAACCTTCTCTTCCAAAAGGTGAGTTTCCTTCTGAAAGATAAAAAAAACAGAGGAAGGGTTTGAGTCTCCCACCTTGCAAGCGTTTGCTTTGAACACCAATCTATGGGACGAAGGATACAAATTCCTTGTGTGCACACAGCCTGGCAGTACATAAGGTGTTCACAACATTTATTTCTTAATTTACTTGACCAATGTAAGATGCAATTGTTTATGTTTCCATTCACTGTAATTAATGTGAACAATATTCAGAACAGGCTTCCCAAGCAACCTTCTTTACCTGGATTTTCCTTACACCTTCCCTCATGGTATGTGACTTATTTACAATTCATTAACCTAATTTTTGCAGCATGTTTTACATATTATTAAATGTTATTATTAAAGCTTCTATAACATATACACAGAATTTTCATGCCTTTGTTCCTATTGTAAACCAAACATTATCCAAACAAAACTATTTTACTGTCCTCCTGGCAAAATGAAACCATTTTTCTTTGAAAAAATAAATATATAGATGCATCTCAGCAGTAATGATGAATTCAAACATTAAAATTTCTCTGTCTTTTCATCCATTTTTTTTCACCTGTTCCTGCTAATGGCCCTGCTGGTGCCAGAGTCATTAGTGTAGCTGGAGCTGCAGAAATAGGACTCATTGTGGTACACCAAAAAA
>VXBR01006348.1:1577837-1597650 GCA_013400215.1 Cisticola juncidis | reverse complement strand
AAAAAAAAAGAAAAAAAACCCAAGACTGGTGACCAGAGGACTCAGAGCCCTTGGACAGTGGCAGAGTGGTGGCACTTGCTCTGCTCTCCTGCAGACACTGTTTGTCCAAGGAGCTCAGAACCTGGCTATCACTGATACCATAGTTCACCCCTATATTGCCAGGCTAAAATGTTTTCCTACAGCTTCCATCTTGGTCTTTCTCTCTCTAGTTCAAACTAGTAATAACAACATAAATGAAGCTTAAATATTTTCTTTCTCTCTATCTAAGGCAGAGAAGATAACATCATGACAACTTGCAAAGAAAGGAGGAAATATTAAAAAAACCCAACAAAAACAAAAACAAAAACAAACAAACAGCAACAACCAAAAAAAAAAAAAAAACCCACCAAAAACAACCAAACACCACACTTTGAGAAACCAAGCTAAACTAAGCAGGCTGAAACATGGTCATTCTTTCCATAGGGTTTTGTTTATACATTGAAGCCTATCTCTCAGACTGTAGCATCCAGTTGGCTACAATTTCAAGGTTAATGAGAAAGGCCTTGCATGAATTCCAGCTCTAACATATGACTGCTGCTTTTATGGCTATGAAACGGAGGAGGGGGTCCCACATTTATATTGACTTTACCCAGCTGGAGGCTCTACAGTGCCATTAATCTATAAAGTGAAGCCACTTACGACTGGGGAGACTAGTGTACTGCTGAGCATCGTGAACTTTTATTTCTGTATGGATGGGGATTTGCCTGGAGTGAACTCTCACAACTGCAGAGGATTCTTCATTTCAGAATCTTTAGCTTTGCTCTGAAAGTGGGGTTCCTGGAGGCTGTGAAGTGTCCAGTTGTTATAGCTGTACGTTGCACACCTGAGAGCTCATCACTTCAATTCTAGCAGCACACAAACACTTTGCAGGCACACTTCCTCTTGTCATCCAGACACACTGATCTGTTCACTGGTCAGCTGCAGGTTTGTATGGAAAATGAACTCACTCAAACAGCATTTTCCTTAACTCATTTCTCATATCAGTTTTAGAAAAGTGATGACCTAGCAGGATTCATGCTGAGAAAAAATCATTAACATTTTTACAATTAAAAAATATTTCCTTCGTTTCTGATTTTATCCAATTATTTCAAAACAATCTAGTAATCAGCAGGATGATAATAAGTGTCATGACATTCTTCTAAAGTACTTGGCCTCCTTAGGACTTTCTGTACTTCTCACTGCAGAAGAAAACTGAAGCTAACAGCAAAAGAGATGTATGTGTAATGTAAAGACAGGTTCAAAATACAGTGCACATAACTAATGAGTATACAGTTGCACAACACTGAATTTCAGCAGAACTCAAAGGATGGTTTCTTTACAATGCAAGTTGTCATGGGAATCTTTAGTTTGTGTGTGTTCATTTCTAGACATCATCTGAGATGTGGTACCTCAGTAAAGGTACCTTTTTTCCCTAAATACCTTATGACCATTTTTCCTACTTACAGATACCTCCTTGCTTCCTTAGCTAACTAAAGTAAAATATTTTGAGACATCACAACATGACAATTCTCCTCAAACGACTCACAAAACTGCCACTCAGGCTTGTTTTACTGTTTTTATTCTGCAATCAAATATAAGTTAGAAATGTTTTAAAGCTCTTCTAGTAACAGTTTCCAGAAGGATAGGAGTGGATGACTACAACACAGCAGACAGAGTCAGGTGCTGGCAAGGGGGTCCATCAAGAGCTGGAAATTTGGAATACATGGAATATTCCAATGGAATACATGGTATGAAGTCCAGGCCCTTCTGGGATGTTCTGTCACAAGCATCAGGAGACAGGTCAGAGACAGGGCTGCATTCTGGGTCCAGAGTTCTTGCAAGACACAAGTTACCCAAGTATACAGGGCCCAAGTACGACCAGGAGGCAGGGCCAGAAGCAGGGCTGAAGAGAGAACACCTACAGCATAATTGAGGTAAGGGCTCATGGCCCAAGGCTGTGCTGAAAGGGGGCTCCTGGAACCATGGTGAGGCACCAGGGTGAGATTGGTCACCATTCAGGCCTGTTAGTGGTCCCAGAGTCCTGACAAATGCCTTCTTCTGGCTTCTCCTCACTTCATCTGCAATGGCTCCTTGTCTGATATAATTTTCACCATTTTGAACAATTAGGCACTCCTACTATGGAAGAGCCCTAGGACATTTTTGTTGGGAACATACCCCACCTGCCTCGTTAGCCCTTGCTTTGAGCCATCCAATAAGAAACAGAACACAGAATTATCTCAGCATTCCCACAACATACCCTCTATATGTCCCCTCTGCAGAGTAGTACATTGCTCAGGAAATTTTTCCAAAATTTAAAGCCATTTCCTTTTTCTTCTGCTATAAATGTAGCCAGGTGAATGCTCTTTTCCGAGGCAAAACCGGTCTGCAGTCCACCAGTGGACACCATTACACTTCCACAAGCACAGGGAGCCAACAAGTTCTTCACATTCCTACCATCCACAGAGATGGGACATACGTGGCAAGCTGGGCACTGTGCTGGTGCCCTGCCCAGGAAGCAAATTTCAGCAGGAAAGATGTTGAATGGTAACTTCAGAGGCTGAATGTCATGGTTGCAAGCTTAGTCCATCTGACAGCCCCTGTAGAAATGTTCTGTAAGGGTGAGGAGAAATGGAATAATGAACAAGTGGGCAGCTATGCTCTTGAGATTTTAGTATTAAAGCTGCAGAAGCCACTGTGCACTGTGAGGACTCAGCAAAAAATGCAGGCATGGAAATTCTCGCAAGACTCTCTCTTCACCTTCCTTTCAGACTGAAAAAATATCACAGGAAAAAAAAAATAGGAGGACTTCTGAATCTTCCTAAACTTTCTAGTTACTCCTGAAGTTCAAGAAGTAAATGTCACTACACCCGTTCTTATTAAAGAAAGGTTATTTCATTGGAAAAAATCACAGGAAATCTGATTGAGACAAAATAATATATGGTGATCTAGTCTTGATTCATAAGTAAACAACAGGATCAAGCCTTTCCTTAAAAATGGACTCTGAAAAGAGTCATTATTTTAGCTTCGGAATAGCCTGATTTGCAAAGCAGTACATCACCAGAAATGTGTTTATTCCTGTTGTGTTTTTTTGTTTGATGTTAAGACAAAGTTCCTGGGGTAGGAGGCTGGTAAAGAAAATATATTCCCTTGCTACAAACTGTTAGCAGACAGAGCTTTGCTTTGCTCACTTTAAGTATTTTGCTTAGTTTGGCTTATAACTCTGTTTTTTCTGGAAACCTCTCATTTTTCTTGTGGTCTGCCTTCCAAAACCACAGCGAGCTGAAAAAGAATTCTTACTCTGGTGCTTCTCTGCTTCAGGGAATGCTCACTTTATACATTCCTATATACCTGCATGTTGCATTTTCAAGACTGTATTTATACAAAATAAAATATTTATCCCTCCACATTTTTGCTTTCTTGAAAAGAAAAGGGCAGAAGTTTCAGCCCTATACGGGGGATGATCCAGCTGGCCTCTCCAGTGGAAATGATTACGACAGAAACATTTGCACTCACTTAGCTCTGCTCTCCCATGATCCTCAGCAGAAAAGGCTGAAAACAATTCAAAATAAAGGTACTGCCATCTAAACAGAGAAAGCAGAAATGAAAGATAATTTGCAGCAAATGAAGGAGAAGCCTTTCTCACCATTCAGGGTCCATTAGCTGCAAGATTTTACAGTTATTTCAGCAATCCTGTTAAAAATGCCTGGAAAATTAACACGTACGGAGCCTTTATATATTCTGCAGCTCAGCTACAGTCAGCCACATCTGTTTCTGGTTTAAATTATACCTCGCTCTGGCAGGGATTCAAAGAGCAGCAGTGGAAGTGAGTCTGGGTCTGGGCCCTGACTGGAGTAAATGGATGCAGCTCCACTGAGAGAAGTGCAGCTAAATCCACTAATAACGTGGTGCTACATTTCTGGAGACCTGTATTTCTAGAATTTTCTTTCTTTTCCCTTCCTCTGTGTCCAATCAGCTCTTCTGCAGAGGAAAAATAGGGTCCCCACCTTAGCCATAGGATTCAGTTCTACAACTGTATGTGAACTTCTTTCTTTGTAATGCCAAAAAAAAGAGAGAGCTTAAACCTCATTCCATTCAGAAAACAGTTCATGTTCCTATCAGATTGGTAAGTTTTGCATTTAAGAGAATCTTTTATATATATTTATAAGTACAGAAGCTGGGAATACTATGTCATATGTGTGCGTGTGTGTTTGCACATCCATACACATATGTTCATTGTATGTTTGTATGTGTGAAAAGCCTTTCATATAAAAATAATTCAGTAAGCAGAAAATTCCTTACCAACCAATTTCCTGTACCAGAACAAGGTACATTTTCCCATTTAAGTAAGTAACTTCTCATGCTGCAGCATGAATAAACTGAAAAAATTGAGAAAATCATGTCTTAGATTGCTTCAGCATTTTATCTTACAAGAATGATTCTGTAGATTGAGAAATTCCTCATAAATTTTGCATTCAAGAATGATGAAACGAGACTGAAGATGCACTAAGGTGTCATCATACACTCTTGTTCTGGAAATCCCAGTTTCACATAAGCTCCCAAATAAGCACAACGGGGTATTTAACTTGTTGAAGAGAGGCAAAATTTGGGTCACATCCTGATGTCCTATGTTTCCTACTAACTGCCTGTAGTAGCACCTATACTAGCAGGTATAAGGAGCAGGGTCGCTTGCCTGGGCCTGTGGGCAAGAGTGCAACAGATCGAGTCTCCAGGTGGCCAAACTCTCTTACACCTAAACTGAAACTAAGCCCTTCCTTTATGATTTGGGACAGACAGCACTGGGTGAAGTAAAAGCACCCTGCAACTCAGCCCAACAGCAGCTGGCTCTTACAAAGCAGGTGTAGCTTTTGGGAGAAGCCACAGCCAGGAATGGAAATGAAATAACTGTAGGTCACAGAAGCTGCAGTCAAGAAATCCATAGTCATCCAGGAATATGATCCACATTTCACTGTTACTAACTATAGGACAATCCTTCCTCTTCTTCTATTTGTTACCTAAATGACTGGTCAAAGCAGATTGGGAAATATTTAGAAAAATGGTGCTTCCATTTTTACATTCACTTCAACTACACAAAAAAAGTAAAAATTAGACCTATGGCAACCTGCTTAGGGAACTCTCCAGTAAGTTTCATTTTAAGTCCAGCACAGCTTAATGGGTTTCATTCAGGATCTTAATTTTTAGGTTTGTTCTTTTGTTTGCAGCTGGGTTTCTATATTCCTAGGTAGCATTCAAAAAGACTGAAAACTAGTGAACACTGAACAAGAGAAATTTTCATTCATCCTAGAAAGAATGGTGAAGTGAAGCTATGTTTGGAGAAAATGGAAAGGAAAAGTTCCAATAACATAATCTTTATTAAAAGAGAAGACCTTAGTACAGGTCAGCTTTGATTAATTTTAATACAAAAGAAGTAGCAAAGGAATAGGAAGGTGACACATTGAGTAGAAGATTTGTATATGTAAAATGAAGGTGGAAAGTTCGTAAGTAGGGATTCCAGTAAGAATTCCCACACTACAATGTAATAATTTTTAATCTGATTTTTGAAAATGCAAATTAAGTAATAGGAAATAAAGATGAACATTTAAATGGTGAGCTGGTTGAAGCTAAGAACTTACAGCTAGAAAGGAGTAGTTTTGCAGCACAATGTTTTTCTGATGACTTTGTGAGGCAAATCAGGTTACTAAACTGCCTAAAAAGAAGTACAAAAATAATAATTCGTGTTTTTCAGCTGGTTTAGTGAACAGAGCTTGTTCATCAAAAGTTAGACGAGAGCTCAACCTGGAAAAAAGTGGCTACACTGTCAGGACCACATGGTAATAGAATCACATTTTTTGGCAGCTTTTGAGATGTCAGACAAGCTCAGATCATCAGATGCAACTGTAGCATAAGTAGGAATAGTACCAGGTCCTTCAAATAGTTCATCCATAAAATCCACTAAGGATTAAGTGGATTAATAAAACTACTAAACCTACCATGCTTCATGCTGTTAATATACAGATACAGATGCCAAATGGAAAGGAAACATCACATATAAAGGGGACTATATAGGTGTCATAGAAATAGTAAAGAACTCATTTTTTAGACTTTTATTCGAACTGTTTCACTCGTTCTCATAACAGAGAAATTCTGTAAAGTCTATCTCACTAAAAGAAATAAACCCCATACCATTTAGCCAGATAGAACACATGGGCACCTACAGGTGAAAGTAGCAACATGCTGCATCAATTGCTTCTAAACTCATCTGTAAATCAAACAAGATGCTTTGGGGAAAAAAAATCACAAAAAAATCCTCTACTTTTTTTTTTTTTTTTTTTTTTTTTTAACTTAAGTGAATAAGCTTTAGATCTATGTTGGTTCCATAACTATAGATTTTTAATTTGTCAGTCTGTAAAGACTTTCTGTTGTGTATTTTTATGTTTTCTCACAATCTTAGACGTGTATGGAAGGAGGTAAGTACAGAGTGAAAAAATAACCTTGAGACATTAATGAAATAAATTTTGAATATTTACTAGAATCAGAGAAATAATTGACTGAGGTTTTAGGGTTTCTTTTTTAAATTCAGTCTTGCCAGTCAAAAGAATTTGCAGAGAAAAAAAAAGTTTTTGTCCTCCCTATTAAAAAAACCCTTAAGGTGTTATTCATCTACAAGTATTTTACCATTATACGAAACATCAGCTTCTGCATATTTATGACACATCTAGTTCTATATGTGTTGATTTAAAAGCTTTTACCAAACTATGAAATATAGAGAAACAATAAATTTCTGACAGATTAATTGTTTGTGTTTAATTTGACTTTCATACATTAAAATATGGCTTTGCTTCAGCACATGTCTGACACATGACAAAATATAGGCTGGCCCTTCTGAGGCATCACCACTGCCCAGGAATAGGCAGAAATAGCTGGGGTTAATCTGCACATCTATCAGCAACTCCTGTGTCAGAAAAAAGCAAAAGTCAACTACTCAGTCCCAAAGAGACAGCCAGGGGAGGTTAAATCCAGGATGTGATTTCAGTGCATTAATCCTATTACCATATGGGAGGGAAAAAATATCAGTCAAACTTTTTTCCAACTTTTCCCTATTGGCCAGAGTAGGAAACCCCCACTCATCGTGTTGAGCTGTGACTCTTCCCCAGAACCCAGCTCTCCCCAGGCCCTGGGGGAACTTGGCTTCCCAGGTCAAGCACACAGAGCTTGCCATGTGCTGCCTAGGTACTGCAGGCACAGCAGCAGAGCACTTGCAGTCCATTCTGGGGAGAGGCAGAGACTGCTTTGTGCTTAATTTACTGCAACAGCCTGCTCAGTGAGAGCTGTGTGGCTACTGCAAGTATTTCATGTTCAAACTGTGGAGGGGGAAGGCAGAATGTGGCTTTTCTCTTTTTTTTTTTTTTTTTTTTTTTTGAGACCTCACAGTTTTAAGCATAGATTCTGAGAGCTGAACTGCTACTGGAGCCCAAGAGAAGAAACGTAATGGTGAAGGAATCCTATTGCAGCAGGAGCTGCACTGCCACATGGCCAACCAGCTGGAGCAAATCCTGCCACTGCCTCCAGGCCACTCCTTAGCACACAAGTAAACGTGGCTCAGCAGCGAGCTCTCCAAACCAGGGCTCCAGTTCTCAGTGGAGGCATTTCCAGGAAACTGCCTAGGGTTGGTAGGCTTTCTTACAAAAGTACTTCCTTGCTTTCTTCCTCTTCTTTGCCTTCATCCTTGCAAGTCCCTTTCTGAGGGACTGGCTGCCAAGGCACTCCAAGACTATGCTGACAGGAATCAGAACAATCTTATCAAGGTTTATTTCTTTTTAGCATCTGTATCACTGACTTCATGGGCCAGACAGGTGTTTCTGACCCTGCCTTTCTTTAGAAATTAAAGCTCTCTTAGTTTTTCAGCCTGTTTGGTGATAGTTACCATGTATTTACTCCAGATTTATGAGGGCAAAAAGAAACAGCATTATCTGATATACAATACAATTAAAAGGGGAGGCCCATTCAAGCATTTTTCCAAAGTAATTTCCAACAATTCACATCTTCATTCAAGAAGTGTGCACACAAAGAAATTACTCTGAATCAAATGCCAGTGAAGGCTAAAATGGGAGTTTCACTGGGCATCATGTTTAAATAAGAGAGAATTGCTACATGCCACAGCCAGAGCCTATGGTTGAACCAGTCCTTCCCTGCTGCCTGAGTAAGAGATATATTTAGTTCTTTAATGTGTGTGTTTAAAAAACTATGAGCCCTGTGGATTTTGCTGAATGATAACTGGTTATTATGCTGACCAAAGGGTGTGCCCTTCTCTCAGTTTTCAACTTTAGGGTCCAGGTTCTTAAGCTGCAAGTTAACACAAGATTCAGTGCTTGTGAAATGCTGCACAGCTCTGACGAGAGTCAGAGAAGCAGAAGAACCAAAAGGCTTTATTGCCAGAAGTGGGTTCTAGCAAAGCAGGCAACATCTCTGTGTTATTATAAGGCCCCTTTCTTTTCAGGTAAACCCAGCATACTGCTGAGCATTTCTGCTCAGTCTTCCTCTGAGACTAACAGCCCTTTTCTTCTGAAGAGCTGCATGAAAGAAAAGAGTGGTTTAAATACATTTGCAGTCAGTGATGAGTATCTCATAATTTTTCATAACACCAATAGGTTTTTAGCAGCTTCTCTCTCCCTCCTCTCTTTTCATTTTCACCCTCCCCCCTCACTATTTCATAATAGGGGGAATACTCAGCATGAACTTTGCCTGGATACTGAAATTGAGGAGCTGCAAGCAGTTTTAGTAAGAGCAAAGGAGGAGGGGGAAATGGCTGCAGCTATAAAGAGCTTTCAGAGGGCTGGAAAGATCCTGTACTTCCCAACAGCTGCACTGCATCAAGGCAAACCACAAAATAGTTTTGCAGCAGCTCCCCAGAGCACAGAGGGAACAAAAGTCAGACGAGGCTGGTTGGGTGTTGGGTTTTTTTAATGGTAGAAGACAAAAGGGAGAAGGGGACAGGAAAAAACCCTAGCCTGTGTCAATATGACACTGTGTGTATGCATCTGTAAATATACAAGTAGCTGGAAGATGTGCTCATTGTCATACGTTACCCATTTGCTGTGATTTACATGCTGAGTATTTAGGGTAGAATTCATGGAGTAGTCAATTGCAGTGTTAATCTACTAATAGAGACAGCAGTAGATATAAAGGAATATCTAAGGATGTAGATAATTTTGATTCTCCGACTAGCGACACTGAAGAAATTACGCTTGGATTACAAATTACTCCAGATTAAAACTAGTGTAAACGTCAGATTGTGTCTTTATTCTCTTCCTCTGACTCTCCACAGAAGTATAGACCCTGCTGTAGTAAGAAAAAGATGCACCAATTGTCTGTGAAATTGCCTGAAATAATTCAGATACTTCTAATGAGAGGGTTAAGAAAACTAACTCCTCCCAGGACGTGGAAAGCTTCAGCTGAAATCATAAGAATGTCTGAGCTGGAGTCCCGTCTCCCTCCCTGCCCCCATTCTTCAGGCTGCTCTATTCTTAAATAAACTATTTGGGTTGGAAAACATTCCTTGCGTGTATTCTGACTCATGATTTCTCTGCTGCTTTAGAACCTTTAAGTGCCAGGCAACTAGAAAAAAGTTTCACTCTGCCTAATCTGCTGGGGGAAAAAGGCAACTCCTCAGCTCCTTGACAGGGAGCCCAGTCCAAAGTAAGTCACCACTTCGGGTGCTGGCTGTTACAGGACATGTGCAGAGGAAACATGGGCTCTTTCCTAGATTTCCTGATTGCACTCTCAGACGGATATGAGATGATTCATAGCTGGCTATGAAGAACTCTTGCTTACCAGCATTTTTTTTAATAGATTTTGGGACCAATCCATCAAAAAGTAGTTTTCAACCAATTCTGAAAGAAAGGCTGACCACTCCATACAGACAGCAACAGAAGACTTTTGGTGCAGCAGGGAGAGTTTTCTTGATATTGAAACCAAAGGCAAAACATAATTTCATTTATATGTTTACTTACCAAACCATTACATGCAGTACAGATTTAGGTTTTCTCTCTCATAAAGAGAACAACTAACTTCCACAGGTACATAGTTTTAGATAGACACAGGTACAGACCCATACAAACAGACAAATGAGTTAAGATATGGTTACATATCTACTGTTTATGTCACTGTCTATATGCATACACTCAGATCAAGTAAACTGCAAACTAATACAATTTATTGTATCCGTAAGAGAGTAAAGTAATCTCATCTCATTTTCCCATGTTTGTCACAGATTATTTGTCATGCTCAGAGACAATGATCATAAACCACCTGTAGGTAGCAATTCACATCTTAGTGCTTATGTTGTATATAAATACTTGTGGAGACAGATAGGGCTCTGTGTTTCTTTTGCCAGCTACAATGACTAGAGTATTTTATTCCAAGGGATACTATATGCTTCATCTGCTATCAAAGGTCATGCAGTATGATAAAGAAATTTTAATATTTCATAAAAGTGAAATACAAGAGCTTATAGAAAAGTAAGTGAAGAATGTTCTGTATGAGCTAGAGCAAGACAATTCCCTTTACATCCAGGACCTGCAGCTGTCAGTTATCAGCTGTGCAGACCCAGTTGTGTTAAGCAGTTCATAGAGAACAATCCAGAAATGAAGTGGAAAGTGAGGCCCAGTGCACTGCAGTGTTTGTGTCCATTCCCCATCTCTGCCTGCTCCTGCAGCTCCACTCATGACCTGCTGCAGTCCTTCCCACACAGCAAATTGCTCCTTCTTCCCTCACAGCTGCAACTCCCAGCCCATCAGAAGAGAGGCAGATACTTGGTGCCAGATGAACAGCAGCCATTTCACAAAGCTCCTCACCTTCCCCCTGTCTCTTCCATGCTGAGTGAGCCTAGTTGTATTCCCACCACACAGAACCCAGTTAATTACACACTCACATGCAGTGCAGGAAGTGTATGAGAATGTATTTAAGGTCATACATATGGGGCAAGTCCTGGAACATTTATTTATTTGTTTGATTGTTTGTTTGTTTGATTGATTGATTGATTGTTTATTATGGGTCAAATCCAGAAGTGATGGGCACTTCTGAAGTGCTGCTTTCTTTGAAAAGTGGTAATGAAAGCAGGACCAGACCTCCAGAAATATTATACCACACATGCATACATACATATTTCACAGAAATATGCTTCCCACTTGGAAGCAGAGGTGCTGCCTTAGGTGATCTCCTGACCTTGGCCATTCCTGCTCTAGGTCCCTCTCTGCATCATTTTTCTCCATTTTCCTCCTATGGTTTCTACCCCTGCATAGAAATGCCAGATGTGGCATTTCTCTACCCAAGAGATGACTGTAAATCTCTGATCAGCCTCATCATACAGCAAAATAGTTATGAGGTGGTTCTCTGTAAACACACATATTGTTCAAATTAGGGCTTGAAGACAGGGGCTTCCTGTTTGCTCTGGTTCTTTTACAGCCTTACTTGATGAGAAAGCCTCTGCAAGTGTCAATATAATTCTTTTCTGGCAAACTCATTGAGAAATGTATGTAAGAATTACAAAAAATAACTAGAGCACAACCACCTTGCTGTATCAAAACTAGTGTCTCAGGCCTTCAGAACCATAACCAGCCACAAATTTCTTTAGAACTGACTAATAAAGATCAGGTCATCAAGACAACATCTTCTAAGTAGCATTTTAATGGCCAGACAACCTGTGCAGACACCTTTGTAGCAGGAAGATGGCTGAAAAGCTGAATTATATCCACTATTGATTTCCAATAGCAAGAACACCTTTTCCCAACCTGGTTGTTATACCAAATAAGGCCTGACATTCTTCTGTGTGGAAGTCTAAATATTCAAGGATCCCATACAACTAGCAGGAGCGTACAGGAGATGACTGAAAGACAGCTTTTGAAGTATTAATTACTTGGAGAGATGTAATGTCCGGGTGCAGGTAGGGCTGAGTGAACAGACGCAATGCTAAAGGCTCTGGCTGGCATTAGGGCTCAGCCACAAGGTCTGCTTGTGCCAAAACATTAACATTTCTGTGTCACATGAAATCAAGGCCAGGTTGACTAAAAGAAGAATATTTAGCACCTTTGTTGACGTGGGTATCTTCAAAGCCTGCATCAGCATGAAACTATTGGCATGCATCACACCTCTGCAAAGCATGTAAATGAAGGCTCTTGTATGCATAATGCAGGGGTAGAAAAAAGGACCCAGGAGGTAGAGCTCTCAAAGGTCAGCTGCCAAATCAGTGGCTTCAGGTGATGAAAAATGCCTGTCTTATGGCAAATGCCATCATGCTGCCTTTTCAGGTAACTTGTATGCAAGAAATCCATTCATTGGAAATCAAGAAATGTCTAAGGGCTAAATGACCCCTCAAAATAATGACCTTCTGAGGTCTGTTAAACTGGCAAATGGTGTCTCTAACTGACCTGAGACTGGTGACTGTATTAATGGCGTGGAAATTGAATATTGGTGCATGCAACATCTTTATCATGTAACTCATTAGTTACATTTCTAACTGAAATTTGATTTAACCAGTAGTCTGGAGCATAATAGGTAGAATGGCAAAATAAGTTAAAAACCAAGAGAAGAAAACTATGAAACTAATACTGCAGCGAGTGAATGGAAAGGTATTCTTCACTTTTATCTGCCTAATTTTGGCAAGGATGTTGAGAATGAGAGCCAAGTGCTGTCATTTTTAGCAGTGTGATTCTTTCACCAGTGAAATTTTCTGGTGTGCTGTAATAGATTCCATCAGGTGTGAATGTAATCATTCTTTGGTTCTGAGTCTGTAATAAATGAGCCCCTGCTCCTGCTCTGACCTTAGCTTAGGAGCACTTGTTACTCTGGAGAAGAACTGAGAACCTGAAATTTGTGTTCAAGTCGGTACAGTTTGATTTTTAATGAACAACCATGCAACTGTGAAATGCAGCCTTGATACAAACAAAAGACCTGGAATTCATTGATAAGAAGTTTCCTTTGAACTCCTTGATGCAGAACTTCTCAGAGCCTGAAATGTTTGACATCAAAGTATATATTTTTTCCTATTTTTGAGATAGTGTTCCAACCTTAGATTAAAAGAATAGAGAGCAAACCTAAAGACTGAAATGTAACAGTGAAAGCGTGAATTTGCAACGTTTTCTTCTTTACCAAGTGAAACTGAAATACTGATACTTCCCAGGCATTCCCTCTGTATTTTGAGTTAGAGTGGGAAAATCTATGTGCTTGAATTATCATGTCAGCTCTTCCATGTTAGTTACTTAGCAATATTTCCTTGTAGAACCCTGAAGCATTGCCCTCAAATCAGTCAGAGAGCTGTTGATGGAAGAAGTCAGTCCAATCCAATGCTCAGTAATATAGATTCTGTAGACATGGTCCTACCTTTCTCAGAGTCCCATGGATATATCTGTCAAGACTTTGCCATTCAATTTTTTGATAGCAGTCTAGTGCATAATCTATTTTTCCCAAGAAAGATCCAGGAAAAAAAATAAATCCGCAAATTATAGGAAACAAAAATTATTTTAAATACACAGGCTCAGTATTGATATTTTTTTAAAAAAAAAAGTTTATGGGTTCTGTTTACTTATCTGGTTTTATTCTGTGATTCTATGATTCTTGGGGTTATCCTGGGCAAGGCCAGGAGCTGGACTTTGATGATCCTTGTGAGGCACTTCCAGCTCAGGATTTTCCGTGTTTCTGGGACTCTATGTTTAAAGAACTCAGCTGTCTTTCAATATTGTGAGGTTTTTTTATTCATAAGTACTTTGAAACCTATCAGGTCAGATCAAAGTATGTCTAGTGCAGTGTCTTTTCTCTGATGGTGACCAATAAAAAACATTTAAAAACAGTAAACATAGGGCACGATATTTTATTGAAATAATCTCATTGCCTTTAGCTTCTTATGGTGCAGGAACTACAAACAACAACTGTCCCTTGCAAATTTGCACTTTCTAGAGTTTCAAGGAGTTTGCTGATTAATTGCCTAATATTTCAAATATCCTATTAAAGCTTGACATGTGAAAATATCGTGCTGTGAAAAAATAGTGGAGTACAGCACTACAACAAGGCTGCTTATCATCTCACAAGACTATGGAGAGGTACACAAGGCAAGGATGAGCAAACTTTTCCAAAGAGAGGAATATATTGTAGAAGAGAGAATGGAGAGCTGCCACTCTTGAACTATTAGTGGTATTTACTAATGAGCAAAGTTAATACTAAGAAGGTATTTTGTGCTGAAAAATGCCAACAACACTCAACAAAATAGATTCCCATATGAAGCCAAACAGACTTCAGTAAGGAGATGCATCATCTCTACTTGCTTGCCCACTGCATTCTCCCACAACCTTGTAGCCCACTTCAGCAGAACTGAGGGAACAATCCACAGAGATATAAAGGCTGCAAGTTTCATGAAACTGGCAGGTTAGCTAGAGGGAAAAGACTAAATTCAGCAGCTCCAGAAGAAAAGGTTTCAGTGTGAGTCCAAACTGTCTGGTTTGGTTTACCAGCTGGCCAATCAGTACAAATGTGCTGGCCTGCTTGGGGTCAGCACTGGCATGGGGTTCTTTTTGCCCAGCTGATGGTGCAGAACAGGAAGCTGAGCCTAGTGAGAGCAGCAGGTAGAGATGTGAGAAGGAGAGGGGAGAATCTGAGGATTTTAGGATGTTTGCCACATCTGTTCTTCTGAAGGTGTGTGAGACAGTATCAGACATAATCCCACACAGAGAATATTTGAGCTGGAAGGGACCACAAGGACCATTGAGTCCAGCTCTTAAGTAGAGAACCCATGACCTTGGCTTGGTTATGAGCACCGTGCTCTGGCCAATTTGTTGCAAGGTCTGTGGGTTCCACCCCTCATGCAATCACCCTGGGCTTTTTACAGAACCATATGCTGTTATAATGAACAATGGCCCATTCAACTGTATTAAGAGCTTTTAAGAAAGCACAATCAGCTTTAAAAATGTTTGTAGGGAGAAACAACACTGTACTGCATGCCATTCATTGATTCTACCACTTAAAAATGGGAATGTTATGGTGTACAATTTTGGGGAACAGCAACATGATATACCCAGCCAAGCTCTATCTGAGTGATTTCAGCTGCAGAGATTTCCCATTTGCCTCTGTGTGACATAAAATTTTGCCTTAAATCCTTGTGCTCAGATGCTATAACATTTCTCCCTAGTCTGCAGCAGTAGATTTATCTGTTCAGTGAATAGGAAAGAGAAAGTTGTGAGAAGGGCACCCAAAACTAATCAACACATAAGATTTCCTGTGCATTCTCCTTCCAGATTGAAGGATTCTAACTCCACATGAAGCAGAAGAGAGATCTGTCTACAGTTGCCTGGGAGATGAAAGCATTTCAGGATGACAACTGGTGAAAAGTTTTAGTCGTGGAAAACTAAAATGATGCCCTCGCAATGTTGTTGCTGAATACAACTTAAATCTATATGCTAACTCATTTTTGAAAGTAGAATTTAAATGCACTTGAAAACTACCCCCATTGCCTGTGGGAATTTAGTTGCTTCAGAAGCTAATTTCAGTGATCTGCACTGTCTGAAACAAGCCTTTACTTGCACAGTGTCAGTGTGCATACCAAGTGGCTTATCCAATATATATAATGAAGGATCAGGTTGAAGGTGCTTCCTTTACTGAGACAGATTTCTTTCCTTTAAATTATGGATTATATGCTCTTTGTTGTAGCTGGAAACTACCATTTATTATTATGCTGACTGAAACTCAGGACATGAAGATAACAAAAAGACTGATTCTTTTCCCACTTGCTGTGAATTGTGATAGTTGAGGGTTCTTTTTATGGTTTTGGTTTGTTCTTTTAATTCTAATTGTGCAGCAAACTTTTCAGTGGTTAATTTCAAGGCAATGTGCCAATAATTTGGCAGTTCCCTTCAGTATTGCCTGTCCGAATTTGATTGTAATCATAATTGTATCAAGCAATAGTTAGAGCTTTATACACCACAACATTCTGTGCAAAGACATCTTCACACAGAACAAATACAACCTATGATAATGTTTTCTTGCTTTCAGTCACTCCACTGATCTCTACCTTTTACATTTTGCATGTATTCTTGATTCATGCACTTCTGAGTTCATTCCCAAGCCTGTTGATAATGTAAAGGAATGGATCTATACTGATCCTCTACAAGTGATATTCATTGCATTTTTGTTTCATCTCATATAAAAAAATCTGAAAGTCCCCAGGAGGCACTGTAGGTGTCAATTCCATAAAGATGCAATGCAACTATTTAATGCTGTGATTTGACCCCCATTTCAGTAATATTCTAAATAACAGTGGTGCAAGCTTGGTGTACCAGACCTCATGTCCACATCACAAACTTATTTACAGTCTGTCTACACACATCCATTAATGTGTGTTCATACAGAGAAATTATTCTCAGCAGCACTATGTGAATTTGCTTTACTAGTATTTGCTGAGATTGATGGGCATCTCAAAGGACCACCTGGCTTTATTTCATCTCACCTTGTGTTTTAGTTGAGAATTTTGATTTCCTTGAGTCAAAATTGTAAGGCTGGCAAATAGAACAGGGAAAAACCCAATTTAGATGGCAAAAACGGGAATTTTAAAAAAAAAAAAGGGGTAAAAAATTCTGTGATATGTGTTAAATGTTTCTGAGATATACAACAGTAGTGAATATTGGTCTGGCTCTGCTATTGCAGTCAGTGTGAGTTTCCATTGTATTACCAGTGTGAGAACAAAATCAGAGCCAGTGTGGAAGGATGTTTATAACAGACATGCAGGCTTATAGCCTTTTTAAATGAATTAGAGGTGAAGTCCAAATGATCTTAAAAAAAGTTTTCAAATTAGCTTTCAGATGTAAAGTAAGTTAGCATATTAATAATTTCATTATTTTATTGGATGACTTTCAGTGTTACAGAGCAATAGACTGAGTTGATAATGACATGAAAAGAGGTCAATGTATCCTGAATTTATTTAAACAAGATAAATTGGTTTAGCTGCAGTAACAAACAACTGAGTCTTCTATCAATAGGTGAACTAAACTGTGTTTTGACCTACTCAACCCCTAAATGTGTAACCTCTGAGGAAAAAAAAAAAAAAAGGACAAAAAAGGGGAAAATATGATATATACTTTGAATAATTTAAACACCACCCAGAAAGCTCACTGACTGCTGCTGTGGAGGTTTACCCCTTTCGAGAAGAGTAACTTAGACATCTAAGTTTTATTAAAGCATCCTTGAGTCATTCTGTTGTTTGCCTTTACTTAAGCATAATTGAAGAAAATTTTTCATTAAATTTGTGTACTGTTCCCTCTAACAACACTCCCACAAGGGCTGCCTATCAGTTGTTCCTTTTTGAGAGTTCATGACCACTAATCCTGCTGAGGATAATGGATGATGGTTTATTTCAGACACTAGACAGCCACTGGGGAACTTAAACTAAATGAAGCAGCAGCCCCAGTGTTCACATAGAACCTGTTTATTTCCCATTAAAAGTCAGTTTGCTGGTCTATTTCTCAAAAGCCACTTTAAATGTTTGTAAAAGAACTGTCTTAAAATATCAAAGAAGTATGAGAAGCCAATGGCTATGAGCTGTTTGCACAAAGAACAATGTTCCCGCTTCCTTAACATTTACTTGCACCCCATGTACTCCCTCTAAACTATGATCCCTGGAGCAGTCAAGTCATGACTCTGTGTACCTGTGCCGTGCTCTTACATCTATGTGTAATTTTAGTGCTATATAGCAACAGTAGGACTGGCCACAGGAGCCACAGCACACCTGGCCCTTCAGCACTGGGTACAGAAGACTGATGGAAGTTCCTTGCAGTATCCTACCTCTCCTCATGATTTTTCTGTGAAAGCATAACACAACCTTTTTTTACTTGTTTCTCTTTTTTTCTATTTTTTTTTTCCTTTTTGGGATTTTTTTTCTGTTCTTTTTCTTTTAAAACTATGTAGTCAAGAAGAAAACAGCAAGCATGATACAACGAGTTGCAGTAAGGGAGATATATGGTACCACTTCCCTATTTTCTCCACTAACAATGTACTAGTCTCCTTGTTAATGCAAAACACTGACTATCCAAGCTAAGGTGTGAAGCCCAGAATCATAAACAGTTCCAGTAAAGATAGCTCTAAGGACGCTGACATAGCTACACAGCAAACATCAAGCTAAAAGTCTGCAGGTTTCAGCATAATTCTGCATGAAATCATAGCGACCCTTATATATCCATGCATAATCTGCAAGAGGAAGATTGAAGCCAGATCATGTCACTGAACCAGCCCCCGTACTCATCCCACTGGGAAACTGCTTCCCTTAGGCACGTTCGTTGCTCACCCACTACTGCTGTACAGTGGGGCATGCATCCATCATCTGAACAAATGCGTGAAAGTTCGTGTTGGAACAGACGAAAAGACATGAATAACTTATTTGTACCAACCACAAACACTGTTGGTTTCCCCTTTGCATGGCCTGGCGAAGAGCTGGGATCTGAGAGCGCACACGCGTGCATGCGTGGCACAGGGACGCTGCTTTCGGTGCTGGCAGTGCCCCTGAGACACAACGCCTGTGCGGTCCCCGCCGAGGCGCACATCCGTGCCCTCTTTCCCATTCTTTCTGTATGCGTGCCCCCGACGGCAGCTGATAATCAGGGGCTGGATACAGCCTCGGCACCTCCCCTAGGACAGGCTGAGGGCGAGACGACCCTCTCGGCTGCGGGGTGGTCAGGAGGCGGTGCCGGGAGCCCTCCCGGGGGCTGTCGCGGCTCGCTGCTCTGCCTGGGCAGGACCCGCCTGCTCGGCCCCCGCGCCTGGGAGAGGGAAAGAGAGCGACGACGGGCCCCCTCCTCCCCTTTTCCTCCACGGAGCGGAACTCCCCACGCTAAGGCGGGGCTCCCATTCGTCTTCGCCGTTCCTCTGCTCGGGACTCCCTTCGGCAGCGGAGGGGGCCTGGGCGGGGGCGGCTGCCCNGCTGCCGCTTGGCCTGGCCAGGGGCACCACGTCAGCCACCCGCAGCCGCGGGGCCGCGAGGGGCGACCCCGAGTGACTGCAGCCCGACCCCGGTGCCGGGGAGAGGAACCACGGGGCGGGCGGCCCTCGGGGCGCAGCGCGGGCGGCTCCTCTCACACGCACCTCGGCCCCCTGCCCCGCGAAGGGAGCAGCCGTCTGCCGGGCAGACGTGGCAAACAAGCCCGCCAGCTTTCCCTCAGCTGGGTGGGCGGGTGGCCGTCGCAAGGGGAGCTGCCGGGAATGCCCATCCTCCTCCCTGCGCCCGGAGAGCCTCGTTCAGCCGGCCGGGAGCGGCTGGGGGGGCACCCCGGGCTCCCCTCCACACACACACTGCCCGAGCGGCCGCGAAACCGGGAGGGGAGACTGGCAGGGCTCTGCCCACGCCCTGGACGGACGGAGATGCTTCCCGGGGAGAGCGAACACGCGGGACGCGAACGGAGGGGCGGCTGCGGGCGGGCTGAGGGGCTGTCGGTGTCCGGGGCACCCGCTGTCCGCGGGGAAACGCCAGAGGCGCGGCACCGGGGTGACCGTGCTGGAGGGGATGGGTAGAGGGGGACTTTGTCTTTGGGGACTGCGGAGAGAGGTTGGGCTGGTCCAGGTTCCTCCCGGCTCTCCCGGCCGCTTCCCCGCGGGCGGGAGGCGCCGCCGGCCCTGGACAGCTCCCGCTTTGAAGGCCGTCGGGGCGCTGCCAGCCGGCGACCCGGCGAGGCTCCCGGCAGCCCGGCGAGGATCCCAGCCGCGCTCCCAGAAAAGCGGGGCGAGAGGGGCGTGGGACGGCTGAGGGGGAAAAAAAAAAGAAAGGGAAAAA
>VXBR01006348.1:1540979-1577816 GCA_013400215.1 Cisticola juncidis | reverse complement strand
AAAAAAAAAAGAGACGACGAGTCAGATTTTCCTTCCGAAAGCCTCAGTGTCCACGTCCTCAAAGCATGGAACCAATTTAGCGTCGCCGCCCCCCGCCGCAGCCGCTGCCAAAGCTGCTGTGGAGGGCTGGAGCCGCGGGGCACGTGACGGCCTGGGCGGCGCCGGGACCCTCCTGCGGTATAAGAGCGGCGGAGCGGGGCCGGGGTCATTTAGCGTCCCTGGCAGCAGGTTTCCACTCAGGTTGGAGTTACTCCTCGAGGCTGTATGCCTGCGTCCCACAGGCGATAGCTAACCAAGCGACTCGGCACCACAAGGAGTCTGCATGTCTGGCAACTAGACATGCTCAGCTTTGTGGATACACGGATTTGGTTGCTGCTCGCAGTAACTTCATACCTAACAACAGGCCAACGTAAGTGCTTTCCGCTTGTTTGTGGCAGGGGTGATGGCGGGGGTGGCTGTCCGGCTCTGCGCTCTGTGCTTTGTCCCGACGCCCGCCCCACGCAAGGCAGTCTGCAGCGAGTTGCCGCTTCCCAAGCGGTACAGACCAGCTCACAAACTGCCACCGCCGCCCCAGATCAGACTCTAGATTCTTTCTTTCTCTCAGAAAATGATGGCAAATGGCCAACGAGGTCCCCTTCTAAAAAAAAATAGAAAAGAAAAGGGAAAATAAAAGAAACAAAAGGGACCACGTCCCCCCCAGACGGGCTTGTTCCTAGAGGGAACGCAAAGCCTCACCTCCAGCGCAGATGCTGGGAGGAGATACAGATACAGGCTGGGAGGAGAGTGCTTGCGGCGAGCAGAGAACCCAGGCTGCACTTTTGTGAGACTCGAGGCGGGCTTTCCGAAGCAGGGATCCGGGGGAGCGGGAGAGCGGCGGCTCATCCATCCCACCCGTCCCATCCCTCCCTCCGCGGGCTCCAGCGCGGCCGGCTCCCCGCGCGGGGCGCCCCCTGCGGGCCGCTCGCAGCCGGCGCTGCGGGCGGNCGAAGGGACAGAGCTCCGCTCTACTGCGGAGAGGGAGCGCGACTCCCCGAGGGCGCAGCGCAGCTCTGCCTCTCGTTGGATGAGGATGTAGTGCCCCCTCAGGGAAGCGCGCCCATACACACGCACCCCGCACGCTGAGATGGGAGGGACACCCGCCCTGCCGCTCGCCTGGGGGCGAAGCGGAGCCTTGCTGCAGGGCAGCGCCCTGTGAAGGCCCCCACGAGCCCCTGGCCACCGTGGCTGTGACCCAGGGTTTGGCCGCGTTCCAGAGCGGAGGAGGGAGGGAACAGCCGTGCGCTGCCCGCTCCTGGCGCTGGGAGCCCCGGGATGGTGCCCCCCGGGATGGTGCCCCCCGGGATGGTGCCCCCCGGGATGGTGCCCCCCGGGATGGTGCCCCCCGGGATGGTGCCCCCCGGGATGGTGCCCCCCGGGATGGTGCCCCCCGGGTCGCCCTCGCCGGGGCGGGGGCAGCGGCGGGGCCGTTCTGGACGGGCTTTCTGGGGACATCCCCCCTACCGCGGTGACGGGAGGCTCTGTGCCTTCGCCAAGGATCCGCAGCGGTTCGTGCGGGGGCCCCGAACCGAGCACCCCGCGCTTCCCTCAGGGAGTTTGGGCAGGCACCGCTGTCACCGCCACTGCGGGCAGTAATGGCTTTAGTTTTGTGTTGGGTTAGCACAGCCTGACTGTGTGTGCTGCCGCGGAATTCCAGTGCTTTCAGCATCTTAGCACTGTTACATCTTTCTGCACTGCACGAATCATTCGAATTTAGTGTGATCATACACTGCCAAAGTGACACGTTGTGGAAAAACATCCAGCGACCTGTTAGTTAGGGGTGATGTCAAATTCCTGGCATTCAAGTGAGATGTGAGACTTTTACTATGGTGAATTTGAGTCAAAATAGATTTTTAATTCCTAGGAATCAAGAAACTCAGAAAAATTGTTTCTCCAACTAATGAAGAAAGCACATACTCACACTTAGCAGTGCGTAACATAGAGATAAAGATTTGCAGTCTTGTGTTTAATAGCTTCAAACTGTTCCCTGCTACACAGTTTTACAGGAAAATGTGGAAATAGGGATGTTTGGCTAGAACATTTCCCCCTAAAAACTGGGATTGGGCCTTTTATCTGAAAATTTCAGATTACTCCTACAGTTTAGTATCTTCACGTGTCAGTCTCCCTGGGTTTATTAATCTATTGCATGAACACATATGCAGAAATAGGTAGGTGTGGGGGGGGTTCAATGGAGGTATGTTGAAACTTATTTAGAGAAGGTCTATAGTTGCTATCTGCCTTCCTACTGTATCAGCCGTATTACTGGTCTTGATTTAATGAGCAAGCCCATTTTCAATTTGAAATACATGGCAATTTCACCCATGAGTCTTTCCAGTCTAAGATAACCATCTTAACAGTAAGAAATTACATTAGGAAAATGTTTATTGCATTAAGGAAATCAGCAAAATTGCATTTGGAATTAAAAGCAGCAAATTTAATTTTTAATTGAAAGCAAGTTTAAAATTGGGAATTTGGAAAATATTTGAATCCCTGCTCTAATCTTATCTCTGTTTTTCTTTCCCTTCTCTTTGCAGATGTGAGTCAGGTCAGTATCATTTTTTATCTAATATATAACACTCCACTTAACACGCTAGGCTTCTCTTCTTGTGACAGTATTGTTTTCTCACATTCATTCCCAAGATGGTCACGGAAAAGTGGTGATTAAATGCTGAAGGCACTGCCTGGAAAGGTACCCACCCCGATTTCACAAGTGGGACGGCCTTTTTGAGAGACTGCCTTCATAGGTGTAGAGGCCATGAGGAGAGAGTAACGGAGCAGTGCTGTTTGGACTTTGTACCTGGTAGTTTGGATTGGAGATGACTCTGCTTTAAAGCCAGTTTTACACTCTAAATTTCATTGCACATTAGGATTATGGAAGAGCTCAGGTGTGACTTTTTTTTAAATTCTAATATTTTAGGCTATATAATAGCTATAAAATTGTCAGTCTTCAACACACTGTTTTAATATAGTTACATTCATCTCTGCTATATATAACCTCCTAGCCTTCAGAGTAATTTTAAATCATAGGGCTTAGTTAAATATATTGGACTGAGAAAAAGTATAGTTATGTAAGAAAATGAGTCTAAGTTTATGCATTATTTTAGCTTAAAATACTGGCAGAAATTGTAACTTTTCTTTTCTTCCTTATTTTTTCCAGGCACCTGCAGGGCGCAAGGTAAGCATTTTTATTTTTCTTGTGTGGAAATGAAGATTATATGAGGGAGTCTTCTGCAAATTAATATTTTGTTGGATTTTGGATGAAAGGACAATTGACTACTTTGCTTATTTTCAGTGCTCACTGAAAATAGCAATATCACGGAGATTAATAGGTAGGAGGAAAGGAGGGAATGATCAATACAGCATTTTAACATTAGGGTAAATTCAAATATTGAATTAAAGGTGTTTTACCTGTGAACAGAACTAAGCCTACCAAGACCTAAATTACATCAAAGTATTATTCTTATTCAAACACAGTTCCTTTGTAAAGATTTATGTGGATTGAATAATACAGCAATAGCCATACAGGTCTAAATGGCTAAATCAATTCTATATTTTTTCTAAAAGTCACTACTGTTAAAGTAGAACTAGTTATTTGGTAGAAAGAAACCCCAGTTTTGCAAGTAGTTCTGTGGTCACTGAAGTGACACTTTTAATTCACACAACAGTGGCAGTGGCTAATCTATTTGCAGTAGATTATTGTGGACAAAAATACAGTGTCTGTGGAAAATAGCTGTTGGACCTGTATCTGCTGCTTCTTTTCCTTTTTAATGTACACTAATTATTCTTAATGTATCTGTTTCCTTGTATTGTGCTGGAAAGTTTCTGCAGTAACTCACTGAGTGTTATTTTCTTCTGGCAGGGCCCTAGAGGAGACAAAGGGCCACAGGGAGAAAGGGTAAGGAAATTAGATTGACATTTACATGTGATCTTGGAACAGTAGTTATTGGAAAACCAGTAGGAAAAAATTAAGTTTAAGCATTACTGTACGATTAAATGATTGTAGCTTTAGAAGCTTGCACATGAAATTTCATTAAAAAAAGAAACCAACTTACCTATGTACCGAATCCAGCCTAACTACGGTCGTTGTTCCTGAGCAGATGTGGTTGAGATCATAGGGCAGCCTAGCTCTTCAAGTGATGATTTGAAAAATGTTTTTCCAGCTGCTCACAGTGGAAATAGCGCACAGAAGTGCAGAAGGAAAAGTTGACATGTAATTGACTATAATAATACAGTGTATGGGTAAGCTCTCTACATAAAAACTAAATAGACTAAGCCGGTTTTGAAGATAATTCATTATCTGTGCCTCCAGGAATGTTTTGGAAAGGCTCTTTTCTTGGTAGCTAGGCATTTGTTATCTACCTTCTGCTAGTCAAAGTGGATGTTATACTGCTGAAGGCTCTACTGTAAAAGTAACCATAAAAAGGACAGTTGAATAATTTAATTATAATGTTCATTCATATTGCTGATATCTGGTTTTCTGGTTTGCTTCTGCATCATTGCTGCTTTTTGTAAAGTGGTATTCTGAACTTCACATACTTATTTGGGTTGTGTGTAGTTATGTGTCTTTTTTTTCATTCATCTGAAAATGAAAATGCCATAGTACTGATGAGGGAGCTTATGAAGATTTCTGAGAACATAGTGTGCTGACAAATGTAATGGAAACTATTAGGAAGACTATATCAAGTGTGGTCAGTTGAATATTTGGTTTAGGCTGCCACTAACTAAATTTGTTTAATGAAATGAGATGCTTTCTTTGTCCTTAAAGCAACAAGCCTAATTCTACTCCTTTAGAAATCCATTTATTATGGATTTCATTAAGTACTGAACTGGGTCCAAAAAACTCAACAAATTAAATACCTCAGATCAATTGCCACAATGCCAAAACATGACCAGCTTTGTGTACCGAGGATGAAAGAATGTAAGGACAAGTGTTACTGAACACAGGTAATTTCAACCTGTTGTAAAAGGAGTTCTGAGAGTGGTAGCAGACAGGTGGTATCAAAAATCTGTAGAAGAGCACTGCTTAATTTTAATTGGATTTGCAATTATACCAGCAAATGGTCTATACTTATGAAAAGCTGGTGCTGGACTTACTCTGGATCCATGGGAACCCATATCAGTAGGGCTGACCTTTTCTAGTCCTCAGCTGGTCAAATTTTAGGCTTTCACTAACACGATCTGCCAGGCTGTGTGTATCCACATGGGTCATTTGGGGTTCGTAGGTCCAAAGTTTGTCACTTAAGATGGAACTTCCCAATTTGGATGTTATGATTTGGTAGTGTAAATCCAACATTGTCCCTATAAATCTTCTCAAATACAAAGTTCCAGTACATATCTGATACAAGGTGTAGCAAGGTAACATAAAATCATACTATGTTTATTTTCTCAAGTTAAGCATTTGTTGAACCTATTTATAGAAATATATAGACTGCTGTAGGGTCTGCTGTGGGTGCCCGGTTGTTACTGAAGTTATCACATCAGAGATTTCTTCAGCCACTTCTAATTTTCACGGTATAATTCTCTTTTTAACTCTAGGGTCCACCAGGTCCACCAGGCAGAGATGGTGAAGATGGTCCTCCAGGTCCTCCAGGGCCCCCTGGTCCTCCAGGTCTTGGCGGAGTAAGGCATCCAAATTTTCTATTACCAGAACTCATAAGCTATGCTTTGTGACCAAGATGAAATTTATATTTGCTGGAAAACACTTTGCTGTTATTGAATTGAAAAGTGGAAGAAACATTCTCTTGCCAGCCATAAGAAATTGATGGTCTCGGTTCCAATGAAACCCTCCTTGGGATGTATATATTCCATGGAAAATTTGGTTTCTCTATTCAACAGGGACTTAGGAAGAAGAGCAAATCAACACTGTTATTTAGCATTAAACTTACACAGCAATAATGTGTATGGGTTAGGCATCAACTAAAGGAAACCAGTGCTGTTAAGTAGATGGGGAAAAGAAACCTCTGTGATTGGATTTGAGACAGCACCTGTATTGGAATAAGTGAAGAAGATGATTCCATAAGCTAAAAATCAATTTAAAGTGCTATAGAATCTTAGAGTGTTGTGCTTTAGAAATTTTTCTTTCTATCTGTATTTGTACTGCAGAACTGTAAATGGGCTGTTGTGCACACACTTTGTGCACCAGTGTCCATCATGTATTCTCTGCAGAATGCTGAATTTAACTCTTTGCTGGACATTAGCTCGCACAGGGAGCATGAAGACATAGACAGTGTTGTACTGATCAAGTTTAGTAAGTCATTCTGCATGAAAGAATACTCTTTTCACTTCAGTGTGAATAGCAATACTTTATTTTGCTAGATGCAAATATCAAACTGCTTTCATTAATTTTTAATATGTTAATTAAACAACCAAGAAGAGGGAGTTTGATTGTGCTGTGGAAAATCTTTTTCTGTCTTGATAGAATATCAAAAATCCATTGCAGTGTTTCTGAGGCTGCGTGTTCCTTGAACGTTTCTGAAACTGAAGGGCCCACCTCATGCAATAGCTACTCAGGGCTGGTGCATGAATTTTACTTATGCATATTTTTTCACTGCTTTGCTTAACTTCCCTCATTGGAAATCAGGCAGAATAATTTGAGAGTTTCAAGAAAGTTTTCAATTTTAAATGAGCACTGAAATTAACAGTCCTAATTTTCAGTTCACACTATTGAATGCCTCTCTATCACTTCTGCAGAGATATTTGGGGATGAAAGGGCCTTCCTGGTAAAATCAATTTTTTTTGGAAACAAATGAATAGAAAAGTATTTATAGTAGGACTATATTTACTGAGTTATATGTGTGCTGCTTTAACAAACAAAAGTAACAAATACTTTATATATAGCAAGTATAACAAAACTGATGATATTTAGATACAAATGTTGATTAAAAATAGTTTTTAAAGTTTTTAGTATTTTGATTTCAACCTTTTTATTTTCTACAGAACTTTGCTGCTCAATATGATCCATCTAAAGCAGCAGATTTTGGCCCAGGACCTATGGTAGGTATATGACATAGCACTTGATAACTGACATGAGTAATGTGTTTGGGATTTTCCTTTGACTCTAATTCAGCTGATTAATGAAAAAATGGCGTTAAAAAATGGTGGTTTGATCATATATTGACTCAGACTGGAAACCGATCCTTTAATATAGCATGATGGTAAGTGTTTTAAATAGTCTGAGGACTTGAAATTCGGTCTTGGATCTGTATATTTATCTTGAATATAGCCCTGCTGGGTCTTGTGCCTTAACTCTGTTTGTTGACCACACTTTTATGAGTCAATGAATCTCATAATCTGATTTTAGATAACACATTTACTTTGATATAGTATTACTTTACCCATATTGAGACAGAAGATTGTGTTTTAGGAATGAGATTAACTGTAAAGCCACTCTCTAAAGCAGACACAGTAACTCACCATCTTGGCTCCAGTTGGTGATGATTTTTTTTCTCCATGGCTGTACAGCTCCTTTTGGTATCCTTGGATTGCACAGGTTTTTTTAGGAAATTTGCCACCACATTTGGTTCTCAATATCTGACTGTTAGTACTTGGTACTGTAAGGCTGTTCTGAGGAGGACTCTTTATAGCTTACTGTCTACTATGCAGAAATGGAATTTAAGAGGTCTGTTGCCACACCATATGAATTTCTAGCCCTTCCTCACGTTAGCAAATATTTCCAGTACACATAGATAGCAGAATATGGGTTAAATTCACCGCACACACTGACGTCACAGACATCTGATGGGTGAGCAGCAGGATGACAGATGACCAGGATTATTCTGGGTCAAGTGCTTGTCTCCACTTCCAAAAACACTCCGATATTAAATGGAAAATAATTTGGCACCCATTTAGTCATGAAATAGTGGAAGATAGGAGTACCTTGATCAAGTTCTGCCCTCAGTGTCTCATGATTAATCAGAAAACATAGATGAGGACTTATTTGAGATGTCACCATTTCTATGTTCCAATTTTTGAGTCAGTTAGGTTCATTTGACAGAAACAGCAGTAGAATCGACCTATTGTGAGGAAGTTTTAACTTTCACAAATAATATGTAATGGATAGGGAAGGGAAAAGTAGTTATAGAATATCATTTGTGAAGAAATTCAGAGTTGATGCAGCACATATGATTCAGACTGTCTAGAAACCATTATTTTCCCTAGAATTACTGCATATTTTCACATCCACAACATTGCTTTAACTTCCATGAGTAAATGCTTGTAATTAATGTACACTTATTCCTCTTAATAAAAGGTTTTCAGTCTTATGGAAAAGCTACATAAACCACTGAAAAGATGACATATGATTTTAATCTTGTAGTGAGACAATCTAAAACACTTTCTGAGAAAGCTTTAAAACAAATTTAAAACATAATTATTTCTGTTGAAACTTCTCCTAAATCATTTGTTCAAACTGTAGAAGTCTAAGTTAAAATTTCAGTCTGCAATTGTTTGCTTGCTTAGTAAAACTTGAGATAACTGTTCAGAAAGAGCACCAATCTATGGAAATTTCATTTTTTAGAAGTGATTTACTCACCCTGTGTTTTCAGGATGTATGTAAATTGTAAATAATGTCAAGGAGAGTATATTAGTGACTGATTTTCCAAGTGATATGAAAATAATTTAATCAACACCAGAAAATAATGAAATATTTAAATAGAAGTAGGTAGTTTTTGGAAATAGATGTATACACAATATATGTAAGAGCCTTTCATAATGCAATATGATCCTCACTTTTAAACTCTGGATATTTCTGCACAGGAAGGGTAGAGAGTCAAAAAAGAATGGATGAGTTCACTTGATAACAAGCCAGAAAAGATTAAGAAGATGTATCATAAAGTTCTCAGCCATAATGGTACATTTCTAATCATCCCACTGGATTCTGTGCTGGTTCATTGCCATTAGAAGATCTTTTCACTTGGGCTGCCTGTGCAAATTCATGCAGAGCTCTTAACTTCCTCTAATTTCATTTGAACATTGCACAATGGAAACTGTGATGCTAACTGATATTTTAGGAATGCTGGGAATCAGTGTTATAGATGAGTTTATATAATTGTGATGTTTTTAAAAACAAAAATTGTGATTTTTCTCCCCTAGGGTTTAATGGGACCCAGAGGACCACCTGGAGCATCTGGACCCCCTGTGAGTACAGTCTTCTCTCTTCTACTGACACTGACATACCTGTAAAATTACAAATTATCTTGTGTGGAAACCAATAATATCTCCCTCATTTTCTAGGGTCCTCCTGGTTTCCAAGGCCTTCCTGGTGAGCCTGGTGAACCTGGTCAAACAGTAAGTACAGATCACATGCAGACACTGCTGGCATTAGGAAATTGCACACTACAGTAGGCTTGTAATGCTTAGGCCCATTCCTTGTATCCGTATGAACTTTGAATGTTTGGATACTCCTGCTTGATCCTGTTACAGAAACAGAGCTGAACTCTCAGATTCAAGCTCTCTCCACTTGGAATCATAAAGTGCAAAGTCAATTAGTTTCCAACTATGCCCCAACTCAAGTCAGGAAACAGTGAAAAGATGTATATGAAGACTGATGCTTCAAGTAATTCTCAATCTATTCTTAACAGGGTCCCCAGGGCCCTCGTGGTCCCCCTGGTCCTCCAGGAAAGGCTGGTGAAGATGTAAGTGGTTATTAAATGTTTCTCCTCTCTTTTGGGGTGGTGGTTCAACTCTAACAACCAAAGTATTGTCAAGCTAAGCATTCTATTGGCCATCTTTTATACACTGTTAAATAAATAAACCCCCTGAGATAATTATTTTATGGTACAAGAGGTGCGGTATGCTGGAAATGTACAGAAAATCGGATAACTTCCAAACCACTCCAAATACGTTACTTAACTTCTTGAATGCAGGGAGAAGAAAACTTAAAAGTTAAGAATCTCCCTGTATTTATGGAAAAAGAGGAGCTTTGCCAATGCGTTTTCTTTTTTCTTAGTGGTTTGTGTTGCTATTTTATAAAAGAAGCTTTCCTTCTTAGTGCATCTTTATTGCATTTTTCAGGGTCACCCTGGCAAACCTGGAAGACCTGGTGAGAGGGGTGTTGCTGGCCCTCAGGTGTGTAGTGATCCACTGGATACAATACAAACCAATTCACTAATCAGTGAAACCTAACAAGCTTTCTGAATTTCACCACATTAAGAGTCCAGTAATATTCCTTATATGGACTAGTACAACTTCAGCCTTTACTTGCAGGGATATCACATAGTTATGTTTTTATTTTGTTTCCCTACCCCATTCCCACTAAAGCTAGTAATGAGTAACACAAGTGGCATAGTGAGGAGTTACACAGGAGCAGGTAAGCAGGCACCTTAGCATAGAAAGTTTAAAAAACTGTGCTATCACATGGTAATACATGAAATTTCTGAGATTCAGAACTGAAAAAATCAGGCTGATTACTGTTAGTCTTGAAACAAGTCTGGTCCTGAGAGGTTAGGATGTGGATTCTATTCCTTACTTGAATGATAATGACCCAAATCTACTTTGTAATTTTATTGAAAGACTTACTCATCATCTTTCCTTTTAACTGCACTATATAATATGGGAGACAATCATTCATGTACTGTGTGTGTTTTAGGGTGCTCGTGGTTTCCCTGGAACTCCTGGTCTGCCTGGCTTTAAGGGAATTAGGGTGAGTTCATATATACTTTTCCCTGAATATTTAGGACTAACATCACTGCATACTGAAGACCCCTGGAAATCCTCTGAAAGTGAAGAGTACATGAATCTCTTCAAAGTTTTTAATATTGCCTGATATGTAAGAGTAATTATTTCTGAAAAGTCAGAAAATTTTTTGTTGGGGAGGAAGGTTTTATGTTATAAGACTAAGAATTTGCATACAGCCATTTGTGAGAAAATATATATCAATATTTCTTTTTCTACTCAATATAGGGACACAATGGTCTGGATGGTCAAAAGGGACAGCCTGGTACTCCTGGCACCAAGGTAAAGACAAAATCTGAAAATGTAGGATGTATTTGTAGCCCTTCCTAGCAAAAAGACACATGAAATCCCATCCAATCAGTCTTCTATGTTGCCATTAAACATTGACCAGCTGCAGTAATCTAGAAGTCAGTGGATCCATCTAGAACATACACATGCACCTTGTCATGAGAAAACATAGCTGGGGCCTTAGTCTTGAGCCCTCAATCAAGTTGTAACCAAGTTAGTGCTTTCAGTGAATGAAGGCTGCAGAACTGGGCTCTTAATGATTGACTATTCAGCAGCACTTCAGACTGATTTTGCTATCTCTGCTCTTCTCTGGATTGTATTTTACATTTGAGTAGGTATTTTTAAAGCATGCTAAAATGAAAACATCTAATTTCTCTATGAAACTCCATTGTGTGAGACACATGGTCAGTGTAAGGCTTCCTGCTAAAAATTTGGACAGATGTAGTGCTTCTCTAAGTTAGGCTATTTGATCCTCACAGTGTTTTTTCTTTATATCATCTTCATATTAATGCACATTTGAACACTAGCCTTAAAAAAAAAACCCTTAAAAATATATTTTGAAATATAGTCTAGAAACATCTATGTTAATCTCTGTCTTTTAGTTTTTTCTTCTCCGATTCCGCCTCAGTACCTAATATCAGTGTTCTTGAAAAATTCACTGTTGCATCATTGTGCTCCAAGAAATCCTGACTGATTCACAGGAGATTTGTATTCACAGGCTTCTAATATAACAATGAAAAACTCAAATATTAATTTCCATCTTGCTTGTTTCTAAGAGCTTAGCACTACTTGGTTATAGGGTTTTTAATTGTAACATAGCATTCTTCAATACTACTGCAGGTTGTTAACCTTCAGAAAAAGCTTAGATGGCAAAGCCTGTCCAGTCATTGGTGAATTAAAGCAGATAAAGCACATAAGTAAAGGGTGGTAGAGTTACTAGTACGAGTGCTAGAAAATACCAGTGTATTAAATCAAGATTGTTCATACTATAACACTGCTGAAAGCAGCAATGAAAGCAAAAACTTACTCTCTTGACAGTATTTAAGACTAGGTGCATTCAGGTACATTCAGGATACACATGCTATAAGACAAATCTGGTCACTAGAATTGTTGAGAAGGCTGTTGAGGATAAGAGAGAGGAGCCATGTATTAATGGCTGTTACTCAAATACTCAATATTATTGGTCTTAAGTTAAAAATATCTGAGGCAGGTCTTTATGTTAAGCTTGTTGAGAGGACTTTGTCAACATATACTAAGGCGAAAGAAAACATCATTCTGCTACTGCTCTAGCTAAAAACCAGCTGCTGATTGATCTGGATGTGTAGTTGACTTCCAGATCCAATCTCTTAAATGAATACTACAGAGTAAATGTCAGCATAAAGAAAGGCGGTAAAGCTGAGCAAGTGACACAACTTTCTCTGTCCCTCCCCTTCTAAAAGGATTCCATGTGGTTGTGTTCCAGTATATGTAGGGACAGTAGCAGTCTCTGCACCCTCAGGACTTGATATGCTATTATTATATAGTGTGATGCAGAAACATGGACAGTGCTGTGTTATAAAATTCTACAGAAGACACAGACAGTGGGATCCAGTAGCTGAAAACCTCATAGTGTTAGACTATCTAAAGCATCCTTTAAGTAACTCAAGCCTCTAAACTTTCTTTTTCATAGGGAGAGCCTGGTGCCCCTGGTGAAAATGGTACCCCAGGACAACCTGTAAGTATTCACTGCTGCTGTGGGAAATTAGAATCTGATAGATTTAGTTCAGACAGCATTTTCTTCATTTTTGATCATTATTGACACTCCAGATACACAGATACTCTAATGAAATAATAATATGACTTAGCAGAGGAAAAAAATCTCTATATATCTGTGTTCAATGAAAAGATATAAATGAGTTAATTTAATTTTTTTTCAAGGGTGCTCGTGGTCTCCCCGGTGAAAGAGGAAGAGTAGGTGCTCCTGGACCAGCTGTAAGTGGCTTCCCATCTGTCTGTTGTCATGAACCAGCCACTTACTGTGGCCTCCTCTGATATTCCATTCTCTTTTCAACTATTTATCATGTTCTTTACTCACAGGGTGCTCGTGGAAGTGATGGCAGCGCTGGCCCCACTGGACCTGCTGTAAGTTTCAGTCTTGCTATTTGACAGCCTGGTTCCATTAGGCTTTGTGCTTCTCTTCCTGTTCCTTGTGCTTCTTTTCCAGGATTTCTTGGGCTTTTAAGATGTTGATTGTGTTGATGCTTTTAACATAGTTCTTTGTTTCTTATCAGACCATCACAAAGAGAATTAGTGAAACATAAACCCTTTGCAGACAATATCATGAGAGCCTCAGGATTGATATTAAACACATCCATATGAAAGGATCCAAATATTCTCTTGATTGCACTGGTGATTTCATGAGAAGGTTTTCCAGGACATATTAGAGAAAATACTCAGTGCACAGAATTCTCATTTCCAACAGTCCAACAGAATAATTCTCATCCAAAAGCTAAACAGACTTTCTACTTTTTAACAGATGCATACCATGCACGTGTTAGAGATGGCTGTAATTATATACACACTGTAAATTCTGTATGCATAACAGGACATAGCTTTGCACCTATCGGCCTAACAGGCACTAACCTTTTTCATTCACCACTGATACCTGAGTTGTGAGCTTGCTGTTGAAAGGCCAGCAAGATCCAGCTCTCCTGGTCTGACTGGTAAACAGTAATTATTCTAATAAGAGCTAACCCAATGCAGATTTGTCTGTTTAAAAGGAGTTAGTGTTGCCATAATTTACCCCTGACTTCAGTAAACCTCATTTATCTCAGCCACATAAATACAAGGGTATAGTTTTGAAACTGTAAAACACATCTGAAATCCACCAGAACAATAATAATAACAGTTAATAGGGTTTTTTCTTCCTAGTTTCAGAAGTTGAGTCTATGATGAAGCTGTACTTGGTTCTGTTTTGCCAAAGTTGATTTTAATACCCCTTGTCACTTCAAGCACCTGTTGTGCTTTAACAGAACAGAATGTGAGCAAGGCTGTGAATTTCTCATAAGTTCTCCCATGTGGAGTATTTAAACTATGTATGATTGGGCAGTTAAATTGCAGGCAAATTAAAATCTTACAGCTAAGATCTGATGTAGTAGAACCCAAACATTTTAGCTGAAGACATTTTTGAATGAAGGCAGCTGAGTTGTTATAGGAAAAATGTTCTGAAGCTGCCGATTATGTGGGTTATTCACAATAGGCCCAGTGTTGCATTGTCCCAGTGTCTGTGCCAGGCTGAAGTTATTTTTCACATATTTAGGTTATGATACCTTAATATTCTGCAAAACTGTTATTAGCACTCATTTTTTTAACTAAAACAGAAATAATGTTTTATCCTTCTTTCCACCTGAAATTTAAAATGTACAAAAGTCATTGCAATGAAAATTCTGGAAGTTTATGCTTTCAAACATATCCTAAAGGGCATTTGGTCTGTCTTTTTTTTGTACCCCCTTTATAACACAGTAGGTTATAGAATGTCTGAAGCCAGTTCCTCTTCGTCGTACCAGCTCACACATTTTATTACCTTGGATTTATGAGACAGTTTTATTATAAATACTTCTAATTGAAAGATGTCAACTCACACAATAGTAGATATCAAATCCCAATATCAATTAATGAGTTGGATTTTTAATTATTAAGTGAAGAAAAGCTATCCCTTTTTTATTTGTGTGCCTTAAAAATTTAAGGGTATGGATCCATCAGTGTATCTGCTCTTGTAATGTCTGATACATTGGAACTTTGTCCCAGTATAATTCTAAATCTCACAGCAATAGGTAAATGTAGTAGAATCAGTCATTGTGCCTTGCAAAAGCCTGCCTCTGCTCATCCTGTTTGTTCTTTCTCAGGTGTTTGGCCTCAAGGCAAGGTTTTACCAATTCTTGCTTAATTTGCACTGCAAATGATGTTTAAGCATTGACCTGGCTCTTAACCGTTTGTAGTGAGCCAAATCTGTCCATTTGGAACTGCAAAAGGCAATTAATATGCTGAGGTGGAAATGAGTGGAATAAGTAAATGTGTATTTTTTAAATCTGTTTACTTCAACAAACGAGATGTTTTGGTTGTCAGTGGATAACTTTACACAACTGCTTCCCTTTCATTTCCCAGGGCCCTATTGGTGCTGCTGGTCCTCCAGGCTTCCCAGGTGCTCCTGGTGCTAAGGTATGAACATCTGCTTCATGGTGGTATCCTTGACAGTGAAGATGAAATGCACTAACAAGAGTTTCTAGACAGCAAAAAGACCCCCACCTTCTATGAACTAAGAGTGCTTTCTTAGTAGTTACTTTAGGTATTTGGAGAATATCAGATATGAATGCTAATTTAAAATACAGCACTTACTTCACAGCTGAAGATTGATGCTGGGCAGGTTCAGGAAGACAAGTAACCCTTTTACTGCTTCCTGTGTGGTGCACTTATAGACACCTTCCAAGGGGGACATGAATCATGATAAATAAGCAAAGCAGTTAATATCACTTCACAGAAATAGTGGGGGACAAAGAAGCTGCATTTGAGTATTGGGCTACTTCCAGTCTAAGTCCTTGAAGTTACAATGCAGAAATTGCATTAAAATTTTTCAGGTTTAGGGCAGTACCATTTTGCTCTTGCAGACTCTAATTTAAATTATTCACTTTATTGCAAATCTTACCATATTTTACCTGGGTAAGTGCCTCAATATTTTGAATGTCCAAAGAAGGACAGAGAATTTGAGAAAGATTGTTGCATATACTTCATTTACAAATTTTGCTGACCATTTGCCACAAAATCCATGTCATGCTGTGTATCAGACAAAATTTAATCCAGTTTTAGAAGAAAAAACATATTGTTTTCTAGACATTTTAATTTTAACTGCAGGGAAGATGAGAAAAAATTGAGATCCCATTCTGGTTATTCTTTTCAAAAGGCAAGACTTGAAAACCATTAAGTCTTCTCTAATGCAGGTGGAAGCGTGGTGGTAGGATGTAGTTTCAAAAGAGAAAACTGTCTACATATCCAGGGTGAACTCTGACTAAACTGCAGAAGAGAATTTGTCATTATATTCAGGTTCTTGTAGTCAACTTAGGGACTATAACCTTCTGAAAATAATAGCAAGAACTGTTGGGTTGTTTTTTTTTGTCCTTTACTCCATTGTGAACACCATTGCATGGCACTCTGTTCAGGCATAATTTTGCATCTATGCAAAGGGCACCTGAAAGTGCAAGATAATGGCCAATTAGGTTTCATATACTGTGATACCTCAGGCCAATTCTGGAGGCACGTAGATGCAAATGGGACTGGAATTCTAGTTCTGATTTTTTTGGTCAACCTGGGTAACCATCTGCTTTTCCTGTCTTAGCCATTGCCTTACATGGAGCCTAACTAGACATCCCAACTTGAGTGCCTTTAAAATCCACTAAAAGCTCTCAACTGCTTGGTTTCCTGGCCTCTGAAGTGAGGAATAGACAAATATGATTATCTTGATGGCAGGCTGATACAGGATTTCTTTACTGTGTACACTGATAGAGGGTCCTGTCCTTCTCTCCAACAGGGTGAAATTGGACCTGCTGGTAACGTTGGTCCTACTGGTCCTGCTGGCCCAAGAGGAGAGATTGGACTTCCTGGTTCTAGTGGTCCTGTTGGCCCTCCAGTGAGTAACTTGCCAGGTTTTATCTCTTGTCAGATGTGGACACTTTTGATTCTGAATTAACCAATTCTGTTAACCTTTTTAACAGGGCAACCCCGGTGCTAATGGTCTTCCAGGGGCTAAAGGTGCAGCTGTAAGTACAACTACACTCACACATGTTTGCTCTAAAAAAACCCAATCCAGTTAATGCATCAGAAAAGACAATGGGCTCACAATACCTTTTTCCTCCTCCACTGGACAGGGTCTTCCTGGTGTTGCTGGTGCTCCTGGTCTGCCTGGTCCCCGTGGTATTCTTGGTCCTCCTGGCCCTGCTGGTCCTAGTGGTGCTAGAGGACTTGTTGTAAGTGATATCCTATATTGTATGGATTTGAAAACTGGACACAGTATCCATAGTTGTAAAACATCTCCTCTGGATGATGTTTTTGTTATAGTGCAGACATTTCATCTTGATGCACTGTAACTGAACATTGTAGTTAATTTCTGTGGCTCATTACTTGCTTTAGATGCTGACACTTTGCACTCCCTGTGAGTGCAGGTAGTAGTTGGATTCAGTGGTCTTTGTGGGTCCCTTCCAACGCAGAATATTATATGACTGTGAAGCTCTGTGTTTCCATAGCATTGAGAGATGTTGCAGCAATTTCAGAACTAGGCCCTCAGGGGGTATCCTCAGTAGAGGAACCAGCCCTAAATGTGTCATTTTTCAATACTGTCATTTCTAAGCATCTTTAACTTGTTTGGTTTTGTGCCTTTTAAGTCAAAAATACAGTCATGCACATTGACCATTTTCACAGTAGAAGGAGGCATGCCATTAGATGATACAAGAATTTTTTGATTAATGAGTAAGCTCTCCAGGTAGTAGAGAGATTTTTGGAATGATGCCTAATTCTGTTATCTCTTTTTGTTTTGGACTCTAGGGTGAACCAGGCCCCGCTGGTGCCAAGGGAGAAAGTGGTATGAAGGGTGAGCCTGTAAGTATGGCAAAATGTGAAGGCTTTTTCAATCAAAAGCCTGATAATATCTGCAACATGGCATCTGATATCTTCTTGTTCTCTGTTTGTCCAAAATAGGGTGCTGCTGGACCTGCTGGCCCTCCTGGCCCTAGTGGTGAGGAAGGCAAGAGAGGCAGCCCTGGTGAACCTGGCTCTGCTGGTCCCCCAGGCCCTGCTGGTCTGAGAGTAGGTTTTCTTTTCATTTCCAAATGTAAAAGCAAAAGGAAAGTAGAAATCAGTCTTGCGTCCCACAGGCAAATTCAATAAATATGAGTAATTAAATATACATTAATGCTGCTAAGCAGTGATAATTTTCTATTCTGAGCCTTTTGATTAATTGGGACCAAACCCATTTTTACTTTGCATTAATGCTTATCTACTATCTTACCCCTGAAGTATTTAGAGATTGCTTTGATTTATCCACTATGTAATATTTAGCGAACTATCTTTTGACTACTCTTAAAAGTTTGTGATGGGATTTAGAATAGACAATGGGCTCACACATAATGGGGCAAAAGCCTTCAATTCAATGTCTTCAAGGATGCCTAGTAAACTTTTCACTGGGTGAGAAAGCCACTCCATGAACTTCAGGAAGCATGTAGCTTTGTGAAGGAAAAGAATTCACAGGAAAATGATAAGGAAAATGGCAGTGCTTCCCCCAGAATTTTTTTTTTTTTTTTTTTCAGAGATAAAGAATTTAGGGTCCATAACTCTCTACAGGCAATGTGGAACTGTGTGGGCCAGGTTGTGGGATCCTAGCTGCTGGTTAGAACCACTGTTAGTTAAAATGAACACTGAAAATGATACAAACATTAGAATTTAAACAAATCTACAGGAAGTGAGAGAGATTTCTTTTGAAATACCTGTTTACACTGAGGTGTGTGTGCTTAAAGCCTCACCTCAAATTCAGTGGACTTGCTTGGAAGGCTGAAATCTAGTAGGCACAATACATCTCACAGAATGGATTTATTTCTTTCCCTTTCTTGATTTGTTTTGTGTTGACTTGCAGGGTGTACCTGGATCTCGTGGGCTCCCTGGAGCTGATGGCAGAGCTGGTGTCATGGTAAGACTTTTGTCTGGATTGCTATTTCTGAACCACCTTTTACATACAGATGTGTGATGCTTTTTGCTACCTCTGCCTAATTTTATTTATGTCTTTTGGTAGGGACCTGCTGGTAACCGTGGTGCTAGTGGTCCTGTTGGTGCTAAGGGTCCTAGTGGTGATGCTGGCCGTCCTGGTGAGCCTGGTCTTATGGGTCCAAGAGTAAGTTTGAACTCTGTGGATTAAGTCTGAACTACATAGAAAGAAAATTACTTAAAATTAATGGACAAAATTATTCAGAAATCCAACTGCAAAAATTCAGCATGTGTTAACCACAGTTAGGGCACTTCCACTACTCAACTAAAAAACCCCATTAGGAACGATTAGGAAGCATCAAAATGTTTATTGAAATTAGTTACTTTTGTTAGGGTAGCATTTGATCACCTTGGGATGGAGCACTGTCCTCTTGTACTGGATACTGCATTGACTTCTGTAAGGGATTCCCACATGTGATTATTTACAGAATGTGATCATTGTGATCACAAATTGTGTGTTCTCTTTAATGAACTCAAAGGAAAGCAGACCCTACTAAAATGATGTGAAATGGCTGATCTCCATTATTTCTTTTTTATTTTGTAAATGATTCCACTGAAAATAGCTATTCACTTTTGGTGGTGTTAGCTGTAGCCACACTATGTTCATCTCATTACATTTATATTCCTTATTCTTTCTCTTCCTACCCTAACCTGTGAAGTGAAAGTTTACAATGCATGTACAAGTATTAGACATCTACAAACATTGAAACACACTATCTTCCAAAGCAGAGGCTAAATTAGTTTCTCTGAGTAAAACAGATACTTTCCTGTACTGATTTTCAACTGGCATGGGAGCAGAAATCACCAAATTAACAGTCAGTGTGCTTCAGGTGGAAATATGATAGCACCTACAGTCCTGTTTAAACAGTGTGCATTGATAACTTGGCACTTCTGTGCATCTGCACACATACATGTAGAAGAAATGGTGATTATGTGTTGGGTGAGTGGGTTTCCTTCTAAAAACATGAAATTTTTCCTTTCTCAGGGTCTCCCAGGTCAGCCTGGAAGCCCAGGCCCTGCTGGCAAGGAAGGTCCTGTTGTAAGTACCTTGTTTTTTATTCTGTTCCCCCATTGCATAGGAAAGAATGAAGTATGGTTGTATAAATCAAACACCTGAGCACTGAGCTCTAACACAACTGTGCAAAACCAGCAAGACTTCCTATTGCATTGCTCATAAGATCAGTGTGAAGGTTTCCATTAATTTCTGGGGATCTTGGATTAGGCCTGTGCCCTGGAAGGAGAAGAAGAAATACAGAGTTCTACAAAAAGGAGAACAAGGGAGGGATGCATGAGCATGCAATGTATCAACAATGGTGAAAAGTTAAATGACATTTGCTTCCTGTCAGTATATATTTCTCCTAAAGCTGAACTCTAATTAAATTTCCTTAGCAATTTAATAGTATGATTGCTTTTTTAGGGTTTCCCTGGAGCAGATGGTAGAGTTGGGCCAATTGGTCCAGCTGGTAACAGAGGTGAGCCTGGCAACATTGGATTCCCTGGACCAAAAGGTCCCACTGTAAGTACAGTACAGAAACTTTCTATTACTATTAAAGTATTTCCAGACTAATCTGTAGGTTCCCAGCTCTATCATTAATCCAATACATCTCCCTGTATCCTTCTGTGCTGCTCACTGATGGCATCCACTTACATTCAAGAGTTCTGTTTCAAATTATTTTCCAGTTATATAAAATATGATTAAAGAAATGAAAAAGCAGTTTAATTAGCTTAGGCATATTTTTGACATTGAAGTGATTAGAATAATAGATGTCTATTTTATTGTTTCAGCATGTCCATTTTATCATTTCTGCAAATTCACATCTGTAAAAGTTCTGTCAAGTTTGGCCATTAAACCAGTTCCAGAGCACTGTTATTTATGAAGCACTATCCAAAGCTCACTCAACTTAGAGGAAAAGCTACCAGTGACTTTAGTGGAGCTCTTTACATGTCCCACAGAAGCCACAGATAATAAACATGCCCTGGATTTGGGTGTTGCTGTACATCTACACACATGCAAACATATAGTGTATTGCATGGGATACTGCGTGGGGTGCCATGAGTTACAATCTCAAAACATAAAGGCATTGAATGTTGAAAAGAAAAGACATACATTTTTGAGCTAATCTAAGTGATACAAAAAGACAGATGGAGCTTGTGTGTGTTTTAATTTGGGTTAAAGAAATATTACAGTAAATCTTCTGGCAATGAGAGAATAAGTTTCTGCTTAGTAGTTTAAACTGAATCTAATATGAAGTGTTGGTTGACTTTTCTATCTTTTTCTTTCAACTTCAGGGTGAACCTGGCAAACCTGGTGAAAAAGGCAATGTTGGTCTTGCTGGCCCACGGGTATGTGGATATATTTATTTTATCACCTTCCAGAGGGAAAAAAAAGTAGATTTTCCAAACCTCTGTAATAAGATAACATTAGCTTGTGCAAGTATGAATAGATGATGAAATTAGAAAAGCCCTTGGGAAAGCATTCTTGTTAGCCCCATGTCAGTGGGGGTTATTACTTAAGAGATAAATGAAAACTCCCCTTTTTGGGTATTACTTGGGTAATTAATCATGGGGTATTATCCTATGAAGAGGAGAAAATAGCACTCCCTGTCCTTAATTCTTAGAGTACAGTGTATGGTTTCTAATTCACCCTGTAAATTTCTAACTTTTTTTCTAACATTTTACTCATAGTTGAAGCTTACTAATTCTTCCATTTAAGGGACCCAAAACACAGTCTGTTGTGGGAAAAATGCTGTCAGCAAAGTTTCTATATTCTGTAATTACAAAATAAGTTTTCTTAAGTATAAATGTGCTGCAATAATTAAAACAATAATGAGAACTTAAAATTTTAAGCATCTTTAGTACCTCTGGCTGTGAAGTTCTTGCAAGTAAATGGTTAAGTTCAAAATACACAGTCAGAGACTTTTGGTTTTGGCACATAATCATTTAGAGATATTACTCATATCAAATCAAAACTTTGATAATAGCTTTCTGCTTGAACATATATAGGGTGCTCCTGGTCCAGAGGGAAACAACGGTGCTCAAGGTCCTCCTGGAGTCACGGTAAGTGACAGCCTCCACACAAATCCAGTTTGTGATTTACTTTTCATTAATTTGACTTTCCATTTTAAAATCCACTTCCCTTCTTCTTCCAAGCTAATCACTTGCTTTTCATTGCATCCAGGGCAACCAAGGTGGAAAGGGTGAAACAGGTCCTGCTGGCCCTCCTGGCTTCCAGGTACGTAACTGTGTGCTCTGTTCAATCTTACCTATGGTTCCCAAAGCATGAAGAGCTTCTGCCTTAACCATACTTGTATTCTTATTTCTTTACACTCAGGGCTTGCCAGGTCCCTCGGGTCCTGCTGGAGAGGCTGGTAAACCAGGCGAGAGGGTGAGTGACAGACACAGCGTGCCATGGATGGGGCAGGCGTTGCATGTGGGCTGTGTTTGCAGGGGCACACGTGGTGAAGCAAGGGCCTGTTGAATCTATTTGCCAAAACAAAGCCATCAGGGTACCATGCAAACTTGAGTAGTCCCTTTTGGACTTGCATCATACCTCCTTTTTCAAAGTTTTGGTATGAAACAGAGAAATGACAGTCCTTTGCTTTTTGAGCCTTAAGCAGCAATAAAATATGCTTCTTCCCCCAGAAGAGACAGTACATGAAAAATATTTTACTTCACATTTCTTCCAAAGTCTTCAAGTCTCAATCTAACATAAATTACTCCAATTATGTTTTTGCATGTCAGGTGTTTTCGGGGAATGTACAATGGCATCCAGTTGAGCTGGTTCAGTGGTAATTCATGCTCTAGCTATTGTAGAGTTAGTGTGAGATGTAGTCTGCAAATTGTATCATACTCACTTTAACATTTGTAGTTATATCTGTGTCCCTGTAAAAGAGTTTACAATGCATATACCTGAAAAAAGAGCTTGTAATTTAAGAACTAACTCTTCAAATGAAAAAATATTATCTAATGTTTACCTTGAGATACCGTGCAGCTGGAGGAAAAGGGCTTATTTCCATGTATGTAATAGACTGTCTGAAAATTTGTCTGAAACTTTTCAAAATGCTGCTGCAATTTGAGAATTTCCATTTATTGCTAAGAAACAAAGTACAACTTAAGCAAGTAAAATAATTTTACCACTATATCTACTCTCTTGTAGGGTCTTCCTGGTGAATTTGGTGTCCCTGGTCCTGCTGGCCCAAGAGTGAGTAACTCATTTGAAATCTGGTACAGATTGTCTTAATAATGTGTTCAGTAATAATAGTAACTACACACAGTAACAAGTAACACAGACCTTCTTAGCCCAACCATTTCAGTTTTATCCCTGGATAGGCAGCTCCTACCTCCCCAGTACTGTCTTTGAATAAATAGTGGATGGAATTCCAAAACTGGAATAGCCATTAGAAGGTATTGCCTCCCACTTCCCTTTAATTCTGAACTGTTAATAAACATCCTACAAGAGCCTTGTGTGGATGCCCTCCTGCATGGCAGGAAGATCTCATTTTTGTAGAGCAAGGAGTATTTTATAAAGGGCTCAATTAATTATTTACTTTCTAAATCTGCCTCTAAAGAGACTGATATTCAACCTACTTCTGTTGTTTCTTTTTTTCTTCTGATTTCCATGTTAAATGTGTCCAGTTACAAATATTCCCATTCACACTTATAAGTTATTTCAATTAGTTTAAACAGCACTTTTGCTCCCTATATTTTAGTGCCCTGAGTCTGTATCAAAAACCCTGTCTGCTCTAAACTCTCATTTTGCCAATGCATCCAAGCCAAGTTCCCTTTGTCATTGCAGTAGCAGTTATTTGTCTCTGCTCTAGCTTGCCCTAAGCATCACATATCCACTACTCAATGCATTTCATCCAGTATTACAAATTAGGTCTTACTGATGCTTTATACACAAAAGTAACACTTCCTAAAAATACTTCACTGCTTGTGCCAGATCTCATTTTCCTTTTACATGTCTGTGTCATATTGTTGGCCATTACCTTTCCCTTTCAGTCATTTTCACCATTTAAACCTCCATTTACTGCAGAATTCTCAGTTTTGGTGCCTAAATAAATGGCCTGGTACTTGCACTCCTGAATTTTATCTCTTTGCAGTGACAGCCATCTAGCAGGTTATTCACTTCTTCCTGTGTAGTCTGCCAATCCTTCTTCCTGTTGAAAAGTGCTTCCACCTTTGTGATACCTGCATATTTCTTCTTTTTCTGCCTCTCTGTAATTAACAAAATGTATGAAAAAAAATAATTTAGGAAGATCTCTACAATATAAATTAATCTGTTGCATCATTGGTGCCTTCTACCAGTATGCTGTTCCCCCTTAAATCCCCCTTAAAGTTCTTTGGCCACATTATAGTTCTTATGCACATTCCAAATTCTCCAGCATAACTAAAAACTCCATTATACCTTATCAGATTATTCACTGATGTCCAGCCTGATCACACTGAGATAATTTGAGATATCTTTAGTAAAACTAGTGTTTGATAGATCTATTGTGCATTTAAATCCATGTCTCCAGACCTATGATTTAGAATTTATCCTTATACTTGTTTTAATGTACAGGTACATTAGTAATTTACAGGTAATTTACAGGTACATTAGTAGGCTTTAGGTGTTACCTTTATTCTCCTGTCACCATGCATTTGCCACTGTAAAAATAATTGTTTGCCAATTACTATCCCTTTAATTTCACTAGAACCCATTATTTGTCCTAAAGCAGAATCTCCATTTGATAGTAGAATGCCAGACACTGCAAGCACAGTAGCCAAAATCCATGTTCAAGGAGTATTGATATTTAGTTGTCAGCTGTTGTCAGGATGCAAGACTTTTTCTTCATTTTGATATTTTTTTGTCAAAAGCTAGAGCCAGTTCTTATGACCAATTTAGTTAACAGCTGACAGTTCTAATTAAAGGTTTGTTGAGCTAAAAGTGCATCACGCTGTCATTGTGCCTAGCCAGTGCTTTGAGCTGCAGAACAGTTCAAGGCAGCACTCAGAGCAGCCTGTGTCCTGTAGGGTGAGCGTGGTCCTCCCGGCGAGAGCGGCGCTGTCGGTCCTGCGGGTGCCATTGGAAGCCGTGGTCCCTCCGGCCCACCAGGCCCCGATGGGAACAAGGTATGCCTTTGCCTGCTGCCCTTGCCTTACTGTTGAATCCCTGGGAACGCAATCCAAAACCTCTCTCCAAGCAGTGAAGTTCCATCCCAGCTAGTCCACACTAATATTAAATGGGTTTATGTTTATTACTGTAGATGATGGGAGGGGAAGCCAGTTTGAATCCAGGTTGTCAGCTGGGTATGCTGTTATTCTGTTTGGAGATAGGATCTGAGATTCTGACCAAAATTCATACACACCTAGTTATACACAGTAAGCTCTTGTGTCTAGTAAGCAATATTTTCCACCAAATATTAGGGCAATAGTAAGTGATCATCTAGCAAATGATAACGTTGGCTTGATGCTAAGTGAATCTGGGTCTTAGTTTTCTGAATTTCTGTGGCTAGTCTTTCTGCAGAGTTTAGTTTGGAAAATGGACCTAAAACCTCAGGAGCCCACAGAACTGGAGAGAGAATGTTCACATCTAGCATCTTTACTAACTGGAAAAGTAAAACACATACAACAGCTCAAGACAGAAATGTTACTACTTGTACTGTTTGAAACCAAGTAGAATGGTGGGCAGAATAGTAATGATGATTTTGTTCCAATTATGTGAGTGACTTGACCCAGACTTACATGATATGCTGTTGCTGCTAGGGTGAGCCTGGCAATGTTGGTGCTGCTGGTGCTCCTGGTCCTGCTGGCCCTGGTGGAATCCCAGGAGAGAGAGGTGTTGCTGGTGTTCCAGGAGGCAAGGGTGAGAAGGTAAGATAACTGGCTTGTTACTACATGCATAGGTTTGAGATGCCTAAATTTCATTAACTTAGAAAAACCTGCAGGTTACCCCAATGCAACTTTTATTTACTGTGAAACTATTACTCAATAGTGAGCAAGTAGAGATTTTGTTGGTCTAACAGACTGACTGTCTTTTCTAAGGTGCTATGGTAAAACCTTATAAAAAACATTATGTATTGACAGGCAGATTAATGCCAAACACTAGGCTCTTTTAAGATAAAAAGAGAGAACAAAGTGCTGGTCTGATTTCTTGACTCTAGTGATGGCCTGAAAATAACTTTTTGTTATATGAAACGTGGCATTTTTTGTGCCCACCCATATAACATCATTGTTTTTAATAACTGTTCTCTTGCTTCATATAGAAATGATAACATGAATACACAGAAGAATTTTTACAGATGGATATCTCTTGACCAGAAAGAAATGAATTACATTTGTCCTATACATGGACATGGTTTTCAATTTCTAATTCCATTCAAAATTCTTGGTACCCGGGAGATATCAAGAAGGTTTCCCATGACAGAAACAGGTTTATTCTGAAAAGCATGCCAGTCCCCCTTCCAAACATTCACTTTGCAAGTTAGTACCTACTCAGCAATAGGAAAGAAATAATAATCAGCACTCATTTCTGTAGAAAGCTTAGCATGATAAGCTTTTTGTATGATGTCTAAGTAACGCACAGATACTCAGCAAACAGCTCAAGATCTCTTTCATAGAAACTCTTGTGTTCACTACCAATACAGTTTTTCCCACTGTGTGTTCCAGGGTGCCCCAGGTCTGAGAGGTGATATGGGTGCAACAGGAAGAGATGGTGCTCGTGTAAGTATCTTCTGGTTCTACTGGACTTTACCTTGCTGCACCTCAGAACTTGTATTTCCCACTGTTTTGCATCACTGTTTGTAACTGCTCATTTTTGATACAAATCAATGTAATTTTGTTGCCCCTTGTCCAAGGATGATTGAATTCAGGGAGAGAGAGAGAGAAAAGGGATCACTTCTCATGCATCCAAGCAGAGAAATTACATGTGCAGAGTATTGCACAGACATTGCAGAACTTGCAGTGTGACAGTGTCCTCTTTAATTTCATGGGCTCAGCCCAGACAGCTAATTTTAAAGGCAGCCTGCAGAGTTACACGAAACTATCCCTAATTTGAGATTTCAGGTGCCTTTCTTAGAATTCATACTTTGTGAAAGAAAATAACAGAACAGATTTCGTTATATAAAATCATGTATCCTTTATATTGAGAACATCTCAAAGAAAGTTAGTTACACACCTTTTTCCAGGAGGAAGGAAAAAGCTTATTTAAAGTAGTTGGTCCTACTTACATTTTGTTTAAAATAGTGTCCTCTCTGTTGGCCTACAGGGTCTCCCTGGTGCTATTGGTGCTCCTGGCCCTGCTGGTGGTGCTGGTGATCGGGTAAGTCAATGAAAAAATACCTTGTTGATACAGTTTACTCACACGTGGATATTAAAAATGAGTTCCATAAAAACCAATTCCATCTTCTTAGTTTACACCAATTCTTTACATTTTTCAGAGTCAGGAAGCAAGGGCTGTTGGGACTATTCAGTGAAGCTTGCCATAGGACCCCAAACCTTTATCTAAAAGGGCAGGGAAGAGAGTGAACATCTGAACATATGGCAGTGGGTTATACCTGGAGAGGATTCTAATCCAGCCTTGGGCTGAATTTTTCCCAGCTGAAGTTAAACTCCACACCTACTCACACTGTGAGAGGGGGTTTTGATACAATGATGAATAACTGTACATTAGAATGATACATTACGCTGTCTGAGCATCATTAGAAATTATTAATACAGGATGAACCAAAACCAGTCACGTTCTCTGCACGGGAGACCCAAGGTCACTCACTACATGTATCTGTACTACAGGAGCATTCCTGTTCTGGCTGCAGTAAGACCATTTCCCAGAGTCAAAATGTTTTGGGCTGTCTTTTAGGGAGAAGGAGGTCCTGCTGGTCCTGCTGGTCCTGCCGGTGCCCGTGGTATCCCTGTAAGTAGCAATTTCTACAATTATTACTGTGTCAAAGACATGACGTTCTGAAAACTGCCCTTGTAAAGACCATTCCAACCAGTTGTCTCTTCTTTGTCCTCTCTTTAGGGTGAACGTGGTGAGCCTGGTCCTGTAGGTCCCAGTGGATTTGCTGGACCCCCTGTGAGTTTTTTTTGCACTTACCCCATCTTGATGCTATAACCTTCCTCTATTTCCTCTGCAAGGCTTTCAGATCCTCATCTTGTCTGTTTTTCTGCCCACAGGGTGCAGCTGGTCAGCCTGGCGCTAAAGGCGAGCGTGGGCCCAAAGGACCTAAGGGTGAAACTGGACCAACAGGAGCCATTGGCCCAGTCGGTGCTTCTGGACCACCAGTAAGTGAACGTGTCTTTGTGAAATGCGTGGCTCTCAGCTGTGCCATGCAAGCAATACATTAGCCTGAAAGCCTCGAATTCAGAAAAGGTAAATAAAGGAAAGAAACAAAACTTCAAATTAGGCCGGGAGAAAAGCTACCATGCTGATTTTCACACATTATGTAAATTTTATCAATCTATTTATGTGAGTCTGGAACTGAAATGAAGAGAAAACAATAACTTATTTTCAACTTGCTGGGAAGATCAGCAAAATCACTCTATCTTGGACCATTCATGGGGTGTTTGTGGGCAAGTTCTAAGCTGAGGACGTTGACACTTTTCTCTAAAGACGGGATGTCCTGTCACAATCTGATTTTCAGACTCAGTCATCCAGAAGCATGTGTGCAAATTTGTCCATGCACCTATTCGCACATGGGTTTTTCATGTGCTGACACGTTTATAGCCCCAAGTTGCATAGTGCTTCACATACACATTATTGGGAAACTGGTTGAAATTATGCAGAAAGTGAGACCCACATATTTCAAATACTATGAAGTGCTGCAGGATAAGGTGGCTTGGTTACTTATTGTATGATTTTAATAGACCAATACCAGGCTTTTGCACTATGTGGCTGTATTACTCACACGGTGCAAACAGAGGACTTGATGATTTTGCCCTGCTTTCACATCTTGACTTCCAGATTTTAGATGCATGTAACATTTACAAGGAAATTAATGTGAATTATAAATGTCTTATGCAACTTTTCTCGGGCCTTATGATACCAATTTAAAATGTCTGTGAGAATTGAATACCCTGTTATCAGGATACACAGCATCCTGATTTTGGGCCCAGTTCTGGTATAAAAATCACTCTTAGCTTTCACAATAGTGAGACTGAGTGAGACTAAAGAGGAAGCATTAATTGTCTTTGCTTGATCCATCTCTCTTTTTCAATCCTTCCTATTTAGGGTCCTATTGGTGCTGCTGGTCCCGCTGGCCCCCGTGGTGATGCTGGTCCTCCTGTAAGTCTTCAGGCTTTTAGTACTGACATTGTTGCTTTTCATGAAGTTATTGTTTCCTTTAAACCTAATCTTTGTTTTCAAATTTAGGGCATGACTGGTTTCCCTGGTGCTGCTGGAAGAGTTGGTCCTCCTGGCCCTGCTGTAAGTGATGAAGAATGCTGATGGGAGATAAGTCAGAAGTTGCTTTGCTTAGGGATAATCCTAACTTTTTTTCATTGATGTCAATCATAATTGCACTGGAATAACCTCAGATCCTTATAGAATTGGATGAGAAAAAAATCTAAATAGTTCAAACTCCCAGAACACAACCTATGCATTTAATTTGTGAATTTTTATAATCCATCAAGCACCCCTATGCCTCTTGAAGTACCCAGCCATTTCCAAAACTCTGTTTTGATTTGCTTTTGTTCAAATTAATGGTTATGCAATTACTCATAATGGAGTGGAATAATAAGGTCATGTCCAATCTGCAGAAGAATGTTAAAGTTATCCTATGTCTACATTTTCTAAAGTATCTGCAGTTCTAGCCCATCTTGAGTAAGGCAAACTCATTGTGTTTTGGAATGTGAAGGTGTTTTATTTTTCAGCAAGAAATTTTCATTCTAGATTGACATTTGTAGATTTTTTTTTCTTTTCAAAGGTGTTTCCAACCTTTACCAAAAGGCACTTCTTTTCTTAGATACTGTAGATTTAAATAAATTTTAAATCCCAGTATCCAAAGCAAATAATCATCTTGAATTGGAATACACTGTGTCTTTTTCTCATGGATTTTATAGTTGCAATTAATGTTTCCAATGAGAGACAGATCTGTATTTTCCCACCAAATTTTGCCACTTTCACCTGCCCAGAGTAAAATAGAAACCCAAAAGCAGTTAAATAATTCTACTGCTTCCAGCTCTCTACTGCTAACAAAGCAAGAGAAGCTTCAGAGCAGCTGATGACCTGTTTATTGCAAGGGTCTGTTTCTTCACATGGCCTTAAAATGAAATTTATCTGTGACATCCCCAGGTCTATATTGTAATGGTATCATATTCATACTCAATCCTAGGGCATCACTGGTCCCCCTGGTCCTCCTGGCCCAGCTGGCAAAGATGGTCCTCGAGGCCTACGAGGTGATGTTGGACCTGTTGGCCGCACTGGTGAACAAGGTATTGCTGGCCCACCTGGTTTTGCTGGTGAGAAGGGTCCATCTGGAGAGGCTGGTGCTGCTGTAAGTTACTGAGTATCACATCTCATTAATTATGTTTCTCTTCATGTAAATGTTATGGCTTCTGAGATACTTTTGGTGTTTGTAAAGGGCTTTTCTACTTTATCAACAAATTTAGCAAAGTTTCTTCTTTAAGTAGAAGTTCCACTGAGACACAAGAAATTGTTTATAGGCATGCTTTACAAACATGCCATAAAAAGTGAACCTGATCTCTGGGTCAGGGTTTCCTTTCTCTTTTTCTCTTGTGGTATGTTGTATCTTTCTCTAACTACAGAAGAAATTGATACTTAGTCTGAGAAAAGGAAGCACATCTTCTGCTCTGAAATGGATCCTCATGGATAGAAAAAGAAGGAACCTGTGGCTATCCATTTAGAACAATCTCAATTCATAGCTGCATCAGAAATTCTGATTTGTGGGGATCACAAGGTTAAAGTTGTCTTCCCACAAGTTGACTTGGAATTATGCAAACAAATTAATTACTTTTGAGTATCTTTAAGCTTTCACATTCACAATTACTGGCTTTTTTAAAAGTCATACATGTTTCTGTCTTACTGAAGTGAACACTTGTGTGAAACACAATTGTTACTCAACAAAAAATTATAGATTGCTTCTGTGATCTGCAGAAATTGGAACCAAAAACGAAATTTTCAGTATCACTGTGTGATGTGTATGTTACAATTATTTTCTGTCTATTAATATAAATACTATTTTCTTCATGTCATAGGGTCCTCCTGGTACCCCAGGTCCTCAGGGTATTCTTGGTGCTCCTGGTATCCTTGGTCTGCCTGGCTCTCGGGGAGAACGTGGTCTTCCAGGCATCTCTGGAGCAACAGTGAGTATATGATTATTTAGCTGCTTTAAACAGATAACATGTAATAAAAAGGAAAAATCCCCCACACACATGAGGTCCTGTCTTATGGGAGGGCAGGGAGATGCAGATTATGCTGTTTCCATTGCTGTTGGAAACAGAGGATTTGGACCTACTAGACCTAGCTTAATGGAAGAAATTATGACTTGTTGCAGACAAACCAGAATTATCTGCAAGTGAGCAGATTTCTGAATGTCAGAAATGTCAGAAATGTTAAGAGGTTTCTAATAGTAACATTTAGAATGAAGGTAACATTTGATATAGATAGGTACATTTCTTGTGTCCTGATTCTTTTTTCCTTCCGAAATTCATTGCAGAGAAATGTTGCTCTTAGATCAAGGCTAAAAGTTCTGTAAGACTGGTTTGTGTTGTATTATAATGTCACATTTTGTTACAACTGTTCCTGTATTAGGGTGAACCTGGTCCCCTGGGTGTTTCTGGTCCTCCTGGTGCCCGTGGTCCCTCTGGTCCTGTGGGTTCTCCTGGTCCAAATGGTGCTCCTGGTGAAGCTGGACGTGATGTAAGCTGTCTTTTATTCTCTTCAGGTTGCTTTTCCTTTATTCTGATTCAAGTACAAGTACTTGGAAAAGGCGGAAGGAACTGGTGGCTGTTCTGCTAACAACTTGTACAGTGTCTTCAGAGGAAATTATAACAGGATTTTTATAGACATAGATTCCTATGCCCAACTAAGTGACAAGCTTTTTAAAGCACAAGTTGTGTTCGAAATACAACCTGAAGTCACTCTCAAATCTTTTCACTTTAGTTTAATGCCAAAAAAGATGGAGTGGGAAACATACATATCTTTCATGAAAGTATAAAGATTGTAGCCTTACCAGGGAAGCTTATTTGATAACCTGAAGCATAGTTAATACATTGTTAATACAAATGTTGCAGACTGTTTGTAGGATTTCGAAGAGAACAGAGAATAGTAATTTAAAACTCCCAAACTTTGTGGAATTTTCTGAAGGAAAAGGGGTTTTCTTTAAGACATTTACTATCTTATCTTAATATCTTCTTACTCTCAGTGAGACACAGTTTGGTGTGAGATGAAAGGTGATGGAATTAAGTAATTTTTTTTCATGGTATTTTAATAGGGCAATCCTGGAAATGATGGTCCTCCAGGCCGTGATGGTGCTCCTGGTTTCAAGGTAACTTGTTTCTTTTTCTTGTATTCCATTGTCATGGAAGAAATATTCCAATATGTGTAAGTCAGTAATAACACAATGTGTCTCCTGTTGCATTCCTTTGCTCCCAGGGTGAGCGTGGTGCTCCTGGTAGTCCTGGTCCCAGTGGTGCTCTGGGTGCTCCTGGTCCTCATGGCCAAGTTGGTCCTTCTGGAAAGCCTGGAAACCGTGGTGAACCTGTAAGTTGATGAGATGATGATATACTTTAACTTTCTGGATTAAAGTCTAAGAGGACTAAGACTTGTCTATCATATATGTATATATACAAAGTATATTCCACCTCTAAAATATATAGATAAATATTTCACTTTCTCCAACGATGTGCTGAGCATGGAACTTCATTAGAACAATATTCAGCAGTGACAGGTATTCTCTATTCTTGTTTCAGGGCCCTGCTGGTGTTGTCGGTCCTGCTGGTGCTTTTGGTCCAAGAGGTCTTGCTGTAAGTCTGATTTTTAAATACATTACCACACTGATGCATGAAGAGAAAATATGCTTTATAAATAAAGACTCATAACTGTGATCAAAGGGCCCAAAAAGCAATGCTTAAGGACCTCAAAGTATTTAGGAACTTGGAATCTCAGTCAGCATTCTATTTTGTGGGATCAATCCTGAAGCTTTTGGGATTGGCACTCTTCCTGGATGTGTTAAGGGGTGTCCATTATATACATTGGGATATGGCTTAATGTAAAGTATTTACACTCAATTCTTGCTTTGACAGGAGTATGTCCTTGAAGCGTTCTAATATATTCCTTTGACACCTGTATCCCTTCCTAGGGCCCACAAGGTCCACGTGGTGAGAAAGGTCTGCCTGGTGATAAGGGGCCTAGAGGTCTGCCTGGCTTGAAGGGACACAATGGATTGCAGGGTCTTCCTGGTCTTGCTGTAAGTAAATGATTTTCAAGGTTTTGAATAAAAAGAGCAAGAAAACCAAATAAGGTCACACTAGCAAGGAATTACATATGCACAACTCAGCATGTTAATACCACTTACTCCACTCTACAGCATCTTTCAAATGAAAAGTCATAGTCTCTTCAACATTCAACATTTATTCTACAAAACGGCAAATTCTAGTATTGGCATTAGAACTGTGACTACTATTAGTTCCCCTGAAGCTCAATTGCATTTAGGTAACAAAGGATTTAAAAAAAAAAACCAACTAAAAAAAACCTGCCTTTGTTTTAGTATTATTTTTTATTTTGGCCAGAAATTTTAAGACTCTTATTTCAGAAAAGCCAAAGCAATTTGTGGATTTTCTTCCCTTTAGATTTGGGTATGAACTTTAGGAATTCTGACTTTTACTTTAAAGTCTTCTCTGAAGATCAGAAGAAACAATAAAAAGAATTTTATAGGTTATCCCCTTAAATATATCTTGATGCCCCTCTTTTCCCTTCCCAAACAAGCATTTTATACCCTAACTCTACTAATGAATATCATTAGCCCTAGATTCCCATTCTTTGAGCCCAAATACACATTACATACAGTTCCCTCTTGAATCAAGCAAACACAAATGTGTTCCACTGCTCTTTTTTTGATGACTGTGTATCTTTCCCAATAGGGCCAACATGGTGATCAAGGTCCTCCCGGTAACACCGGCCCTGCTGGCCCAAGGGTATGTGAATTTCAGAATATATTCAAATAACTCCCATTCTCTTTGTGTAATATAAATATATGCTCCCATCCATATGAATCCCTATTTATATCATTTTTTTATGTAATTTAAATGATTCAAATTTCTTTTTAGGGTCCACCTGGTCCTTCTGGTCCTCCTGGTAAAGATGGTCGCAATGGTCTCCCTGGACCCATTGGTCCTGCTGGTGTGCGTGGCTCTCATGGTAGCCAAGGTCCTGCTGTGAGTATAATCTTTTTGTTGTTGTTGATTTAACACATTTATGGTACACTGTAAGACTAGTAATTACATCACTTCAGAAGCCTAGCAGTTTAATAATGCACTGAGTTTTATTTCTTAAAAAAATATTTAATACTAGGGAGATATTTAATAAACCTGAGCTAAAAGGTTTTGTTCACTCCTTATGGCCAGAAAAATGCACAAAGGAGATGTGGTAGTCCTGCTTTTTGCATTTTCCACTGCTTCAACCCATAGCAGTCACCACAGGGCGAGTCCACGTGTGCTGGCTCCAATTAGAGATGAGAGTGCCAGGAATTAACCAGGACTATGGATGTGTGACAGCGTTTAATTAAAAGTACCATATCTCTGACTGTTCTTTTGCTTCTGCTTTTGAAAAACTTCAGGGTCCCCCTGGTCCCCCTGGTCCCCCTGGCCCCCCTGGTCCCAATGGTGGTGGATATGAAGTTGGCTTTGATGCAGAATACTACCGGGCTGATCAGCCTTCTCTCAGACCCAAGGATTATGAAGTTGATGCTACTCTGAAAACACTGAACAACCAAATTGAGACCCTGCTGACCCCAGAAGGCTCCAAAAAGAACCCAGCTCGCACCTGTCGTGACCTCAGACTTAGCCACCCAGAATGGAGCAGCGGTATGTTAGTGCCACATGTTTGCCCTTTCTGGCTCAGGGAGCTCTTCCAGGGCATTTGCTTTCTTCAGTGAAAGATATCCTTGGCCATGTGGCAAAAATAATAAATTGATCCATGAAGAATTTCTTTCTGCCTCCACTGAAAATAGATACAGTTACATCCTGAAAAGCTCTTTGTAGATATTGTTGCACATTCTTGAAATAATTTTCCAAAATAATACAAAAATATTTAACCCTTGCTTTCAAATACAGTTTCTTATACATTAATAATCCAAAATATCTATATCCCACTTATCACCTTAATATTGCACCTAGGTGTGATATTTATGGCCTGAGTCCCTATGTCAGACAAGTGAATATGAATTGAATGCAAAGTTGATACTGAGTGAACCATTGTTCACATTTCTTTCCTCAATGGCAGGCTTCTACTGGATTGATCCCAACCAAGGCTGCACTGCGGATGCCATTAGAGTATACTGTGATTTTTCCAATGGTGAGACTTGCATTTATGCCAACCCTGACAATATTCCTGCTAAGAACTGGTATATCAACAAGAGTCCCAAGGACAAGAAGCAGCACATATGGTTTGGTGAAACTATCAATGGTGGCAGCCAGGTAAGTGATGTATGACAGGGTGATTGTTTCCTATGCTGTTTGAAGAGTTCCCAATTCACTGACTCTCCTGAAGCTAGCAGATAAATTAAGCTCTTAGAGGAGTAATGTGAAAAAGCCAACTACCTTTTATCTCAAGGGCATAGAGCTCTGATTCTGGTTTAGATCAGTTTGTTAAAAGTACTTCTCAGTATTGTTCTAACTTTCCTTGATGTCTGCAAATGATCAATTCAGCCTGACTAGTGGTTATTGCTACAGGAAGCCTGGTCTGGAATACAAAACATATAAAGACAGTCCAGAAAATGTCTGAAAAAATAAGAAAAACATCAATCTTTTAAACTGATATTAGTTTCCATAAAATACATACAACACTATTACTGGACAGCTATTTATATTACACTTCACAGATTCTGAGTGCATGCCAACGTAACATTCAAAATTATTGGTGTAAGTAAAAACAAGAACTACTACTTGCATGTTAGACACTGTCCCAGCAAATTGCAAATACATCACTTTTGTACAGCCAAGGAGATTTAATTGCATAATTCTTAAATGAAATTGACTTGATATTCTGATGAGTCTAAGATGAGATTTCATCACATTGGATCAGAACAGTCTCCTGTTTCTTGGAGTGGCTAAAAGTAGATGCTGTAAAAAGAATATAAGAAAGAAGAAAACATTTGTACTATCCACAGACACTGTTATATTAAAGAAGTTTCAAAATCTATCAAAAACAGTTTCATGGTTTTACTGAGACAGGCACTGTTTGTGTGTAGCTGTGCAAACAGTAGATTGTCTTCCTTGAACTTACCTGCTCTTGTCTGAATCCATATACACTGTTAACACCATATCTTGGAACAGAAGTCTACAGTTAAACTATATTCACTCATGTCTAGTTGTCAGTCTACCTCCTACTAGTTTTATTTCATGTTCTTTAGTTCTGGAGTGGCAATAGAAAAGTGATTTCAGACTTGTGATTCTTTGTTTTAAAGTTCCTAGCTGTCATGGTTTAAGCTCAGATAGCAATTAGGTACTACTGCTACTTGCTCAACTCCCTGTCTCTTCCCCTCAATCCACCCTAGTAGAAGGGGGAGGAGAATCAAAGTAAAACTGGCATGCTGAGATAAAGACTGTTTAATAATTGAAAATAAAATACAGTAACAATGGTAATGATGATAATAAAAAGGAAAACAACAGGTGATGCACAATGTCATTGCTAACCAACTACTGACTGGTACAGATCCCCTTGCTTCCTGAACCCAGGCTGGCCACCCTTTTGGGTTACTTCATCCTAGTTTATATACTGTGCATGATTCTTTATGGTGTTGAATAGCCCTTTGGTCAGCCCACATCATCTGTCCTAGCTATGCTCCCTCCCAGTTTCTTTTGCCCACTTCCTCACTGGCATAGCATGAGACACCAAAAAAA
>VXBR01006348.1:1528310-1540951 GCA_013400215.1 Cisticola juncidis | reverse complement strand
AAAAAAAAAGATCCAAATCCCAAATGCAGCACTGTGTCAGCAACTGAGAAGAAATTAACTCTACCTTAGCTGAAACCAGCACACTAAAGCAACTATCGCACATTTTCATTACGAACATCCTCCCTTCCCCAGCAATACAACTGACTGGGTTTCTCTCTGTCTTTCAGTTTGAATACAATAGTGAAGGTGTGACCTCAAAGGATATGGCCACCCAACTCGCCTTCATGCGTCTGCTGGCCAACCACGCTTCCCAGAACATCACCTACCACTGCAAGAACAGCATTGCCTACATGGATGCAGAAACTGGCAACCTCAAAAAGGCTGTTCTGCTGCAAGGATCCAACGACGTTGAACTACGAGCTGAGGGCAACAGCCGATTCACTTTCAGTGTTCTCGAGGATGGCTGCTCTGTAAGTAATGCAGAAACCATGGCACAGTGACTGCCCAGGCCCAAGCATGTCATAAGCTATAGAGTTGTGCTTTCATTCAAAATCAGATTATTGGTCAAACCAGCAAAATTTTGCCTAGTGAAGATACATAGCCTACAAACTCAAACATGGCAGATCCTTAACAAGTGGGAAGGAAGAGGTTACAAACAAACCTTGTACTGTACATGTAGCCAAAAAAAAGTTTTGAGAGGGACCAGATCCAAATTCTGTGTAAACAGAAGATTGATAAGAAAATGATGCACAACCTGTAGGAGGGGCAGGATCTTTAAGTTCTGAAACAATCAGTCAGGGTTCTCTTAGGATCTAACATCAGTGTGAATAATACGGTAGCTTGCATACAGCATCATACAGGACTACAGAAGGTTCGAGTAAATATTCTCTCTGTGTTGGAGATCTAAATAGTTGATTTAAGTATCAGATCTGCAAACAATAGAAGCAAAATTATTATGAAACTATTTCAGAAATTGTCCATTCAGGTGAAACAATTCTTAATACTGTGAACAATACAATAACAATTGCAATGAATCTTCCCTTGCAGAGAAAGAACAATGAATGGGGCAAGACAATCATTGAATACAGAACAAATAAGCCATCCCGCTTGCCCATCCTTGACATTGCACCTTTGGATATTGGCGGCGCTGACCAAGAGTTCGGTTTGGACATTGGCCCAGTCTGTTTTAAATGAATGAACTAAAATTAACTTAAAGCCTCTCCCAAACTATTCTCTTGTCATTTCTTTTAATAATGAAAGCTGACTCCTTCCATTTCTTCTGTTCATCTACTTGCTTAAACTCTGGGCGAAAGAGAAGGAGAAGAATTGATTGGAGCATTGTGCAATGAAATTTAATACAGCCCCAAATGGACTTGGAAGTCTTTCAAGATTTAACACCTTGTTTTGGGAAATGTCAACCTTTGTAAAGAAAAAAAAAAAACAAAATAAAAAGTCATGAAAGTTTGCACCACTTGTGGCCTTTGAATATCTTCCACAGAGGAAGTTTAAATCCATGACTTCCGAAGGTTTAAACTACCTCATACACTAAATCAAGAGTGATCCACATCTTTTGTAGGAACTTCTCCATATGATCTGAGGTACTTCCAGTTCCACTCAAAATGTGGTGGTGCTAATTGCATAATTACAAAGCATCGTTCCAATACTTGAACTTTGATGGTGCTAGTAGCATTTAAAGTATTGCTTCTCTGTTTCTTTGAAGTCTGTCTTAAAATTTAGGATATCCTGTCTCACCCACAGCTTAAGCATGTGGATAATTTTTCTTCCTCTTTGTCTTCTTCCTCCAAAATCAGGTGTTCGTGCTTTCAAATTTCATTTCCATCTCCTACTATGGGTTAAAAAAACCCCCATAATTTCTCAAAAAAAGAAAGAAAATGTATTTTGTATATGTGAGATGTTTAAATAAATTGTGAAAAAAATTAAATAAAGCATGTCCAGTGTTCCAAAAGAAACTATTTAATGAATTACTTATTAGATGCATTGGAGATTCTCACACCCAGATTTTACAATACTGTTAGCACATTGCTATAAAACATTTTGATAAAGCTTCAAATGGCTGCCTACAACTCTCTTGAGGATGTGATTGTCTGATTGACTCTTCATTTCAACACTAATTTTTGAGAAGTTCTCAAGAAACTGATTCAGTAACTCTGTGCCTCATAGTATGAGAAGTTCAGAAGCAGAAATAATTCCTTCTATTTTTCCAAATACTAACTAGGATTAATGGCTGCAAGAAAGATCATCTTCTCACTAAAAGCTGAAAGAAAAATGAAGCTTCTATCTTTCAGCTGAGGACAGAAAGGTCCTGGCTGTTGATAGAACTCTGCTGGCTGAGACTGTGCTATAATCAGCAGAACTGTGCCTGTGCACTTTAGGAAGGATGTGCAGAAGTCTATGCAAAGCATCTCAAATTTAGTTGTTTCAGCAGGAAGGTCAGTGTTTGTTAGGCCCTTACACAACTGAACAAACTGTATGGGACACAGAAACATATGCTTTTGCTAACCTTAATAATTTATTGTCACACAAACCACCACAAGAAGCAAAGACTTGTTCTCTGAGACCTTTTAGAAGACTGCTGAAAACCCTAAATGAACTGCAATTCCAACAACTGTGGTTTTGTGATTGGTAAGGTGCTTGAGAGACCCCACAAAGGTCAGTGAAGACAACAGCAAAAGTACATAAGGCAAGAGGTGAGATGGCCAGCCACAACCCCCAAAGAGAGGCATGAAGAAAATACCCAGAATAAATTCTGTAACCTGAAGAAAGCACCACTCCAAAGATTAGCAGCTGAGAGTCTGAAGGCAGCTCCAAATGGTGCAAGGGGGAGTAAGCACTAAAATCTATTTCTAAGGAATTTTTTTTGTTCTTTGCAATAAACTGATTAAGGAAAATAGGGCAAATATCAAAATGTGATCTTAAGTATAGCTGCAATGTGCCTGCAGCTGTGTGCTAAATTAGTAAAATTGGAATTTCTGTGATGAAATATAGCTCATTTTTCCTTCACTGAGAAAACATACTGTAGGTAAATAGCTACAAGTAAATACACATTGGACCATGATGATTCTTAAAACATTATTATTTTAAGCATTGTTTTATAATTTCAAAATAAGTTTGTTGATGTAAAACCAGTAATTCAATATTTTAAAACGGTAAAGACTTAGATTAACTACAAGACAGGAAGTTCCTTACAAGGACTGAAAAGCTAAAATTTCATTCCTCATGTTATGCATTTCACTAAAAGGTATGCAAAGGTTGTTGCTAGGATAAGGAGGTGGACTTTTGTTGTCTGGGAAAAAAAAAAAAAAAAAAACCAAATCACAATTAGAGGAACATTTGAGTTTAGAAAGGAAACTACACCTATCAAACACTGTCTCCTTTTGTCATCTGATTTCTCCTTTGCTCTATGTGATCTATTCCATTGCATGTCCTCCTAGGCAAAGAACACTTCCTTTCTATCAGCACACTGATAACATCCAAATTATGTGTTTTCAGATCTTCACCCCAAAAGCAGCTACACTTGGAAATTAAGCCTGGAAAAATACATAGTGTTTACCTCACAAATTCCAGCCTCATCAGTATTGGAAGGATATTCAGTGTGCCTTGCAGGTCTTCAGCTTATCAGAACTTACTGCATAATCAAGTATTTCAGTTCTGTTAGTACAATATTGGAGAAACTGTCTCTCAAAGATCATAGCTGAACATGAGAGATAAATAGCAGACAGGGCAGAGCCTTTATATTGTCTCATTTTGGGAATATAAGGTGTTGAATAAACTTCTGGTAAAGTGATCTTAATTATTTTGGGGAGTGCTCCTCCTCCGTATGAGCATTATCTTTTGAGAATTTCATTATCAGCAACAATACATCTAGAGTATTAGCATAAATTAGCTAAAACAATAGATTAAACTTTACATTTGTAACAAGAAAGACTCTTGGAAGGAAAGGAAAACAGCTGGAGTAACTAAGTGAAACACAAAGCTTGCAGCAAGCGCTGGCTGTACTGTGCCAGAACAGAATTGCTGGGGAGGCTCAGTAAAGCTGGGTAGAGACAACTGCCATTTAGTGCTCAGTTGTGATACAATTGTGCAAACCAGAGTAGGGAAGCCTTCAGACCATTTTCCTCCCTGGAATCTGTGGGGCTGATGACCCTCACCTGTGTGATCAATAAAGATGTTCTATCAGCTTCTCTTACTCCACCCCCCCAGGAGATGGACAGAGATTAAAAGGCTCCTGTGAGTATGTGCTTCAAATTGTATCTGAACTGACTTCTGAGGTCTCCAGTACAAATACCCCTTTTTGTATCCATGCACAGTTTCCTGTTGCAGAAGGCTCAGCTGGCAGCACATTAGGCTCTCTGTAGCATGTGCTTTTGCATTAATTACTTGGATTAAGTAAGTAAAAATTAAAGGCAAGGAAACACATCAATGGAACCAACATGGAGCAAAAAGAAACTCAAACCATGTAGCACAGTTCTAGAAGGGGTAGTTTACAACCATACAGCCTCGTACGGAGAAACACAAGCCACTGCCAATTATCTTCAGGATCTGAGTTTGTCAATATAAAAATGAGTACTGTGCTACAGATAAATATCCTTTAATACAGGTGAGTGACTAAACAACCTTAACAGACAACATATCTGCACTTCCACTACTCAGGTTTAAGTTGATGCTTTTGACATGACTTTTGATTAGTTTTCTTGTAGTGGTTTCAGACAGAATCTCCTAGAATCTGCCCTCCTACCACCCTCTTGATGAAGTGTTTTACAGTATTAGAATCATGTATCAATTCCAATGAGATATTAGCAAGCTTAAATAAAGCTATTAGATGTGAAAACAGAATTAACCTCTAATTCATTTAGCTATACTTATGCCTCCTTCTGAGCTCATCAGAAATCCACTATTTTTCTATAGGCTTCCCCCATGAATCTCAGATGCATAATGAAAGAAATCTACAGTGCATAAACAAAGAAATTATTGTATGTCTGTATTCTAATGCTGGAATACATTTGTCCTTTCCTGGAAAACATGTGTTTGGATATTACATGAGCAAAATTTTCTACACATGAATGCATGCTTATGTATACACTCAATTGTTCAGGAAATGATGATTCTCATTAAGGCAAACATAACTATCAAAACAAACAAATACATCATTTGAATATTATTTTGAACCCAAGCGTTTGAAATAAGTATAATAAAATCCAATAATTATTATAAATATCTTCCTGTGTTCAAGCTACAGAAAATGGACCTTCAGGTGAAATTAAACATTTTCCAAATGCCAATTCTGCAGACATTAGTGAAACAGCAAAGCAGTTCTCCAGCATTTTCATGGGCCTTGTGCACCACCTACTGACTCACACACTAATTACTAGTCCCTGAAGATTGTTTCTCTAGGGCTTTTGTTCCTGTACTCACAGCCATTCACAGAAACACAAAATATTCTAAGTTGGAAGGGATCTACAAGGATCATCTATGCCAACTCTTAAGCTAATGGCCCATAGAGGTCTCAAACCCACAACCGTCGTGTTAGTGGCACCATGCTCTAAGCAACTGAGCTAATCTCAGGGTTATTGCTGACAAAATCTTCTGTGCCGAGACTATCCTATAGACTATTCCTTCAAAACATCAGCATCAGAACTCATCATAAATATGCACTAACATATGAGAAGAGCACTCCTCCAAAAAGGAAAGCCCGTGGCAGCAAACTGCAGGCTCACTCAGGGCACAAAAAAGACAATAATTAAATATATTCTTTTAGTTGTCAGATTCTGTGAATCTGAAATTATCTTCTCTATGTGGTGGTGTAAAGGACAGGGGGTTTTTTTCATGAAATCCTTCCTCCATAACGACTATAAGTTTTTCTGGGCAATTTTATCCAAAGGGATTTACCACTACTTTTTGGTTAAGATATTTAACATCTCAAGTTGTAAATATCTGCTCCCAGTATATCCCAGTACATTCTCTACAACGTCTAGAGTGTATGACAAGAGGAATCACCCAAACACAGCCTGACTTAATTTGGGAAAAATGTTTTTCATTACTGTTTCTAGTTAATAATGATCTACCTTCTCATTTATTTTCATCTTTCAGCATTTAACAGGGAATAAGACTAACTCTAATTCCTCAGTTTGAAAGAACATCCATTGCTATTATGGCTGTCTGTACCTTCCTCTATACCACATTTGCTTTACTGCAGTCACCTAAAATTTCGGTTCCTACAGAAGCTGTCCACAGCCAAAATTATTGGTTCCCCAGATTCTGCAATCAGATCCAAAGGACCTCTGCTTATTCTTCTTAGGAAAAGGAAAGAGAGCAAACCACATGCATGAAGAGCTCCTGCCTCACAGTAGATAAAGAGTAGAATTACAGTTTTACTTCATTTCTCTCATCTACTTTAATTCACATATAGATATAAGAGATACAAGATAGGTACAATAGATACAGACAGATACAAGAGGTCCTTTGAACTTTTTTAGTTCCATATGTGATTCTGGAGTACAGTTTCAAATATTTTGTTTCATATAGTTCCTGCAATTTTTGAAGCTATTCTTTTACTTAGTAGTCTCTAATTTTCTGGAGAGATTAAGAATTTAGGTTAAGAATTAACCCTATGAGAGAGGAGCTGGTGGTTTGTGCCTACAGATGACAATGCCCTTGTCTGGCTCCAGGTGAGAGGAACCCTGCATTTCATCTCCCTCCTCCTGTGCTGGGATGCCCTCACCTGCTTTGGGAGTATGAGCAGTTTGACTCTCCTGGAGATTCAGGAACTGCATCACTCAGCTCCCTCCCACAAGTTAACCATTAAATATATATTTTGACAAGCACATCCAGGAGCAAACAACACTGCTCTAACAGTTTGCTCATGTTTAAGGCAGTATTTCTCTGGCCCTACAGACAATGACCATCTCCATAGCTTTTACTGCTGTGTGTACATCAGGATCTTATAGATCTCTTTGTTGTAATAACATTTGAGTATCTATTCCAGGTGTGACACCTTGCTAATAAAATTATGGGCCAATGACTGACTTGTCAATTAACTGAGTTTCTCTCATACCTTCTTTCTAGGTCCATAGCAATGTTCTTACCTTCTACTTATTCTCTGCTGCAGAAGCATAGACTAAAAAATAATTCTCTATGTTAACTCTATATAAATACTGTGGAAATTTCTTATGCAACAACTCAGTAGATGTTTTCTATGGGCTTTGTCTGAACAACTCCTTTACCTCTTTTCCACTCACATGAAAATGCACTGCCCAGACACACTATGGAGACTACTTGCATTGATTTCTACTGACTCCTTCATTTGTTTCTTAGTATGCTTATGAAGTTTAACAGATTTTTTTGGTTGAACTCACGGCCTTTTACAACCTGAAACTCTGATATTTAGGACAGCACGACTTCTAAAAATATATAAATTTTAAATTTATTGTTTGATTTGATATGATATGATATGCATCTAGTGTGTTGAAAACTAACTGGGATTTGTATTCCATTTCCAAATTTCTTTGTATGTACCATAAAAATAGGTCTGTAGATAGAGAGCTCTGTGAGAGAAGGGTAGGCTTATAAAATAGAATCATAGAATCATTGAACTTTAAAGGGGTGGGAATGGACCTTAAAGTTCATCAGGTTTTGACCACCCCTGGCAGAGGCACCTCTTACTAGACCAGATTACTCAAGGACCTATCCAACCTAGCTCTGAACATGGCTGGAGTTGGGGTATCCACAACCTTCCTGAGGAATGTNCACTGAGAAGCTATTTGAGTACTAATCTCTAAAAAAAAAAAAAAAAATTAATCAAGTGTAATCTAATACCTAACTTAAATTCTCTCTCTTTCAATTTACACCCATTAATCCTTGTCCTGTCACTACAGCTTCTGAAAAAGAATCCACAAGAAAACTGCTGAAAGATAATGGGTTCCAGGGGTTTCACTACATATGGATTTGTTCTGGTTTTAGGCTTTAGAGAAAGCCATGCACTGTTAGTTAAAACTTTCAGTTCACGTATTTTTAATGCATAAGAAAAACAAGACATCAAAGAATTAGATCTACCTGCCAGTCATCTGAGCAATTATGAAAGTGTGCTATGCACAGGAGATGTATTGCCAGAAGGAAAAAACAACAGCTCTCCTTTAGATTCCACCTCACCAGGCTCACACATGAAATTACTGGAAATGGCACAACCATTCAGTTACCTGTTAATTCCTAAACGACAAATCTTTGCTAAGCCTGAGGTGCACAGTATCCCATGTTGATATTTTTTGTATATACATGTTTACATTTCAACATCAAAAAATAACACAGATCCTTTAGAGCTCATAAGCAACATAGAGAGCGCCATAGAGACAGACAAATATGACAGAATAGGGAACGTTGCAATATTCTGCTAAAATGAAACTATTTCTATGCAATATCATTTTTAAATAATGATGCATGGAAATATTTCAGTCTGTTAATCCATTGCTGATTCTTCAGCAAACCAGAGTTTCAGTGAAACTGAGACTAAAAAGTGAATTCCAAATTTCTAAAATTTCATAGAATGGCTAGGTTTGGAAGGGACTGGTTCCAACTCCCTGCCATGGCAGAGGGAAAAGAAAATCACGTCCCTGGGTGGGCTTGAACCACCAACCTTTCGGTTAACAGCCGAACGCGCTTACCAATTGCGCCACAGAGACTCCCTTGGAACTGGAATCTTCACAAGAAAAAATAATTTTTCCTACCCAAAATAAATTTATGTTCCTGAAAACATTGATTTCAGGTAGCAGGGATACAGTACAGAGATGCTAAAAGAGAACACAGTCATCATATGACATCTGTATTGCTTGCAGCCAGAAGGAATATATGCTGCACAATATTATAATGCCACACAAACACAGAAAAGCTTGGACTGTGGCTGTGTAGGCTTCCAAAGGCTGCACTGTAAAAAATAAAGAATTCTGAATTTTAAGAAAGCACAACAGGGAGCACAAAGGAGAACCAGAAAAAGGAACAATATGATACAAAGTGTTCATGCAAAAAGAATAACTTTTGACAAGGAACTAACAGTGACTGCCATTTTTCCTCAACTAGGAGTCAAGAAAAGAGAGGGAGGGAAATAGAAAAAGCTTACACCTGCATACCAAAAAACTCATCTAAATCAAACGTTCTTAACCCATTACTTTGATAGATACAAAGCTTTGAGAACAAAAATGCAAGCAGCTGAAAGAAAAATAATTTGTATTAGTGAGTTGATCTGGATCCCAGCCCCTTTCTCATGACTGTGTGGTTGCACAGCAATGACACATCCCATGATGCAGAAAGGTGCGGCCCCTTGACTGTCCTTAATGAAAGGGGACAGGTGAGTTAAATACTTGCTATCTGCCCATTTCCCTCCCGTCTTCATCTGATCCATCTTTGTTTCAGACCCACAGAAGCCTGAAATGAAAACACTACTAAGCCTCATGTTAAAGAAAGCGGATGTATTTATCTCTTACTGATAAAGCTAAATATGGCCTTTGTACATGTGATTTCATAACTACTTCACTTAATATCAGTCTGATTTTAGTAAAGACTATTGAGAAACCGTTTTTAAAACTGTTACAAAATTAGAAATCTGTAAAAGGAGTAATTTCTGATAGAATTTCCAAGATCTTACAGGTTTGAGGGCATATTTGTTTCAGCACTTGGCTACAAATTCAGGTCTCAGGCTACACTGCTTGATTGAACAAGTCCACTAAGAAAAAGACTTCCTACACTTTGTACTCCCTCTTCATTAATGCAATCAAATATTTGCAATAAGTGGCTACTATGCATACACATATCACATAGAAACTTGATTGTTAGGGAAAAATTGATGATCATTATGAGGCTGAAAATGCAGCAATTAGAATGTCTGATGCCATCATTCAGCAGGCACCCAAAAGCTGCCCAGGCAAAAGGTGTATAACTGAAAATACTACACTGCCCAGGAATCCATTGGAAATGCAGCTTTATATCTGGAATTACAATTTGACCAGAGCAATCTGGCAATCCTGCACCATGTAAATTAAGAACTGATATGGTTTGGGGTATGGCAGATGCTACTAATTAATTAGTCAACACTTAACCCTTAAGTTATTGTAGGGAATATTTTACTTATTATATAATAAACAGTATGTTCCATATGAACATATGATCATTTTCCTTATGAAACTTCAAGATTAGAGGTAAGTGATAATTTTTTCTAGCTCTGGTGCTTATATTTCTTGCTATATATACTTGTGAAAAATTAATTACACTCTTACAAGCATACACAAACTCAAAGGCAAAAATATCACATGAGAATGCCCTACTATTCCTCTGATTGAGAATGTTTAAATATCAGCTCTCTGTTACATCTGACTTTATCCTATGGTAGCCACTTTATCTTCTCACATGCTCCCAGTCCTTGTGATTACATTGTGCCTTTGTCTGAGGACAAACTCTAACTCGAGAAGAACACATGGCTGTAATGCTGAAAACAGGAGAAAGGACATCAGGACATCTCCTGTGAACTCAGTTTATCAGCAAACTCGTATGTGCTTGCCAGGTTTGACCCATGGCACAAAGTTCTCCTTCTATTTATGCTGAGCCTGCCAAGCAAAGTCAGGAAGCATTAAAAGAAGAATTATCTCATCTAAATCATACCTGTGTAAATGACATTTGTCCAATTTAAATTTGTTTTCTAAATTGAAAAGAAAGTCACCATTCTTCAGGGTAAATCATTCACCTTATTCTAACTTACAAGTAAATTACCACCTTACTTGCTTTCTCGGTTCTCCAGAGGGAGGGTGATTAGTTTAAAATAGATTGGTACTCTGTGAGTGAGTGGAATTAGGTGGGATGAACCTCTTCATTCCTGACTAGACTGACTCATAGAGGAAATAGAGCGGCCAAAGACCACAGCCAAGACCACAGAATCAATCATTAGTGCCATATAAAACACTACAGCTTCTTATGAAAAAAATTAATCCAGTTAACCCAAGGCTACACCTGCAGAAAAAACAAATGTGAAATTCTTCCAGAGGCATTTTACTTTTAATATTCATAGACATTATCACAGCAGTGTCACATCTCCACTGCCTCTCAAAGGAAACACTTTTCTCTTCTCTGGGTCTTCTCTGTGGCTGCTCTAACTGTTCCCCTCCCACTGACGACCCTTAATGCTTCCAGCAGAGCAAGCAGAAAACCAACAGGAAGCCGAAGCATTTGCAAACCAAAAGCTGATCAGAAGAGCTAGCAGACTCCTGGTTGATATCCAGCACACTAAGTTGACCAGCAGACACAAAAATAAAGTAGGTAAACAATATACAAAGCTGCTTCTAGCTAATAATAGTTCATGTCTGGAGCTGGTTTCATAGGGTACTTAGCAATCCCTAATTAACCTCTTCTATCAGGCCTTTTATACATAGTGGTTTTGGTGTGAATTACTTAGGTGTATGTCATGATGCCAAATTCAATTAACTTGTGAAAAACAAGGAGGAAGCTCTTAAAAATGAGACCACATGCATGCAAACCACTTCCTAACTCACAGCACTTCAGCCAAAAGCTTCTGACTGAAGGAAGGGGACCTCAAGTATCGAACACCTAAGCAATGATGCAAGGAAGCAAAAACAGATGTCTTGCTCACATCCATATAAATATTTAATATACACAGAGGGATTATCTTAATTAAGATACTCAATCTGCAACAGTATCAGCAAGTACTTGTACAGTCCTAAAACAACACAGTTGAAATCCACACATGGAGTTTTCAGGCATTACTGAATATCAGTGTTAGGTCTTCACAGCAAGTGAGGAATGCCTAGGGACTTCCAGCAGCAGGCAGCAGATCTGAAAGAGCCCTCCAAAGGCTGCAGGACAGAATTACTATTTCTAAGGGCTGTATTTTCTGAGATATCTATAAACAGAAATATGGTTGTTTTGATAGCATTTTAGTTTCTGCTGCTCTTTTAGAGGAAGAAGATGATTTAGTCAAAAATCCCTGAAATTCTCCAGAGAAACAACCTTATTGTGGAGATTTGAATTAATTTTTTGATTTTGAGAACAAAATAATAAATTAAATTTCTCTGCTTAAGCATTGCAGCCACCCTAACTGAGAAGCTGAGTCAACACCCCAGTAGCTCTAGCAGCACCCCATGCTTTCTGCATCTACACTGCTTATAGTAACAGCAGCATTTTGGGTCAGCTTTGAGGAGCTGCACTCATGGTCATAAATGCACCTTGCCAACTTGCCACATAGCCCTCAAACTTAACACAGTTACATTGCAGAATGAGACAGGCTGAAGTAAATATGTTTTGGCTGGATGAAAAGTCTCACTTGATCATGAACAAATGTTAGATAAACAGATGAAGAAGAGTTATCTGTGGTCCTCAATGACCGCAGGAAAGATATATTTCATAAGACTGTAAAGAATCATTAATGAGCAACAAAGCAAAAAGCCACAAGATATTCTAGCTAGAGAATATGTTAAAAAGTGTTTAAGTTGCTTCTTAAAGTGTAAAATGCATCTGAAATGAAGACAAAGAAAGTGAAGCATTAACAGCAATATTTTAGCAAATAATAAGGTTTGTTCCCAGTAAGAATGCTTTAAAAATTCTTGGCTTTTTGAATGAGGCATGAGAAAAAAATAATGCATCAATGAGAATTTTTCATTTATGGAGTAAAAGAATCCCTACTACAACCA
>VXBR01006348.1:1466728-1526793 GCA_013400215.1 Cisticola juncidis | reverse complement strand
AGGCCCCGCCGGTCGGGCGAGGCCCCGCGGAGCGAGGGGGGCGAGCGGGGCCGGAGGCGCTGGGGCGATGCGGTGCTGCACTGAGACCGCCGCGGCTCCGCGGGCCCGGCCTGCGGCAGGGGAAGCTGCCGGGGGAGAGGGGATCTTCTTCCCTGTCACTTGTTTCCGTAGGGCATGATTAATGGCTAATTACCTGGCAATTAGTGGTTAAAGTCTTAATTGGTACGAGATTTGGTATCTACAGTTTCACTAGTTGAACCATCGCCTCAAACATAACGAAACCAGCCGCTTTGGCGGATGGAGCGAATAAAGAGCTTTGGTTTCACGTGTTGTCGGTGACCGTGGACAAGCCCTGGGGCCCGAGCGAGCGCAGCTGTGGCTGTGACCGGCTGCGCACCGCGGTTACGGGGCGCTGGGAGCTCTGCTCCTTCCTCCTCGCTAGGCTTGTTTTGGCCCTGAAGCAGAGAACCTTGGCATGATCCGTAAATCTAAATGAAGCTACTGAGGGAAATATTTACGTGTTTCTATGTCACGCTAAAAAATGTGGTATGTTTTTGTGGGTAAATCAAAAAGTTTATCTCTAGAGAGGTGACCGCGGCTCTGTTTTGTTGTAGCACAACTGGTGTCGTGTTTTATCAGTTGGCTGCCAGCATTCATGGGAGACAAGGCTGAGGCAGTTCATTGTGGAAATGGGAAAAGGGGTAGGGGTCTTTACGTTTACATTTCCCTAAATTCACCCTCCAGCTAGCATGTCTTTAATTCTGATAAACTGACTGGTTTTAAATTAGAAGACTTGGGAGGATTTACTCAATTCTCGAGTAGCTCAAGCACAAGGTAATTGAACTTGCCAGTTGTGCAGTGTTCCTTAAGACACAAGAGGGTCACAAAAACTAGACAGGAGGAGGTAGCAAATTTTTAAAGAGGGATTGCAAGACTAAGCAAGCAGGGACTGACATATCAAGCAGGTTACAAGGAAAATAAAATACGCATAATTTCAGTATATTCTGGGAACGTTAATGAGGGGGTGAGTCTTAGATTGGAAATTGGTGAGAATCTGCTGGCCTTTATGTAAATTGATATGGTCAGTATGATTGTTACAAACCTTCCAAGTTTTTTCACCTAAGGCTTTTAGTTTCTTGAAGCAATTAAAGGGAAAGGAAAGGTTTTCCCATAAGTGTTTATATGGTAGCAGGGCATGGAGATATAGTGAAAATAGACTTACCAGTCTGGGCTTCTATGAACATAAAATGTTCAAAAGAGGAATTTAGAAAAGGAAGGTGGAAAAATTACAGCAGGTGAATTTTTAGGATAGATAAAAGTAGAGGTGCTTTTATCAAAGTCATCATTCTGCAACCTGCAGCGATATCAAACATTGAAATTCAGCAAATGCCACAATACTTCTGGCAAGTGATGAAAATACCAGAGGTTTCCACTGGTAAAGCTCACTGGGACCTCACTTATTCTCAGTAGTGTTGGTCACCCACTCTTAGTAGTGGTATAATAGGACTTGGAAAGTGTGTACAAAAGTGCAACACAAATGGCAGAAGAATAAAATAGCTTCTCTCTGAGAAATAATGAACTCAAATAAAATTCTGTAGCCTGGACAGAAACCTAGTAACTTCTCAATGACCTCAAATGTTAGGAGTTATTAGGGAAGGTAAAATGAGTGTTACTGTGCCATAACACAAAAAGCATCAACTGACAAATGAAATTAGATAATACAGTTTAAATGACAGCAAGGAAGCACTTTCTTTTACACATGAGACATTTTACACCAAGATTTTTGTATCAAAAATATGCCCAAAAGGGGTATCCTGATTTCCAGAGGGTGTATGAGGTAGGGCTGCAAACAGGTTCAAAGTTGCCAGGCTGTGAAAGCCAGACCATGTCACATACAGGATTACTGTGTTTGTTGTGCTTTTTATACTTTCCCTTTTGTCTGATTGTTACTACACGTAAAGATTTTAGCTAATTTTGGCCACACCCATGCAACTGCATTATAACAGATAGCAGCCCAGTGTACTAACCAGTCAAACTTGCCTATATAAAACTTACTTATATGAAAAAATGCTGAACTGGAGTTGTGGAAGGTCAGATTTGTGTTCAGGAAGACAGTTGTATTTAGGGGTTACCTGCAGTGTTTTGCGCAAGAGTGTGAATAAAGAGAAGGTACAGACTGTCCTTAATTTGTGAAGAGTTAAGTGGGTTGAATGTTAACATACTATCTGGTGAAGTTAGTGCTTTGTGTTTTTCAGTTGTTATAATGCAAAGGTACAGTCCTAAACCTTTTTGGAAATAAGAATTTATTTTAAATTTTTCATTGTTAAAATCAATAGTAGTAGACTCTGTTTAAAACTACATTTTTTTACTTGGAATAACAGAGAAGAATTGAATTTCCAGCTCTTTGAGAGTATGCATTTTAGAGAAAGCTTTGTGAAACTTAGTCTGCTCTGGCACTGAATGAAGACTTCGAGATTTCACAGTTTCAGTGGAATAACCACAGTTTTCAGGAATGATAAATTGGAAGAATGAGCATAATAAAATTCAGAAAAATTATACACTTTGTATAATTATAATGTATATATAGTGTATAATGTGTAAGTGAGCATAGAAGTTAAAGTGTTAGAAGGATAACTTACACAAAGGAAGTTTAAAAAGAATGGTCTGTGTTTTGTGTGTACAGTGACATTTGGAATTCTTTTTCTTAGGTTTTGGGTTGGTTTTTTGGTTAGGTTTTTTGTTGGTTGGTTAGTTGTTTTAAGATCTCATTGATGGTTAAGAAGAAGTTGTGGTGTATTAACATGAGCATAGTTCTTTGGCTGCTAAAGCCACAGTTGAGCATTTCTGGAGGCACTGTCTGGTCTGCAACTTTCGCCTTACTTTCTTGGCTGCTGTGTCAGTTTTGTTTTATTCCCCTGCCTCATCTTCTCCCCTTATTTTATACTATTATGTTTAAAGGAAGATATCAAATGCCAGTAATGGCCCAAATGAGTTTCAGGAGCTTTCTAATATTGCTCAGGGTAATAGTAAGATAAGCAGTACCCAGGCTTGGAAAAGAACACATAACCTCTTGACATCACTTTGATACATCTCCTAGTGTCATCATTTGCAAAGTGGAGGACTTCATATCAGTAATAACTCTAAGCTACCTCATTATCAAACTCAGGTTGCTTTTGATTAAATTTCTTTTTTTATTATTCCTGACAGTTTCATTTTTTACGCAACTTACTGGAAAGGATCATTTACAGGAATCTGCAAGTTTGAGAATCAGGGAAGTTGTGTTACTTGAAAACCAAAGTATGAACTGAGCTTAATGAAGCGAAGGTTTCACGGAAAGTGTTAGGTATGGGCAGTGGTACATTGTTTCTGTACAAGCTAGAACAAGTCCCTACCGTTTAATTCACAACAATTTTCCTGTTTGTTAGTGCTCGGAAATGCCAAGTATGACAAAAATGTTGGAGAGCAACTTCTCTTGCAGTGAATGGCATTCTGTTGTGTTCAGTTATTAAGCAGCAGAATCTGACATGGAGTTGGGAAGATAACAGTCACTGATTTCATAACTGAGATATTTGAAATTTATCATGACCTGAAACATCAGCACCTGTAAAGTGATTAATCTTAATAAAAGATAAGTGCAGTTCAGAAGGATCAGCAAATTGATGTGTGTTTGGACCTTTTTTTTTGTTTTGTTTTGTTTTGTTTTGTTTTGTGTGTGTGTGTGTATTAAACCATATCACCTGTTCTAAGATGGCCACATGACCATATGTCTTAAACAGGGACATGTTAGTAACAGACTGTCTTGCAAACCTTGTGATGAGTTTTGTGTTTTATACAAGATGCTGTGCATGGTGATTCTGTGTAGAAGATTATTTTATTCAACACTTGTATTCTTTAATTTCATATTAGTGTATTCTGGATAGTAGATACCAGAGTGGATTAGTGTCTCTTAAAAGGAATGCCATTCTAAGTCACAACATCTTTTTGACAGCAGAAGTGGGATCACTAACATTTTGTGGATAGGGGTGGGATTTACAGAGCAGTATTGTATAATGAGTGAGAAGGCAACTTGCAGAAACTTGTGCAAGATGTATTTACAATCAGTTAAATTTGTTTACTGCTGTTGATTATTTCAATTTCTGTTTTTCAAATGTTGTCGAATTATTTTTTGTAATGCCACAGGGCTATGTTTTACATGTCACGTCTCTGAATTCTAATCTTAATATAACATTTTAAAGGTGGTGATACATGTGAATATCTTCTGTCCAGTGGGAGATTTCTTGGAGAAAAAGTATGGCAACCTCACAGTTGTATGATGCATAAGTATAAAAATAGGTAAGGAAACTCACGTCTTCTGTTCACGTGGAAAGAAGAGTTGTTGTTTGACTGCAGCTGTAATAATTGCACTGTCATCTATTGTTCACTTTATATCTGATTCTCTAGTCTTTCAAAAATGTACAACATTTATCAGAAAGGAGTCTTTTCCAAGTTGTCCAAGTGACACTTTATCTGTGTGTCTACAGTGTTTACCGTGTTTGTATTTCTGTATAAAAATACAAATAAACGGTGGTGGTGGAGGTACTGGCACAAGTTACAGAGAGCCACATGAGGCAACAATCTCAGATTGCTGACCTTACATGTCAAATTGCAAGTAAAAATATCCCAAATAAAATGACCAATCCCTTTTTTCACTTCCTAGTAAGAGAATTTTTTTTTCACTTATGCTGTATATTAACATTTTAAAACTACGGTATTTGTAGGTTACATAATAAGAAAACCTGCTTAGTTGTTTGCCTAATCCCATTAGCAAGAGAGTTCATTTTCAATTCTATGCCAATTTCAATAAACTATTAATTCAGCATGTTTAAAAAAATTATCATGCCTTAGAACTGGATATAATGTTTAGAATTATATATATAGCTCTGTAGATTTTCAGAATACTTCTTTCTAAGATTCATATTTTCTCTAACATTACTGTGGCTGTTTTATTTTACAGTGAAGCAAAAAATTGCCTCATAGACAAACATGTTGTGTTTATAGGAGATTCTAGAATTCGACAACTGTTCTATTCGTTCATAAAACTGATAAATCCCCAAGTCAAAGAAGAAGGAATTAAGGTGAGATAGCTTGTTTTGGTGATTTATTTTTTTTTTGTTTCTTTCTTCTCAATTTACCTCGTAACTCTTGTCTAAACATCAGAAAAGCAAATTATACTGTTTGCTGGCCTAGCTATATGAAAGGAGAAGCACAGAAAGGTTTTTGAACAAGAGCAAGATTGGACCACAATAATTGTTTGAGTACAGATGAGATAATTGTGAATCTCAGAAGAGAACTAGGAAGCTCAAAAGAAAGCTTGCGGCAGCCTGGGAATAAATCAACGAAGCTGACTTGTCCCATAGCAATTTATGCTTCGTGTTTGGTTTCTTGATGAGAAAATGATTGCTCCTTTGTGTGTTTTTAAATAGTAGTAATTTGTGCCTTCTAATTTGTCATTTAAAATGTCAGTTAAATTGCTGATATAATCTGTTCATAAAAATCCTTGGGGCAATGACAGATTTCCAGGTTTAACTTCAAGCTGAAACTAAAAATAGCTTTAGGTCTTATCTTCTTTTTGATCACTGATGAAGAGCTGTCTGAATTTTATAAAGTGAAGTGTGTAAACTTGTGTTGGAACCATCACAAAACTGCAGCCAGGTGGAAGGAGGAGGAAAGGATTTAGGTGTATTGTTTGTTAAACAGAATGCTGATTTCTTTTGCTATATGATACTTCTTGGGCACATGTTTTTATAGATGTATGTACATATGTGATGGAAAATACACCTTTCACTTTCAACAGTACATCAGATTTGTCAATTATTTAGTAATTCTGTTACTTAGAAGTGCAAGCTGGCAGCTTGTCCAGCATGCAGTCACTTCCACCTGTTAAAACAAGATATTTGATTGATCCAAGAACTCTGGTTTCCCTAGTTGATTTGTTAGGTCACTCTTGCTGCCCAAAAGTAATAGTGAGATGATATTGTGCTGTAATGGATTATAAGTTTGAGAGTATTTTTTGTAAAGTGTTATTGAAGTTTGAAGAAGAGAAGTACAGTTGTTAAGAACCAGGACCGAAATGAATACTGTATGTAATAATTTTAAAGGAGTATTGTGTATGCATATCTGACTCCTTCCTTTCTGGTTTCATACAGTTTTCACTCAGAAAATTTAATAATGCATTCTAGATTTTATTTCTGCCTGAGATCTTTTTCTTTTATTCTTTAATTAAAACTCTGTTGGTTGTTTTGTGTAAAGGAGATGGGCAGATGAAAAGGAAGGCTGGAGAAAGGCAGTATAAGAAAAGAAAGAGGAAAAGGCGTAAGTTTTTCTTATGTTGTGAGGCTAAATTTAGGAAAGTATTTGATACCTTTGTAACAGAGTGAACAGAAATCATTTCAGACTTTGTTGGCCAGATTGCTTCCAGGAAAAATAACTGTTTACTTTAGTAGCTTGTTTTATCAAGAAAGTAACATAAGTATTTTGTGTGAGTACACTGACAAGTTTATACAAGAAAAATCCTTTCCACTGAAGATAAAAACTGGGTGAGAGCAAGTTAGCATAGATATGTAAATATTTTGTTTTCATTCTGAAAGTTTTTCTTACTTTGTTTTTATTATTTTGTTTTGGTTTATTTTGACAGCATGGAAATATTCCATTTGAAGATAAATCTGCTTCAATTAAAGTGGTAAGTTTTTATTTAGAGTTAAATTGCAAGCCATAATCATGTTATTATTTCATATAATGTAATTGGAAATGCTATTGGAGCTGAAAAGTTAAAAGAAGGTTAAGACCATCAACATTCTTTATATGTATTTCACAGATGTTTCACAGTGTATCTTAACAATCTATATTTTAAGAGAATTTGGCATGGAGTACTTGTATTGTGGCTTAGTTTTGGGCATAAGCTCTGGAACAGTGTATAATTTTTGTTAGATCTTACAATTTGGCCTTTCCAAGCATACCTTTTGCCAGGAAGTTTACTCTTTTCATGCTGTAAAAATATGTATCTGGGTCTTCCTTGGGTTGGTAATTGTAACTGCCATTGAGTTTTCTATGCTATCCCAACAAGTATTCCTTCCACTGCTTTTGCGTGAGAAATAAGCACAATGTTGATTATAATGAGGATATTTTAAAAGAAAACAAAGTACTTGAGGCTAGTTTTTCTGAAGGACTCTGTTGTCCTCTGCCCTGGCAATGGAAATGCTGTCCTCAATAGCTTTCTTTGCTTCCCATGACAGCTGTCAGCAGTGCTGGGATTGTGCTAGTCATGTATTTGTTTATGCCCTGAAGACAACTCATTCTCTATTCACCAAAACCAAAGAAGCAGTTTGTTTGCTGAGTTGTCTGAATGTGGATTTTCAGTACTTGTTTGTGTACATGGTTAAGACTTAGAGTACAGAATAACATTTTAGGGTGTTAGCCCACGGCAATTTAAGCATGTGCTGACCTACTCTGTTGGCCCTCACAGTATGTTCCTGTGTTTGTGGTGTAACTAGCACTGGTAAGCTGTGGAGGGGGTTGTTTCAGGAATCAATTCAGCCAAAAAGTTCCTTTGTAGGATTCCTTTTCAATCAGGTCAGATGTGACTCATCATGTGGTTGTGTGAATGCTGGAAAAGATGGGGCAGAGCACAAGGCAGGACAAAGGGGCTGATGCAGCGTGATTTGCATTGGGCTAGCTGGCAGGATCACATCTTCAAAACTCCTTAACCACCAAGATTTGAGATGGCAGGTCAGGGCTTTTGGGACATGCCTGGTAGTTAATATATTCCCAGTTTGCTGCTTCCTTGTTTTGATGCAGTGAAGTTGCTCTTTGGCATTATTGGCATGGTAGCTGAATTTCCATATTCAGACTGGCTGTGACCCAATAATCCAAATGTGGAAAATACTTGACCATCAAAAGAGAAAATTACTGGGAACAAGTGGGGAGTTTAATTTTGCCCTTTCTAGTCATCACAGTAACTCTTCTGTCCTTCCACCACTGCAGAGGACTGCATGATTGCTCACGGGTTCCACAGCCAAATAATGAATTGGCAGTACTCAAGTGAACTACCAAAATGAAACAGTCCAGAGGAGTGGAAGATAGAGATTTCCTCTCTGCTGATAGTGTTCCAGTGTTCTGTTACAAAGTTTCCTCACAATAGTTTCTGCATGTGTAGTCCCTGCCACATGTATTTTTAGCACTATTCAGTAGTGCTGTCCTAAGGAGTAACTAAAAGCTAGGAAGTCATGGCTTTCCCTGGGAGGCATGAAAGCACTAGTCTAGACTGTCCTTCTAGATGGAAGTAGAGCACTGCTCCTGGCATCTAAAAGAATGCTGGTAGGTAATGTGTTTAATAGCCATTATTAGCCAGCAGCTTTTGATTTAAACAGCTGATAATTTATGAAGTTGTAAGATAAATTGTTTGGTTTTGGCTTTGTTTGAAAATTATGATTTCATGCCATCAATTATCTGAAGCTTTGGAACAAGGAAAACCTGTTGGTAAAAATGTGGAAAACTGAGCAAAAAGCAAGTTTTAGTAAGTTATAGATGTGATCTTGGATTTATCCCAGGTTGCTTTACAAACCCAAGGACATCCCATTTGGCAGACATTAAAAATTTACCTTCTTGGTGAAATTTGAACCACTGAACTACAAATAAAATTTGTTTCTCATGGGGGAAAAGTTTTGTGGCTTAGTTGCCTTCTTTTCCCCTTTTTTAAAATTTGTTTTCTGTTTTCCATGCTGGAGTAAAATGTCAAGCTTTTCATGCTAACTATATGGAAATCACGCTCTGAGACAATGTTTTTCCTTTACAGTTGAATTGATGGCTATTAGTTTGGTTTTTTTGCATTTTTTGGTTTTAGTCTACTGATTGTCTTTTGAACTTGCTGAGTAACTCTGCCTTTATTTTACAGGATTTTCTGTGGTATCCAGAAGTTAATGGCTCTATGAGGCAACGTATCAAATCTTGGACTGAGGTTTGTTTTAAGAGATCTATAATATTAATTTAGAGTAGTGAAAAGGGGATGTTTACTGGTGTATATGTTTCTGGGTATCTCCTGGTCTTCCAAGGGTGGTATCACTTGGACCTTAAAAAACCTTAAGCAAACTAGAAAAACCCTACTTTCTAGGAGCAGGTTAATTAATCCTATTAAGAGCTAAAATAATTTTAGTCTGATTTGGCATTTTACTTCCTCTGTGGCTGCAATGACTCCACTTTATTATGACCAAATATTTTGATCCTTATGGGTACATTCCAACTTCAGATATACTATGATTCTATGATTTTGTATGTATGTTAATTTGAGTGTTTCAGAGTGAAGAGCAATGGTAATTTGCACATTCAAGAATTCTTTGATTTTATTTGTTTTCAATATTTCCCTCAGTTAGCACACTAATTATTTTATGTGTTTCGGTTATGAGACAGATTGTCATGTTATTCTGTATGTAACTCTGACAACAAGTAATACATTTACAGATTGGTGACTAATTTTTTTTTGTTTCTCCCTTTGTTGACCTTTCAATAGCCTGGAGTTATTTAGTAGTAATTCACAGTGATTCTTTGCTATCTTATTGGTCATTCTTGCACAACACCTTCCATCAGGATAGCTGAAGTTATCATTTGGTTTTCTTTTTCTGTGATTTCTGCAGAAATTGAGAGATGCTGATTTTACTTGCTGTGCCAGGATAAAACTGGTACTGAGGTGTTTAGGACTGTTTGTTTCCTTGTGCTCTTGTGTTTGAGTACACTGGCTCTTGTCCTACATAGAACTGCCACACCTCTGGGGTGACAGTGCTCAGGGCAGCAGCTCTAACAGGTGTTTGACAGTGCTGAGACTGAGATAAAAAGTTCAGTAGTGTGATCTTGACCTTAGGAGAAGATTTAAAGAGAACTTAGGCTGCTAAATTGATCAGGATTGTAGGTGCTTATTGATACACTGTGCTTTTGTAGATGCTATTACATGAAAATTCAGATATCTTGCATTTATCAGGTGTATGTTCTCTGTAATACATCTGCAAGCTACTCTTTTGTAGCAATTAGCTGATGGAAAAGTGAGTCACAGTTAATTAAGATATGAGTCTTAATAGTATGTGTAATCTAAGAATATTTTAAAACTAATTCCTTTTTTGTTTGTTTGTTTGTTTCTTAGGGTTCTGTGGCAAAACCTCATATAATTGTAGTAGGAGCTGCCACGGTAAGTTATCCATATACAGGGGATTTTAGTAAGGAAGGAAGGAAGTTCTTGTAGGGTAACTTTAATGTTCTCAATTGGGTTACATGATCAAGTTGTTAAACACAGTTTGTAGTCAAATACCTACTCTCAGCGAATCTGCTGTTACAATAAGTAGTTTTAAAATATCAGATATGCTTTATTATAGCTCTGTTAGCTGTACTCACTTTTTGTCAGCAATACTGGTTAATAAGCATTAATTTGCTTTAACCTAGCTAATAAAGTGGATTTAGTTAAACACATATTATTAGTTTTAAAAGTTAAATAAAGTATTTGCATGATAACTGAGGTGTGTTTTTAATACACCTTTTTCAGTCACAAAATTCTACTTTTGAGCGTGGTGCAATCTGGGATTTCTCTTTCACTACACGTATTTCTTTCGTATACATATGTATATATGTATACAAAACATATATGGGTAAAATTCATAATTTTACATGGATAATTCAACAACTAAAGAGGTTTGAGTTCTGAATCTTGTTGCATTGGAAGATTCCACCACTGCTCTGCATTGCAGCATCACAGAAAACAGGCCTGACATGTACCAGAAGTGCCCTAACCCATCAGCTTGCCACCAGACAGGACATTTCTACCTGTATTGCACTTGGCAAGAGTCAACCAATTCTTTAAGACTTCCAGAGATGGATTTCAACAGGCCCCCTTAATTAGTTTGTTCTAGGAACAAAGTTGAATCAAGCAAATGCTCATCTCATTATTCCCACCTTTAATGTCCCTTACTTCCAAATATTTGGGAACTGGAATTTGGAAAGAATTAGCTGTTATATTTTCATACCAGCTGAAATGTAAAGAGAGGGAAAATATGTTGCATTTAAAACAAAATCCTTCAAAAGCAATTTGGTTTAGAGACAGCTGAGGCACTCTACTAATCTGGAAACTTCTGGGCATGCCCATCTAAGCATGAGATCCCTCCATTTTATGAGGAGGTCATGTGCTTATATAGACCTCCATACATTTCCTGAGGCATCAAAAATTCTCCTTTACCTTTAGGTAAACCCTTAAGTTTTCTTCCTGTGTAGGATCTACATAAATATTTGAGCTTTAGGAATTGTAGTAAGCCTAGAATATAGTTTCTCAGTCTGAGACTGTAGCATTTATTACTAGGACGAGTCACTGCATTTCATACAGAAAATACCATTATATATGGATAATGTTCTGGCATGCAGAAGATCAGGTTGCAAAACTACAGGACACTTAGCTAAATAATTCCCTTTACCCACATTAGCCATAGCTGAAGTATTAATTTCTACTGAATAATATTTTCAGGAAGTGCATTAATCAGTGTACTTGTCTTATGATGAAATTTTTATGTAGCTATTTAGAGTTTGCTACATTAGGCTAATTGTTCTGGTTTTGCTTTTTTTAGTTTTTACTAAGTCAGTAGAGATACAGTAACACTTAAAAAAATTCTGCATTCATTTTTCATATAGTATGGGAAATGATTTTCAAAAGTTAGGAGGAATTCTTGTGTGGCTATAGCGTTCTCCCAGGAATTTCCTATAGTAGATTAAATCAGTAATTAAAATGGCTCTTGTTTGGTTTGGTTTGGTTTGGTTTGGTTGGTTTTTTCCTTTTGTGGAGAGCTGCAAAACAGATGGAAATATTGGAACTTGATCAGTATTGGAACCACCATCAAGTTTTGTTTGCATGCATCTCTTCCTGTGATGAGTTTATGAATTTTTCTAGAGTGGAATTAACTGAACTGGCCAAGATTTTTCAATAATGAGACTGGCTTTGCTACTTCATTGTTGGATAAAGCCAGGAGACTGAATTAAAACATCTTGTGCCATTTTATTTATGAAAAATCAAATATACACATAAGTTGAATGTTAAATACTCTGTATTTAGATGATGTGATTGAATATAATTATCTGTCTGGACAGCTACTTGGTACAAAAGAATTTTTCTAGCACTTGTGAATAGAAAATTGAAGAAATCTAGCTGTATAGAAATAATGAAAAATAGCTACAAATGGAGGAAAGGAATCAATTAATTAAGACTCCTCAGACATACAGATTCTAAATGTATTTCTTTATTTCTCCAGTGGTCTATCAAGATTCACAATGGCAGCAACGAAGCCCTTGCACAGTATAAAATCAATATCACTTCAATTGCACCTCTTTTGGAAAAATTAGCAATAAGTAGTGATGTTTACTGGGTCTTACAAGGTAAAGTAATGAACAGTAGGTAACAATTTTTAACCTCACTGTCTGTTGAATCATTATGTTGTAGGATAGGAAAAACCTAATCCATTCTGCTTACTTGCAGATTGGAAAAAGTATTGGTTGAACTTCAGTCTCTCCTTTCTTGCAATCTTAACTAAGCTGATACCTAAATAGCTGCTACTACTGATAGAGATTTCAAAGCCGTAGCAGGAAAAACTTGCCTTACGATTCTAGAGCTAAATCTGAATCAACAAATCAATCTCCCATTCCTTTGAAAACCATGTTTATTTATACCAGAAGCAGTTGGCTGCTGGACTTGTCCCAGCATGGTACTGCTAAGGACCTAGTCCATTTACATAATCTCTGAGCTCTTTATTGGCCCAAGTGGGAGGAGAAGCAGACTGTATAGAGTTGTCAAGACACTGATTATCCACACATAGACATGAGGTACCTAAAGTAAATCAGTCTGCATCTCACAGAGTGTGACACAGCAGAAGCTTTTCACAGGAACTTAAAGACCTCCAGCTGACCTTTTGATCTAGAATCCCATATCACTTTTTAAAGCTTTCCATAATTTCTGAAGTCTGTAAGCAATTAAGTTGACCTTTTTTTCTGTAAAGCTGGGGTTCTGCCATAAGTTAAACTGGAATCAACAGGAGTAAGTGGAATATGTTTATGGCCTATGACTTATGAGAAATGAGAAGCTGTTTTTTTCTACAGAAAAAAAGAGGGATTGAGAAAGTTATTTATTATTTTTTCATATGTCTATTCTGCTGCCTGTCTTCTCCCATTTCTCCTTTGGAGTCTTTTTTGGGAGATTCCATTGCTGAGAGAAAGCATAAGCAGCTCTGCACTCTAGCATTACGTGCTTTTCCTGGATTCAGAGAAATTAAACAAGCATTCATGTCTGGCCAGAGGTTTCTAACTTACAGCTACATATGCATTAATAGGGAATGGTGATAACAATATTTCACAATAAACAGCTCTGGTAACTGTAGCAGTCATTTATCCCTTGCTGTACAATTTTTCTGTACAATTAAACAATTAGGACCTCGTAAGTGAAAGTAGCCCGTGCAACTTGAGCTAAGGAAACTCTTTGATAAGTAGAAAATTAATGTGTTCATTCTTTGTCCTTTCAAATTTAGATCCTGTTTATGAAGATATGCTGAGTGAAAGTCGGAAAATGATCACTAATGAGAAAATAGATGCTTATAATGAAGCAGCTGTTCGTATTCTGAACAGCAGCTCCCGAAATTCCAGAGCTAAAGTTAAAGTGTTCAGTGTATCAAAATTGATAGCACAAGAAACTATCATGAAGTCTGCAGATGGCCTGCATCTCCCTGAATCAAGCAGAGATACAGTAAGTGTTTTTATCACTGGTCAACATTTAAAATATTATTAGTGAAACAAGATCTGAAGTGAATGTTCTGAAACTGCAAACAGTATGGATATAATGAGGACTGCATTTGTAAGGGAATTAATTCAGAAAATTTCAGTGGGTGGGAGTGCAGTCAGTTTTATAGGGATTTAAAAAAATACAATAGCAAACACATTTGTGCATAACTATTTTTAAATAGCTATTAATCCACTAGATCTTCTAGATTCTGCATGCTTTCATATGTATGAATGAGTTACGGTGGTAATTACTTGTAAAGCAGTGCTAAGAAGTAAATCTTAAATTTTCCCCTGCATGTCCAGAAAATTTGGTTTGGTAAGGAGCATGCAGATGATACCAAACACACAGTATAGACCTCCTTGGCTGCATGGAGTGCCTCTGACCTTGTTCTCCTTTACTAACCAAAATGTATATGCATGCAGTGAGCCCCTCTGAGCTTTTGAGCTTGTTACTGTGGAAGAGCTCTCCCATCTTGTCACTTTTGGTTGCTTTGAAGTACCGAATGAACTAAATATCATCTTACCACATGTTTCAGTCTCACTGTCGTGTTTTAGGGACTTATTATTGTACTTCTTTAGAACCCGAGTTTGTGAGCTGTTTTTCATTTGTAGACCTTCTACAGTCAGTAGAGAGGACCCTCCTGTTCAAGCCATTTTTGGAATGGCTATTTTACCTCTATTATTTTTTTGGAAAGCTGTTTTACCTCTAGAAGCTCAAGTATTTTTTTGTTTGGAAGAAGTGTTTTGGCTGGACTGTTGAATGCAGCTGGGTGTATGGTGGGACTGGAAGATTTTAGTTTTATAATGATAAGGGAGAAATTGCATGTCTTATGTCATCACACGATGCAAAAGAAAATTTCTTTTGATGGAAACGTTAACTTTTTTATTAGAAATTAATTACCAAAACTGCTTTTTTTTTTTTACAGAATGCAATGATCCTTATGAATGTCTACTGCAATAAAATAATGAAGCCCATTGATGGCTCCTGCTGCCAGCCTCAGCCTCCTCTCACTCTGATACAGAAGATAGCTTTCTGTTTTTTTACTTTGTCCATTATTGGATATTTAATTATCAGCTTAATTCATCGGAATAATTATCGGAAGAACAAATCATGCACTGATTTGGAAAGTGGAGAGGAGAAGAAACCTGCCATCAGCACACCTAACGTTTCTACCTTAGAGATGCTCTTACACTGCTTTTGCAAACTTGGTCTAATCATGACCTATTTTTATTTATGTGACAGAGCAAATCTTTTCATGAAGGAAAATAAATTTTACACACATTCGTCATTCTTCATACCAATCGCCTATATCTTGGTTTTGGGGGTATTTTATACTGAAAATACCAAAGAGGTAATGATCTCCTTGGCATCCCACTTAAAATGTTGTTTCCCAAATTGTATGTAAAATAACTGATTTCTAAGTATTCAGGATTAATTGTGCATAGTCAGTATAACTCACCTGCAAAAAATGCCTTCTCAAGCAGTATAATGTTTGTATAGAATTAGATGCAAAGGCTTTTTGAAGCCATATGGATGTCACCACTTTAGTCATTCTCACTCTCTCAAACTGGAATTGAGCAGAGCTCAGCTAAAGGAGAATTTAAATCATGTTAAATCTGTGCCCACTAGACAAGACTTTTACAGTTGAGTTTTACAGTTGAGACCCATTTACCCATGAAGTGGTTTATTGTTTTGAACTTTTTCTCCTCATTTTGTAGATGTTCCTTGTTCTTTTTGGAATAGCAACACTCTTGTTTTGTTTTGCATTAGACTAAAGTGTTAAATAGAGAACAGACTGATGAATGGAAGGGCTGGATGCAACTTGTTATTTTGATTTATCATATCTCTGGAGCAAGCACTGTAAGTGATTTGAATTTCTTTTGCTTTAGGGGGAATGCAATTTGCATGTGGTATTTCAAAAGAAAGATAATGCAAACGGGCATCAGAACTGAATAGAATTAATAAATCATGCTATTGTTCCTGTAGTTTTAAACATGGTATTAGCAAAGTTAGTTTTTCTCTCTCAGTGTAGATTTGATTGATAAAAATATCATATACATTACTTGACCAGTGAAAAAAGTGTTTCTTCTGTGTAGAATATTACATTGATTTATTTTTAATTGCTAGCAACTTGAAACTGCTGAAGGTGAGCTTTCAAAGAGCCCTTCTTAAGTCTCTCTTAACCAGTAATAGATTATTGCAAGTGTAGAGGAATAAATAGAAAAAAATTATTGTAACATCAGAGGTTAGGACACCAAAAGAGCTTGGTAATATAAGCAGGGCAATGTACCACAGTGTTTGTTTTCTTAGTTAAATCTGATTTACTGCGATGCAGAAATAGCATAAAATAGAGGGGGGGAAAGGAAGGCCAAACATTTACTTGGACATTTATAAAAGGTGCTTTATTTTTCTCAACAGTTTTTGCCTGTCTACATGCACATTCGAGTCCTGGTTGCTGCGTATCTGTTTCAAACAGGTTATGGGCACTTCTCATATTTTTGGATAAAAGGGGACTTTGGTGTATACAGAGTGTGTCAGGTAAGAATATCTACCTAATATCTACCTACTATTTTTATAAGTGAATTTGTCAGATAGCATAATATCAATAATATATCCATACTCTCTAAATAATGTGATATCAGATCACTTGACTAAAGTTTAAACAACAAAAATGGCTGTTGTGTCTGTATAATCTGATCTGTTGAATTCATAGTGTTTATGTAATAAAAACTTAAATTATACAAATGACACAATATAAAAAATGCAAGTATGTACACTCTGAAATATCAAGACAAATGTTTTCTAATAAAAAGCAATGGAGATTCTATTGCAGTAGCAGTTTACAGTATATAGCAATATGTACATAATGAGCCAGCTGGGCTTCTAAAGACAGTATATTGGAGCCTATGTTTACTAATAAAGAAAACGAAGTTTCACCATAAACATACTAGAGAACATGCCTGGTTTTGTGGCTTCCCTCCTAAGTTTTGCAGCATATGCTGTAGTACTTCAGTTTTTTTTTCTAACACATACCTTTTATTGCTGTTAAGTCTTACATTGGCTTGTAACCCAGGTCATTGTGCTTATTAACCATATGTTTACAGTCTGGTGATGGCATTACTCTGGCTTTAACTGAGCTAGCCCAGGTAGCTGTGGGGGTGAAAAAAGAGAGCCATTAACAGCATCCATCAACTGCAGCACCTGGTCCCCAGCCTAGAAAATAGTCAGATTGGGCTAACCTTATTTTCACTGCCATCTCTGCCCAAGCAGGCCGGGCTATGGCAGGTCCAAAACCACATAGTCAGCCTGCAGTCTTACACTGCCCTGCTGCTGTTCCCTGTGCTACTTTGTCCGTGTTTCAATTGAAATACAATCATGTAAGGTGTAAAATACACAGATATTTTTGTATGGTGTTAAAGAAACGTGTTCATCTTTCTCAGCCTTGCCTCCCAGTTTACATATCCTCTGTCTTCTCTCCTCTGACACCTCCCAGGTTTTGTTTCGTCTCAATTTCTTGGTTGTGGTACTGTGCATAGTGATGGACCGACCTTACCAGTTCTACTATTTTGTGCCATTAGTCACTGTCTGGTTTATGATCATTTATGCCACCTTAGCTGTATGGCCTCAGATTGTCCAGAAGAAAGCAAATGGTAAGATGTCTTTTCTTCTTTCTGCTATAAAACATTTGCATGTTACTATAGCGATAATCATACAGAAATGGCATTGTTAGTAGATCTCAGTCTCTTTGTTAGTCAAAATATGCTGAACAGCTGCTCATAGAAATGCAGGTTGTCACAGGTAAATTAGGTCAGTTGAAAAATGTAACAGCTGATGACTTAACTTTGCCTGTGGTTACATTCACATTAGAATCCTTTTCAATAGGTTTTGATCATCAGAAATAGTTTGTTTTTGCTGAGGCTGTGTCTGTCGTACGCTCGGGTGCAGTGTGAACAGGGAGGGTTTAAGACTTTCTCATTCTGTATTGCCAAGGTGTCTGTCCATCTTGAGCATCAGTTCTGCCTTAGCTGGCAAAATAAGAACATGGGGCTTGATATCCTAGTATCTTAGATTAAATGAGATATCAGAAGTATGTCGTGTGGTGCAAATATTTTAAACAAAAATTAAAATGAAGTCCAAGCTTATGTGTTACAGTTCATTAAAAAGCTGTAAAGCATGTGGTAAATGCTTATTATTTAATTTGCCTAAATTAAAACTAAAACCTTAAGAGCCTTAAATCTTTCTTCCTATTGATAGAAGAATATCCTCATTTTATAGCCTGAAGATATGACAATGAAATATACCAAATATATACCAGGAACAGATGCTGCAAAAATACACTTAAAGAGTAGATTTACAAGCTATCTCAAAGGCAAATATCTTCAATTTAATTTTTTTTCTATGAAGGCACTTCTCTTCCAGAAACAGAGAAATGATTCTTGTGTACTTCAGAGCAATAATGTACTGTGAAACTAGAAAATCTTTCAGTGATGACTTTCAGTTGTTTATGATCCTGTTTACAGCTGCCAATTTATATGGCAGGAGAGGGCGATGATCTCTGTTGCAATGCTGAGGCTTGACTTAGTATCAGTTGACAGCTTTGAGATGTGGTTTCTCAGGTTTGTTTCAACAAGATACTTGTTGTTACTGACCTGCAGCTGAACTTTGGAGTAAAACTGATATCTCAAAGTTTAATAATATCATTTCACGTGACAAAAAGCAGGATTTTTTATGTATATATTTATTTACATTCACCTAAAACAAGGGCCTGCCTTTGCAGAGTGTTTAGGAAAGCAGAGGTTTCAAAACAGTGTTTCTGTTTGAACACCTAAATTCTCGTTTACGTATTTTGTCCCTGTCTTAGACATGAGGATTAGTTTAGGCTTAATAGTTTTTTAATTGCTGTGAATGTTTGTTTTAGAGGCTTAAAGTAAAATTTAAATGTAGATAGTGATAAAATATTGCTGGTAATATTAGAACATTTATTTATGAATTAATCTATTACAAAGCATAGCTACACTAAATAATTGGCAGTTATTACTTAGTATGTCCTGGGATTTGCTATTGAAAAATTAATGACAGTGTAATGATTAATTTATTTCTTCCTTAGGGAACTGCCTATGGCACTTTGGTTTACTGCTGAAACTGATTTGCTTACTGACATGTATATATTTTCTGTCATATTCTCAGGTTTGTATATCCTGATGATACTTATCCTTAATGACCTAAGAGTATATTATTACCTGTCTCTGTTTCTGATGTGCTCATAACTTTTGCTCCAATACCATAAATAATAATAAAAAAACCCCAACCTTTTGATTTCTTCTCAGATTTGAATTGATATGGGTGCTGGAAAAATGCACAGCTGTGTGTTTTACTCATTGGTTTGTTGTGTTTGACATATTTTCAATGTACTGTTGTGAAGGTAGTAAATACAAGGGCCTATGCTTTGGGTTTGGGGTGGGGTTTTTTAATGTGCTTAGAGTTACTGGGTTTTGCCAACATATGGAGAGGCATGTGATGATATGGTGATAATGAAGTTGTGTGTCTCTTAGAGACCTAGTGTTGGCCTTAATACCACATCAAAATATTGGTTCTCAGGCTAAATTAGCAACTCCTTGCACACTAGAGTAGTAGAGCTGACAGAAGTCAGGGCAGAGTTTGTCACTCCAGGATTTTACAGGGGAGTTGTGTGGTTTTAATCCCTCACTGGTTTTCAGCCTGTTGAACTGTAGTCTTGGGGTGCATATTCTTTATCACAGCCTGTGGAGTGCATACTCCTTATCACAGCCTGTTAGTGGATCTTTCCCTTTAAGGAGCAGTATGAAACGGAAGACATGCAAATATTTTAAGGGGAGGCAAACTCAAATTCTCTCTCCTGTGAAGGTTTTTGGTTTTTTTTGGTTTTTTGTTTTGTTTTGTTTGGTTTGGTTTTTTTTGGTGTTTTTTTGTTTTGTTTTGTTTTGTTTTGTTTTTGTTGGGGGGAAGGCTTCAAAAGAATCCTGTTATTTTTCTAGTGCAATGTAGCTAATAAAATAAAGGTAGAATAATATTAAACATGTTACTGATTTAAATTTAGTAAATACAGTTGACATCAGTGTTAATGCCTTTTCTGTGTTTGTCTTTCACAGGGTGCATTTGAGAAGATATTTTCATTTTGGCCATTGTCCAAGTGTTTTGAACTGAATGGGAATGTCTATGAGTGGTGGTTTAGGTGGAAGCTGGATCGCTATGTATGTAACATTTGCATAAAATTATACTCATCTTTGAAGTGTATGTTTTAATCTGTGGGAAGAGGGAGGCTTCTTTTCCTTTCTTTCAGAGAAAACAGGACCTTGTTTGCCCAGTGTTTGATAAAAGAGTAAGCTGCACCCACTTTAGTTCTGCAATTGTCTATCAAAACCTTGCTTAAAAGATGGAGGTTGATTTATTTGGTTCTGGATTACAAAAATGAAGCATAAAGTATCCTAGATCTGTCATTTCTCAAAAATTTTACTGTGAAAATTTAACACCTTAGCACTTCAGGCTGTTGAAATACAAAGAAAACTACTGTGGTAGCTTTCTTAATAATAGTTTTTGGAAGTTGAATCAATTAAGGATGTATTTCTTTAAAGGTAACATTTAAAACACTAAAATCAGGGTCTTGGTGCCAAACCAGACTATTCTTGGACATATTTTTAAATGGCTTTCTACTGGGAAAGTGCTTTCCTTCCAGTCATTGACCCTGCAGTGTGGGGGAATAGAACAGGGAGACATTGGTCGTTTTTCCTTTCCTTCTTGGAAAGAAGAGGTAAGTGGAGTTTCTGAGATGGAAGCTGTCACGTGCTAAACTCCCCCTTGGCGGGGTCGGTCTCGCGTGTGTCCCTCTGGGGCTCTGGGGGGCTCTGGGTCGCAGAGCGTTGTCACATCCGGGGCTCCCCGCACCCTGCCCAGCATCCCCTGCTTGCTGCTGGGTTGGGTGGTGCTGCTGAGGAGCAGAGCTCAAAATAAATGCAGAGGACAAGCACTTCATGGGCCTGAAACAGGCTCGTGTTGCCTGCTGATGAGAACTTGGCATAAGATTGTAAAATGCTCTGTTGAAGAATTGTCTGTGAGAGAGGGAAGCACTTGTCCTGCTTCTCGAATGTTTTCACCTGCCAGTCTGGGAGAAAGCCAGAGGCTTGTGGTTTCTCCCCAGAGAAGGCCTTTTCAGTGGTGGCATAGATTGCAGAGGGCATAGTAGGTACTTGAAAGCTTCTTGAAATTTCCTTGTCTTGTCTGTAATGCTCTCTGAAACATTAGAAAAGTTCTTTATTTGTAGGTTTTTGGGTTGAGTTAAAAATGCAGTTTATGACTATCTTGTGTAGAAAGTCTGGTTTTGTTTGCTTCCATAAATCTGGGAAAGGACCTTTTCAAACATAGCTTTAAAACTACTTTATCTGGTAGCATTTCTATTAAGAGTTTATACCTGAAGTGTTTGTAAAAGCCATGAAATATTAATTGCATTCTGTTTGTCTTTTACAGGTGGTTTTTCATGGGATGCTGTTTGCTTTTATTTATCTGGCATTGCAGAAACGTCAGATCATATCAGAAGGAAAAGGAGATCCTCTTTTCTCCAACAGAGTTTCAAATGTTTTATTATTTATTTCAATTGTGTCCTTTTTGGTAAGTAGCTACTAAAACCTAATATAATCAGAATTGTAAGTAAGTTTTCTGAAGTTATTTAGTCAATATTATCTAACAAACCTTGAAAAATCAATCTTGATCTGGAGATATTTCAGCTGTTTTTTTCTGTACAACTCTACCTATCTACTCACTAAAATATTTTTCTGGTTGGTCAGATGTAGATCATTACTCTCAGTTCATTTCAGACCTTTAAAAGAAAATTGAATCATAAAAATAACATGGTAGATAACACAGCTCTTATCTCCACACTTGATTGCATGTCTATTTTTGATGAAAAAAGTTGTATTAATAAGTATTCGTCAGGTAAGTATTCATTAGTTGCAAAGAATTTGAGAGAAACACAAAAGCTGTCATGTAGTTTTTTTTCTCTTAGTGTTCCACATCTTAGTGAACCAACTAATACTAAAGCAATTCAAAATATCATACTTGTTTCATTTTTAAATGTTACATATAATTGCTACACAGACTAATTTGTTAATATCTTTTAGACCTACTCTATTTGGGCTAGTAGCTGTAAAAACAAGACAGAGTGCAATGAGCTACATCCTTCTGTTTCTGTGGTGCAGGTAATTAGTCCTTTTGAGTACTGTGATAAATTAAAATCTAGTGTATTCTTATTTGAACTTTTTTAAAAATTGTTTTTAAATGTATTTTTGCTTTTGCATGGAATGTCAGATATTGAGCTTCATTCCTGTGTCTGAAAGTGAAGAAGTTGAACAACATTAGTCAGTTTTTCATTGCCTTTAGGCACTGAAATGGCACACTGTGATTGTGGTTTTATCTGGATGTCCTTAGTTGGTTTCATATGCACCATTTAAGTCCAAACCCAATTTCTGACTATTTGTGTAGCAGTGGAAAAGAAGAAAGCTGTGGAAGAGAAGGAAGATGTATAAAGGCAGCAGTGTTTGGGAGGTGTTAGTGTAGGAAGCAACTTATGGGACCCTGTAGTCACTTCCAGGCAGAGAAGAGAAGGGCCACAGGGCCATGCATATGGTTTTCTTAAATTTAGATGTTCCTCTTGCTGTGCCCCCTGCCCCACTATACCCCAGCTGTCTCATTCTGTGCCCTGTTTCTTTTCTCATTAATTTGTCCTACTCTCTTGAAGAGCAGCAAGAGGGACCTAATTTTTAAATATTATTTTGTCTATCTTGACACCCTCTCTTTAAAAATTGAGGGTTAACTCAGATTTGTGGCCACCTTCATTTTAGGTTGGCATGGCATAATATGTTTTGTGACCATGCCTAGAAGCATGTAGTAACATCTGTCAGCATCAAGGCCCTGATTCTACTGGAGATGTAAATATGACCTGCTATAATGTAAGAATGTGTGTACAATATCTTTAGTTTCAATACCTACTTTTTTAAGTATAAACTTTATATTAGCTTTTAAAGAAATTTTAATGCATGATCCACTTCACTTAGTGCAGTGAAAATGGATACACCTTTTATGTGTTTGTTTGCCTTGTCATCCACAGTCACTTTCTTTGTTTTACCTTTTCTTTTTTTTAAACCCCAAAGATTTTAGCTTTCATCCTCATCAGGAACATTCCCGGATATGTCCGATCTGTGTACAGCTCATTCTTTGCCTGGTTCGGCAAAATTTCTTTAGAGGTAAGTAGAATGATCAGAAGTACAGTGAAGCAAAACTTAGAAATGTAAGGTGGGGTTATTATCTAGATTGGACTGTAACACTTAGGGAAAACATTTACTGGCTTACTAAAAACCATGCTGTCATGTCTGACCTCTTTTAGCATTATAGCCTTTGTTGCACTTAAAAATCATGGCTGAAATAGCAGTCTCACAGCACCAAACTGAATTCGTGTGCTGTTTTAGGGAATGGGGGGGGGGGTTTAAGGTTGTGAGAGTGGGCATTAAATGCTGGAGTATGCTGTGAGGTGAATGCAGGTGGAAGATAAAAATTTAGGCCAGTTGAAGAATTTTCATAAATTATACTAGTATAAGTACACTTAAGCTTTTTGTAGCTGATAAAGAAATGTACCATTACAAATAAACCCCTCTTTAATGCAAGTGCTACCTTGTTCCATTGAGTGTATATCGTGAAACAGTAGGAATTATCTTGCTTCCCATTTTATTTGCTGTTTAGTGATATTAAATGTGACATTTCATTGTATTACTAAAATATATTTCTAAGAGAAACTCATTGCAATACAGTGCATATGGAGTACAGGATTTTGTGAGTATTTTGAAGGATGACATTTCACTCTTCCAGTTCCTGGTGGGCTTTAGGTGCTGATCAGTTCCAGGGAACTGTGCATTCATCAGCAGATGAAGCATTCTCTCTTATTTGCAGGCCTGTCAGTTCAGACCCCCACCAGAGAGACAGTAACTGAGGGAGACAGGTTATTCCCTGCTCTGATGGAATGTATCCAATGCTCCCCTGATCTGTGTTTGGTTGAGGGCCAAGCAAACCCATTTCACTGTGTGATTTAACAAGCTCATGGATTTGGTTTTGTAGCAGACATGTGGAAAACAGGCTCTATCTTAAGCAGAAGTGTGTCAGTTGATGCAATAGTAATAATTATATGGTTTTTTGTAAGTAAAAATATTTACATATATTAGTACTGTTAAACAATTCTTTTTTTTCTTTTAGCTTTTCATTTGCCAATACCATATTTGGCTGGCAGCAGACACAAAGGGAATCTTGGTGCTCATTCCTGGATATCCAATGTTTAACGTTCTTGTCAGCACTTTCATATTTGTGTGCGTGGCACATGAGATTTCTCAGATCACTAATGACCTAGCACAGATTGTGGTCCCTAAAGATAACTCAACTCTGCTGAAAAGGTTGCTATGCATAGCTGGATTTTTTTCTGGACTACACTTCTTCTCAGCAATGCAAGATCAGTCAAGGCATTAACTTGGAAACTTTCTTCAGGTTTACTTTGTGTCTGCCTGAACAAAAATTCTCAACTGGAGGTACAAGAAGACATTTAAATTAAGCGTGTGGAAAATGTATATAGTGGAAATGTACATATTTTGTGTGGAAATCGCCTTCTCAAATAATCTAAGAAAGACGAGTGCACTGTACAGAATTGCATGTGAAACGAGTCTTTTCTACTGGATGTTTGTTGCTGTTTACATATCTGTTGAGACGAGACACGAGGCGCCGCGGGGGCCGAGTGGTGCCGCGGGCCCGTGGCGGATCCGGGCGGCACCGGGCGAGCGGTGGCCAGGGCTGTCCCAGCGCACGGCCGGAGCCCTGCCGGGCACTGCTCCAGCAGAGGGCTGCCTGGAAAGGAGCGTCTGGGCTGCAAATAGAACACTTATTATATGAAATCCTTTATATGTGGAAGTAAAGTAATCATCAGTCCAGTGATTGGAGATCATACAGCTTTGCATAGTATTTTGTGAGGGTTTTTTAGAAATTTAAGATGTGTTCAGCAAATATGGTGAATGCTGAGATGACGTTTTTTTAATAGAGAATTTGGGTTTTCTTCCTAAAATTGTTTGGTTTCTCATAAATTTTTCACTAATTCATTTAACTGTGTGTAGTTCTGTGTACAATCCCAGTGAACAAACAACGGAATAATTTTCAGAGACTCAGTTCAAGATGGGAAATTTTTTGAAGACCCTCCAACCTTTTTCAGTCCAATGGAATCCCATCATATCTACTCCATCAGATCTTTGGGAATGGTGATCTTTGACCCTCTCCCTGTGTTTGTAGGTGACCTTGAATCAAGTCTCATTGGGGAACTGGTGCCATATTCTATGCTGTAATAACATTTGCATTTAAGAGAATGCAAGTCAGTCTGTTGGTATCACGAGGAGGGATTGAAGGGTCAACTTTGTTGCGTGCAGATGGTTGAGTCAGAATTACAAGTGAAATGAGATTGGAGCTATTTGGAGAGAACTTTTTTCCCATCCTTTTCAGCAGTGCCCAATCTTTCTTACTAGTATTTTTCCTTTAGCAAAAACCCTGTCATTGAAAGAAATAGTCCTTTAGTGTGGCAGTGACAAGCTATTGTTTACATTCTACTTATCAATGAAGTTATGGACATTTCTTGGTTGGTTGTGGGTTTGGTTCAAGTAATAATTTGACCTCTAGTTGCTTTTTCATTTTATTCTTCTGATGGTGATTTGTTAGCAGTCAAAAACATGAGCGCAATATTATTTTCCAAACATTTCTGCAATTATGTATGATTATGAACAACAAGAATCCTAATTTGTACCATATATACTGTCACATGCATGTTTTTGTTCTTATCCCAGGTAAAACATTGAATTCAATCTTGCAGCCATGAACGAAGGCAAAACAAATTTATGAAAATAATTACTTCCATTTTTATTTTTTTGTGTGTGGTGTAGAACAGTTTCTTTTCAAGAATGACCAGTTATTCATCATAAAACAAAAAACAAAAAAGAAATTATTCACTTCCCCCAAATTCAGCAGTTTTACGAAGCCTGTCAGCTGTTTTCAGGATACTGGGAAGATACTCAGCTGTGTGTTCTGTGTGCGTATTACTCCCAACGCTTGGGAATTTAACCTCATCGATCAATACATTTGAGTGACTGAAGGAAAGGGTGTAGGTGGACACCACAGTGGGGGATAGCAAGCATAACCTTCATCTATGCCAGTATTATGAGCAACAGGGAACTGTGAGCTTGAGGGATGACCTTTGTTTTGTTCTTCACAACATAACTATTGTAGATATAACTCTATTTATCTGTTGTACAGACTTGGTTAAAAGATTTATTTTTAATGTTTGAAATAATGCACTTGTTTACTATTACTGTATGTGGGATAAATATATTTTCTTTTCAGGTTATGTAAAATATGAAGTAATTTAAACATTAAATAAACGTGCTGTGGATGCTTATTTTTGTAATGGGAGCAGTATCATTTCAATAAAAACTCTCTATTGCTTGTCTCTAGCTGCGCTGCAGTTCACTGTATCACAGACTAAGGCAGATGCAGTGCAGGAAGATTGCTCTGCAGTAAATGGCTCTGTCTCCCTGCGCTGAGGAAATTGCAGCTCCCCCAGCCAAAGCCAGCCCGGAGCTCAGGGGCCCTCAGCAGAACTCCATAGCAGAGGTGTTGGGTACTTTTCCCTGCCAGGAGCTCTGCAGCAGGGCTCTGCAGGAAAGCAGAGGAACTGACTTGGCTTTTATTTGGGCTGGCAACATCAAGAAACCAGGCCCATCTTTAGGACTTGTTTGAGTTACAGAATTCAGATTCTACTTGAGCTACATAAATCCCAATGTCAGTAGGAGGTCCTTAAGCAAAGGAATCGCTTTAATCTTGTGAACAATGACAAGATACAAGGAAATGGCCTAAAGTTGTGTCAGGAGGTTCAGGCTGGATATCAGGAAAAGGTTCTTCACCCAGAGGGCGGCTGAAAGGCCCCCCAGGGAAGTGGTCACAATAGCAATGCTGCCAGAGTCCAAGAGGCGTTTGGACAGTGCTCTTGGGCACATGGTGTGAGCCTTGGGGACGGTCCTGTGCAGGGCTGGGAGCTGGACTCGATGGTCTCCATGAGTCACTTCCCAACTGAGCATATTCTGTCATTCTGTGATCCCCAAAGCTCCTGATTTTATAATGAGAAACATCGTTCAGGTGCCCACATTAGATATTAAGTGCTGCAAACCCCCTCCCTCTCTCCAGTTAGGACATGTGTTTAGTTTAACAAACCCTGCACCATCAGCTCCACCCCAGGTGTCAGGCCCGACCATGCAGCATTGTGGCTGGAACATTAAAAGCTGTAACAATGTTGTTCAGGCACCCTTCTGTACAATAATCAGGCAACAACTTTCACTACTTTTGTGTTTTCCATTTTATTAGATTATACATTTCATGTATGTACAAAGAGATGTGCAGGGCTTTCTGTTTAATTTGGTTTCAACTTAATACAATATCAATTCATATTGCCATCATATGTTAAGAGGCTGTGAATTTACTGTCTTAATTATTACTAATTCTTTAGCCATTAAATGTCTTTAACCAGCTTTAAAAATCTATGCTTTCGAAGTAATTGTTTTAATAAGTAAAAATAAATAATTTGTTATTAAACTTACCTCAGATAAATGAAGATTTCAATCATAAAATAGTTCAGGTATTCTTAATACCCGAGTGACTTACATAATTAGATTCTTTCCAAAATAGCTGGAGTCTCCACTGCTACAAACTGATTCTTTATGCATATATGTAACAGTTTATTTCCTTAAATATATTGGCACTGTTACATTAATACAAATAAGGTGGGAGCAGCTCTACTGGTAGATCCATTGATTGTCATGTCATCCTGGAGTTACAGAAATGACTATGATCCACACCCAGAACTATTTACAAAGTTTAATCTTACGTTGCATTAAAAATTATTTAAAATCCATTCCATTCATTTTGGTTTCAAAACACTGACAGCTGATACATTTGAAAATAGTAGTATAAACTAATAGAATCCACGTGCTGATTGTACCTGAATTTTTTTACAGCTCGGGTAAGAGGTGAAAATATTTAATTTACTAAAAACCTCAGGTGCAGTTTTGTGATTCCGCTCTGCACTGATAACCACCTAAGCTACTGGAAGGAAGAGGGGCTGTCGCTGAGGAGGCTGACTGAGTAGTGAAGTCTCTTCCCTGGCATCTTTTGGATGAGGTAGGAAGGCATGATGGATGCCACTTGGAAAGTGAGTATGGCTCTTTATTCCACTGTTTCAGGAACTGCCTTTAGTTTCTCAACTTGAATGCCTGTATCTTGAGCTACCTCTCCTGGCCTAACAGCCACCGGCAGGATGTGCTGCCACGTCCTGGGGGCTGTGCTGAGCATGCAGAGCAGCTTTGTCAGCTGAGACTGAAGGTTTGACACTGTACAAGTAGGAACCATGTACTGAGCACTGCTTATATTCTTTGCTGCCATAGTTATCGTAGTTGGTGCTCAAAATCAGTCTAAAAAGCTGCTCAGAACTTGTTCTATCTGCTGAGATCCTGCAGTCAGGTCTGAGCCTACAAACACATCACTGATGCTTAAAAATTAATGTAAATTAAGGTTCTGTGTTTTGACAGAACTGGGTCATAACTGTAAAAAGAGAAAAAAAAAAGACAAAACAAACCAAAACCCACAAAAACAAGAGCAACTATTTTAGTCTTTTTACAAAATGACCTCATTTTACAGATTCCTTTTATCCTCAGTCTTAAATTCCAAAATTACTCAAATTTCTCTTAGCAGAGACTTCAGGAACCTCAGCTAAGGAAATGTAGCCAGCACTTAGCAATTTTAAAGCAGACGCAGTTTTCTGCTTACAGTGCAATGTCCTGATGAACATACAGCTTCTGAAAGAGAAAATATTACAGAAAAAAAGACAAAGTGTAAGTGTCAGTTTAAAACAATACCATGCTTTGAGGTAAAACCCTAAGAACTCTTGGTGTCAGCTGTTACAGCTGCGGACCCTGAAGTCCTGTGTGATGTCCTTAAAGATGAAGACTTAAAATTGCATCCGAAATTAATTTAAAATCTGGTGAAAAGTGTCAGTGGATGAATTATAGTTGTCTACTGAAAACCATGGAAACCCCAGTTCAGATCCTTTTAGCAAAATCCATCTATTACTCAGCTTCCAGCTGCATGGACAAATGCCTCTCAAAGAAACTACCTCCCAGCAAAGTGTGCCTTTAGTGAAGTCCTTTCTAAGATGTGACAGTATAATCCCTGGTTTACTGGGTATGTGATTGTCCCGCAACAGTTTGCACTCCAAAAAGAAAAAAATGTGGGGATATAAAAAATAAACAGCATTGGGGCTATTTATTGGGAATATCACAAAAAAAAAATTTAAAGAGTGTCCAGGTATACTGTACCAATTTAAACCCATGCTTATTTGCAGACATTAATTTTTTGCCTACAACAGTTTCTTCTAATATGACCAGATGAATGAATGGACAGATTTTAAATGCTTTATTGCTTTCAAGTTTTGAAATAGCATAAATATCTGGTAAAAGAACAGAAATCCAATTTTTATCATGAGCAGTTTTCATTATTTTCTCGGGGGGGTTACTTCTTTATTTCTTTTTCAAAAATAACTTTGCTCATAATATTTTGTAATCTGTAAAAATTACTGCCTAATAGATGTGCAACACTCTTTCTGAGCCTCATCACCTTGCACAAGTTTTCATGCTTTTACATTGCTGCTTTTGCTGTGCAAATGTTAGGCAATCACATCATCCCATTAACAGTCTGAAATCCCTTAAATCTCTGAAGTTCTGATTTCCCTGTTAAAACTTTCAGGAGAGATCACAAGACAGTGATAAAGCTTGATATTTAATAAGACATATATATATATATATACACACGTATATACGTGTGTGTATACACATTAAAGATTACTTTCTGAATGTAACAAATATAAAAAGTCATCAGTGTTTACAAATTGTCCAAAATGTCCCAAGTACAAAAGGCTACAGTACATCAGTGATGCGGAGGTGATGGTACCCCGGCACTGACAGCATCAGAACACTGTGGGCATGCACAATGGACACCAGAGAACTCATGCATCGACCAGAACAAAGGAGGAGGGACACAGTCAGTGTGCTGCCGCCTGTGATTACAGATGGATGGCTTCTGTCAGCTTCCTCTCCTCAGGAATGCCATTTACCTGCAACGAGAGCAGAGCTGAGACACCGGGAGAACACGGGAGAAGGGCAGCACGGCCGGGCTGCGCGGTGAGCGCAGCAATGCACAGGCTCATCACTCCTGATTCCACAGCGCGTGGGGGGCAAAGGACACCGCGCAGGACTGGACACGGGACAGGACACGGGACGTGATGACACATGACATATGATGTGACACATGACGTGACATGACATGACACGTCACATGATGACACATGACACAAAACATGACTTCACATGGTGACACATGATGTGACGCATGACATCACATGACATGATGACACCTGACACATAACATCACATGACAACACATGATGTGACACATGACATGGGACAACACATATGTGATACAACATGACATCACATGACACATGACGACACGTCACATGATGTGACACAACATGACACACATGACATGACACATGTCACATGATGACACATGACAGGCCATGTCACATGACAAGACATGACAAATTACATTATGACACATGACATGACACATGACACGACACGACATCACATAATACATGATGACACAACATGTGATACATAACACATAACATGTTACACATGACATGACCCATAACATGACAGGACACATTTCACATGTGACACACGACATGACATCACATGCTATCACATGACATTTCATGACACATGACACACATTACTACACATGACATGACATGATTCATTCCACATGACAACACATAAGGTGACACATGACACATGACATGACCCAATGACACATGATGACACATGATGTGACATATGACATGACATCATGTCACATGCTATCACATGACCTTTGATGACACACAACACATGACATGACATTCTTGTGGGAAGGCAGAGGGCTGGGCAAAGTTTGTTTCCTTGGGGATTTCTCTTTCCATTTGGGATCTAACAGACTTCCCAGGAGGGCTGAGGCACAAACAGCAGAGGTGTATGTACATGGTGTGTGTGCAGTAGTCACTTTTACATGATAGGAACACTCTGTGAGCTTTCCACCTAAGCACCTTAACCAGTCCTTGGGAACTGTGCCTGCTGACAGAGAGAGGATGATAAACCCCAATGGATCTGTTCATACTGGAGAGCAGGAGCAATTCTCATCAGTGTAAGAAACAGTCGATATGGGTGGTCATCTCTCACACAATTCTTTGCCAATGAACTTCTAACTTGGTGAAATAGTCAAGCACTACATCAGCTATTAAGTCTGCCTTTTTATCTAAGGTTAAAATAAACCTATTCCTTACTGATGATTCAGATAGTTCCTGAAGTGGACAACAGTTATTATGCATGATCTACTCTTCAAATTACTAAATAATATCTACTGAAGATTTAAAATAGAAAATTCTTATTCACAGCTGTGACTGATAGTGTCTTAAATTCCCTGAGTATATTGCTGTGAGTTTTCTATACGAAAGGAAGAAAATTGAACAATTAATGTCTCATTCTATAGGTTTGTTGGCCTCAGGTCTGCTGTTTCTGTAAACTTCTTACTTGAACAGATCAATAAAATCGATAACTAGGTATGTAATCATGCTACTATAAAACCATTAGCAGTGCCTGAAATATGTTTTAAATCCTAACTTTCTAAAAATCCAACATGCTGGCAACAGGAGTTATGGATATCCTTTCAGAAAGCGGTAAAAGGCACCTGCCATCATGCTGTGGCAAGTGCTTGCAGGGTCACCTGCACAGCTGAGCTCCAAAGCAAGGCGTCATTATAAACCAGGGGAAGAGGAGGAAATGCCCTCTGTCCCAAATACATTCCACCACTCGCCCCTCTAGATTTCTGAGAGCTTGTCACAGGCAGCATGTAGGATGGATATGAAAGAACAGTTGTATTCTACAAAAATAATGTACTGCAGAAAATACAGACACAGGAGAATTTTTAAGACCTAATTTTAGGGCAGTTTGTCAGAGCGACTCAAAAGTGACAGACGTGTGCTAGCTTGTGTTTCATGCCTTTGCAAAAATGCCCCACTGCTGTCACTGTACAGTATTACCAGGGGTTTTGCATCTCATTTGCGGCAAGGGAGACTGGAATTCTTGACATGAAACAGTCACAGCAGAAGAGCAGCACTGTGTGACACTTTTATTCTGCCTTCTAAACCATGTGAGTGAGAAGAGCTGTGCTAAATGTCAACCCAAACCAGTGCTGGAGGCTCTGGGCCAAGGCTTTGGCTGCCAAGGTCATCCACCATTTCCAGCATATGTACAGTGAAGAACACAAATGGCACAGCAACCAGAACTGCTGTCAGACTTTTTACACCTGTGCTTTTATTTCCACATAACAAAACCCACATGGAGAGAAACATCTATTATATACTTGCCTCAAATCTTTGAAATGTTGTCATACGAAATTCTCCTTTAATCCCCGAAAGCAGTAATGAAGAAGAAGGATTTTGAGTGAAAAGGAAGAGTTGCTTATGTAACTCCTAAGTTAAAACAAATCTTCTGCTTGAAGCTGTAGTTTCCACATTATGTTCAAAACATATCGATCTCTCTAGAGTTTTGATTAAATACCTTTTCCAATATTTAAAAATTGTATTTGGCCTGTACTTTTTCCCTGTGGTCTCACGTGGCTATGGCTGTAGGTTTTTCTCAAACATGAGATGTTAAGTAGAGAGGACAGTCACCCTTAGTCCACAGTGTGATGGGTCATTCCTGACCTCAGTCAGTACAGAAGAGAATGATATAAAAGAGATGACTACAACACAGGAAACCTGAAGCACGGATGTGCCTCACCACAGATTCCCCAGTATCAACACTTCATGTCTATTAACTGCAATCAAGAGCTCCTTCTTCAAAGCTTAAGTAATATTGGTGGAAATTAGAAATTTAGATTTCCTATCAAGTGTCAGAATCCGAACCATGCAACTGCATTTGGGAATCTGGCTGTAGCTTCATGGAACAGAAGATTATTTATATGAGGTTTCTAAGTCAGCTGAACCAAATTCCAGCTTCTCATGCAGAGTCCTAATGTAGCATTTCTTCCTTGTTTAATCAATCCCATGCCAAAATTTTCACTGATGTATCAAAAACATTTCTAGAATGACAACTCTGTAATACTTTACCCTATTTGAAATTTATTTCCACTGTCCATAGACTGTATACATTTGGACTACTTTTCTCCACTGGTCACTCAATAATTACAGTATTTTCTGAGTACTGACCTGCAGTCTGCTGCTGTGGAATCTGAGTCTGATGTGGCAGGTTCCTATAAAAAACCATTTAATATCTTTAATGCTTCCATACAAGTCTGAAGTGTATTATGATGAAAGCTCAGTATTTACACTTCATTTCTTTTGCTTATGAAGCAATAATCTTTTTTTCACTATGCAAATGCAGATGTCCAAAAGTCAGCCAAGACCATGAAATAAAGACAATTAGTGTTAAAGTAGTTCTTATTATTTCACTTGTCAGCTACGTTCAAAGGCTCAGACTTGGTGAAATGCCGGAGGCAACAGGAGTCACCATGGGTTTCTGAAGTTCATCAAAGTTTGGTTTCTGTAAGTGAATATTCCATATTCCATGAACACAGCGAAGGTGACAGCATTTGCAACGCAGTTGCTGGCTGTGGAATGAATGAATGGTCACAGCCACTTCTGTGTGTCAGACCAGTTCACTTACCAAGGCAAAGCTGCATTTCTGTGCCCTGCTTAAGTGTCTGTTTTAACAGCTACCACACAGAGGTGTTTTTACAGAAAGGAATTAAGGGTTACAATATAGGTGAAGCAGATAAATACCTATGTACAACTCCAGAAAGCCTTTGGTACGGGATTTGGCACCCCAGTCATAAAAACAGCTATTCTGAATAAAGAAGAAGCTGTAACAGATGGGGCAGAGCTCTTTGCAGCACTTGTACAAGGAATAATTTATACAGCTACCCTTTCTGAAGAATTTAGCTTCTGGACAGAGAGAAGAAAACACTCCTGCAGCATGGATCTACAATGTGAAAGGAATTTAGGACAAGCATGTGTAAATTAGGGCTGAGGTAGAGCTAGCATGGGACCAGTACCAGCGGGGCCATGCAGGCCTGCCAGTGGAGGAGGTACCAGCTGGAGCTGGTGTTACACAGCACTGGAAAATGCCAGTCACTTGTGAGACCACTGCCTCAGATCTGCTCACCCCCAGGCACCTCAACCAAACCCTTCCAGAAATGCCTCTTTGCTACAGCTCTATGGACTTGTCTGAATTAGAACATGTGCAAAACATTGGGTCTGCCTCACTAGTTTCACTAAGTTACTGCTAAAAGAACTCTAAGGAACAGGAATCAATTATTTCTCTGGTTTCTGTCTTGGAAACAGAATGGCAACAATGAAAACGGGAGAGAGCTATGAGTGTTTTTCTTGGCAAGTTTGCACTTATTATCTGAGTAATGGAGTATGTTCTTCTGTTCAATGTCAACATTTCAAACACCAACCATGTCTGACAGGTACATGACTAACCACTTACAAAGTCTGGATTTTCTGATATAAAACTACCACCAACCTGGTGGTAGTTTTATACCAGAACCCCAAAGATACAGGTCAAGAGACAAGGTGTCTAAAATAGAAGAGTTTTAATTGATTCCTCTGTCAAAAGTAGTTTTTCTCCAAAACATGCAGAAATCTAACTGTTCCATGCCAAGCCTCTTGCAAGCCTGCAGACTGAAAGCCAACCATCTAACCTTGTAATAGAAGGCCTTTTGTCGTGCTGGAAATGGAACATCAGAGCATCTTGAGCTAGACAGTCATTACTGAATCCTCCCATCATGAACACATTTCGGAGCACAAGCACTGGAATCACCACTGGGTCATGCAGCACGGGGAGCATTAGGAACCAGGAGTGAGAAGTGCACACTTACTGCTGTGTCTGCATCAGGGGCATGCTGGTGTTGTCGTAGCTGTCGCCGTGCAGCGGCGGGACCATCTCGCCCGTCACCGGGTGGAACACGGGCAGCGTGGACAGCGGCCACGCCATCTCCCTGTTCTTGGACATGTCACGAAGCTCTTTGGTCGATTTCTGTATAGCACTGTGGTGCACCAGCTGGATGCTGTCAGAGGGAAATAAAACAGTGAATATGTACTTTCAGTGCTCTATCAAAACAGAGAGAATTTTGCAATTATTATTATTATTATTATTGTACAAGGACTTTGACGCATGCTACAGACTACAGTGCAACAATTACAACCTTCACATAGTTAATAAATATTTGATTTACTTCATTTTTTAAGGCAGTAATTATTCCATTAGGTTTTTCTGTCTGAATAGATATTCTTCATAGGATTCAAGACTGTGCAGTTTGTGGCTGATGTTCCATTTATTTGCTGCAGTTAAAGTCTTGGTTAACTCACGATTCTTGTGATAGATTCATAAAGCTTGTGAATTAATTTTAAAACACTTCATACTATAGGCACTAGATAGCACTAGATACCTCAAATAGCACTAGATACCTCCAGGATATTTCTTCTCCTGTTCACTGCCTTTAAAGTCCAATAACCAGGAGTATTAATTGCATATTAACATATTTATTCTAACAGCACTATTTTATTTTGAATTGACAGTCTTTAATTTCAAACCCTTTTTATTCTGGTCTTCTATCCTTGCCAAGACTCTGATTTAAAAGCAGCTTTCACATTTATGAATTAAACTGTGACTTAGAGAGAATGAAAGAAGATTATGACACATATGTATGAAGCATGACAAGCTACTGAGAATGAAAATTAAATGGTAAAAGAAAAATAACAGGAAAGAAGACACTTACTCTGGTGTTTGCATGTTTCTCTTTTCCCTAAAAACAAAACAAAATTTATGAATTAAATAATAGCATTGATAGTTGGAACATTAATCTATCTGATGATGAAAACAGTACATGATGTAGAAATGCTGACAAGGTTATTGCTAAACGCAACTTGGCAGCATTTGCAACGGGGTTTATGATGAGGCCTTGATGAGCGCACGTAGAGAGATGTGATAGTGGTGACACACACAGACACATACACTGGGAAATGAAAAATGCAGGTTAAAGAACAAGCTTCTGGCTAAAATAAATTCTGTGACAAAATGAAATTGTAGTTTGTGTAAGAAATGGCAGAAATCACGTTACTTGCTGCTTTCCTTTTATGCGTTTTTCTTTGGTAATATGTCTAAATTCAGTTAATCTCCTCAACCAGGTTTATGTTATGAAAGTTAGCCTTTTAGAAGTTACTTAATATTCTCCTGAACCAATGATCCTTTATTAGTATTTTATTTGCTGGGGGCATTTTGGAGAGCTGTGCACATGTGGAGATTTTGGGGAGTTTTGTGCATATGTTGAGTATTTTAATGCTTTCTAGAACAACTACAGGTCCTATATTCGCTTACTTGGAAATTAGTGCATGTACTCAAGTGTAAAATAGCTCAGTCTTAGAAGCAGACACCTTTTGGCCTGTTTTAAATGTTTATAATGAACTGAATGGAGATAGTCTAACAAATAACATTCTATGCATTATAATCTTATAAAAATCAAGAGTTACTCATTAGCATGTTAAAGTACTCACACTCCTTCCCGTCGGCAGCACATGATATAGGCAAGTATTAGAAAAAGCACCAGTGCTATTGCCGAGGGCACTGCCAGTGTAATTAGGAAATCCGAGTAATAGTCTCTGCTTTTCAGCGTGTCAGAAGGGGGCTTGTATTCTCCACCATCAGGTAATATTCCCTCTCCACGAATCACTTCCTGAAAGGTGGAAACTTGCTTTGTATTGTCAACCTGATACCCAGGAAAAGAAAAAGAAAGACAATGCATAACAAAGTAACAGAATGTAAAACCAGGCAGGCATTTAACTAACCATAACACATAAAAAATCCATAATACACATTTTACAAATTCTATACAATTTAATCCAAAGACTTTTTTAAATAATAGAAGCTTACATTTTATGAAGTTTCTGATCAGTGTGATAAGTAACTCTCTTGTGCCTATTGGAAATACCATGTCTTTTACAGATTAATTTTAGGCATATCTCACACAAACAGTATTTGAGTACAAATTCAGTAAACATCTTTAGTAAACAATCTGATTCTGATTTCTTTTTGATTAATTAATCCATTTCTTACTAGTCTTCTTAAATAGCAATATTGTCCTCTCTTATATAAAGGTGGCAAAAATGAAGATTCACATATCTACAATGTTCTTCCTCCTCCTCCTTCATATCATGCTTTACATCCAGTGCTCAGAAAATCAAGAGCCATCAACTGACCTGCCAAGGATTGTCTCTCACACAAATTTAATTAACCTCCAAAAGCTACATCCCTGGTCACAATTTTTGTGTGTGTGTGTCTGTACCCAATGATCCTAGAAATACAAACCTGTTTTGCTGGTAAATTTCCTATTGCTTTTGACTGTCATTCCCAGATGACTCAATTTTCTGCATCCATTTTTTTTATCTTCAGTCAGATGTTACTGCCAAATCTTATCAGTGCTAGCATTAAGAACATTAACCTCCAGATCATTAATACGAATAAAATATATTTGCTTACATGGTTGACCTTTTGTTTGACTTTTCATTGAGAAATCTTGCAAATGATGGGCACTTCTTTATCATTTACACTTCATGTCATAAAATGCTGCATTACCATAGGCAATGAGTGAAGAGATTTTTATGAAATTCCAGAAATCCTGCTGTGCCTCAAATGCACGCACACATACACATATATATATGTAAATGTTTGTTAAACAAAAATTATTGATGTATTCTCTGCTTATTAATTCCAGAGTATCTTTTATGTTAGCTACACTGAGTTCTACCTGGCTGCTTAGCTGAATCTCAAACCCTAACAAGGCACAAAAAAAGTACATATTGATGTGACTGACAGAGGTCCATGCAGTGTGAGAACAAGCTGTCAGAGAGCAGCTTCAAGTGCAGCATTTATTACATTGCCCATCCCTGCAGAATGTGTGACTCCCAAACTTAAATTTGCTCTTTGATGGGGTGCTGTCAACACCACCTCATAAACAGTGTGAGGATGAGGATATGATGGCTCTGTTTTCTATCACTTGTTTAAATTGTGGATATGGGAAACAGAGCTCAACTCCCTCCCAGCCCATAGATCTGGGTAGAATTCCTGTCTCTCAGCTTGCCTTGTAAAAGCAGACTGTGATTAGATAGAGGGAAGCTTGGTTCCCTTTTCCCTTTGATGCACCAGGTTACAGCAGAAAAGCTGCTGGCAACAGTAAATACCCCTAAGATAGTTTAAATTCAGTTACTGTGGCACACCACCAAAACAAGTGCTGAATTCCAGAAGGGTGTGTGATGGCTGCTGCAGAAAATAACACTTCTCTGAAAGCCTGTTCCTGTTACACACCCCAGGGTGATCTCTGCTTTTCTCAAACCAGCATGACAATGCTGTTTCATGATTAGTTTATGAGCCACTGCCACTATCAGGCATTTTTTTCTGAAGAAGTACTCCTAACCAGCTTCTTTTCCTTCTGCATGGGCACTGCTGACTGTTCTGATAGTGCACTATCCATCTGCTGCTACTTTTAAAATTCATCCCGTTGTCCAAGACTGTTTCTCCAGTTTCTCAAGACCTTTCTGAATTCCATCATGTCCTTCAATGCACCTTCAGATCCTTTCACTTTCATGGGGAAGTACAAATTTCATTTAATAAGCACATTCCATCATCCAGCTGTTAATGAGGAGTAACCAGGAATTATTATTATTAATCCTGCTATGATTATGGCTAACAACCAGCTCTTCACTAGTTCCTAGCTTCATCTAGGCCATGTGCCTGAGCTTGCTTGTGAGACAGTATCAAAAAACCTGACCAAGAAAGAATGACATTTGCTCTACCTTGGTTCTATTTCTTCCTTGTACAAGGAAAGGGAAGACTTGACACAACTGTTCTTGCCAAAGACCAGCTGCCTTCTGCTATATTTCAGGTGCTGGTAAGTATTGCTGTGTACACTCGGGCCTTTTACAATTTCCCAACAGAAAGCCAACAAAAAGCAAATAATCTGGGTATTCTTTTAAAACAAGTATTTTCCAACCTTCTAGAACATTTCCTAATTTATAGTGTATAGGCAGAAAAGACTGGAAGTTATCCAACCAATTTTGTTATGAATGTATTCATATTATGTTTGAGTACCTTTCCTTATACTCACTAAGTTTTTTCCATCCAGTGTTTAATATCTCCCTTTCAGCTTCCTCCTGGGCAATGTCTGAATAAGCTCAACAACCATCTAAGTTTATTTTATATACCTTCACCATGCTTATTCAGATTTATCTCCAACATTCTCTTTCAATACTGTATTATTTCTTGATTTTTTTTAGGGGAATAAAAAAAACCCAATCTTAAAAAAGTCTATCTGGGACTTATTCTCCTTTCATGGTAAATACTCTAGTACTTGGTTCTAACTTTTCTTGCATTTGACTGAGAAAAATGTTCCTATTTATTATTTAAGTAGTCAAACATTACTTTCATTCCTTTTTCTATTTACTTTTTAACATTAAATATGTTTTAGACAATTTTCAGGAACAGTTTTTTACGCATGGTATTAGCTGGTCAGTGTGGAATCAGTATCTGAGAAAACATTTATGTATGCACACACTTTTTAGGGAAGTGTAACCAGCAGTATCAGCATTCTGAATTAATGAACTGCACCTCTCATTGCTTTCCATTTTTAAGCCCTGGAGTTCTCTGGCCATTTATAGAATTCACTGCTAGTGAAAACAAATACAGTGGTTTTACTGGGGCTCAACTCTAACAGAATTTAGTCTACACAGCAAAATAATTTCACAGTCTTAAGAGTATCTGCCAGGTGGAAAAAGTATCAGTCACCATAAAGTGGAATTGCCAACGTTGTCTGACCAGACTGGCAAAACTCTTCCCTGTACTTCTACAAACATCACTTTTATGCAATAATAAAATAACTCACCAGAGAGATTTTACACCAGTCAATATGGAATTGAGTACGGAATTTTTTATCACAGGTTATTACAGGCTCCATTTCTTGACTGCACCTCAGCTGATTTTGTGGGTTTTCCACTTCTCGTAAACACGAAGAGAAAGGAACATCTGCCCCAACCATCACATACACACTGCAGAAAAAGATGAGTGACAGAGCAGCAGGATGTCTCACAAATCCACAAAGGACAACAATGTACTCTTGCAAACATTACTGATGTACTCAGCAACATTCAGCTGTTATTTAAAGACTGAAATTACTTTTTAAAATAATTTTACTTCATAGAATACTTTTATCTCTTTAAGTATACAAGTAACATATGGAAATCAAAAGGACTTTCCTAGCTGCTTATTACAACATATTCTGGTTTGCTTGTTAATGTAAGTGTTTCACTACCATTAGTGGTGCCGATTTCTATGAAGTCAAAGAACTCCAAGTGTGGCTTCCTCAGGTAAATCAGTACTATTTTTTTATATTGTAATAAAATAGCATCATTTAGTTTTAAGGAAATCTTTAATCTTACTCATCATAGATTTTTTAGAATTTTTTCCCATGTTTTCAAAATAAATTCACAATGACTGGTTATTGCTAAACTTAATACAGATAAGAACATGCTAACCCCCAGCCTCTTCTGAAAGATTCCAGACTGTAGCTATGCACAGCCAATGAAATTTGCTTCAGAATACTGAAAGCTGAAGAGAAACCTAATACTTGATTTAGCATTACCATACACAAAATAAGAGCTACTACTCTGATTGTATTATTCATTGCTGTATTTAGGTATAGGAAACAGTGCTGTAAAATACAATCTGCTGCACCAGGTTACAATGTACCAATGGATTCGGAAACAGAAATTAGGTCCTGGTTGCCACTTGTTATAGGAGGCGTTATCTTACTAAATATTTGAAGTGTAGCCATTTGTGACTCTGCTATTACACTGGCTAGTACAGAAGTCACTTTCCTTCTTTAAATGTGCTCAGAAACTCAAGAGACACAAAAGGACTCTGAAAAAGCCAGTATTTTCTGCACACATCTTGTATGTTGGACCTTCATCCCTTTCTTAGCTACTATTTGACTCCAAAATATCTAAAATGATCTAAAAATAACTAGGCATCTTCACTTTTGCCAGGGAAAAGCACTGTCAGAACCACATTTGAAAAAACAGACTCCTTACTAGTTTCCAGTTAAATACTGCTTAGAACAGTAATTATAACTGGAGCAAATCGTAACTGGAGACAGTGCACTCCAGCAGTTCACACTCAGTACCCTGAGCTCTCCAGACACCTTACAACTTTCAGAAGAAAGTCAACAGTGCTCCTGAATCACATAATTAACTCACTTAGTATGAGTACAGCTAAAAAATTACAGTTACATGCTAATTGCCCTCAGAAATCGAACTTTCTCTGCAATCTCTGCTCTATAATTACTCACTTCAAAATTTTGAGTTTAATGAATTGGGAATAGTTAAAAACTTGAAAAGCATGCCAAATGACTGTTTAGAAGTAAAACTGGGATTACCACAAAACCACATATTTACAACCAGCTCGTTTATAATTAATGGAATTTATTAGTATTCCTTGGATTATAACATCAATATACAGGAACTGTGCCCTGTTGCATCTAACATAATAAACTCATGCTATAACTGGGGCTCAGAACATGAGTAAACTTTTCATATCTAATTCCAAAACATAAAACAGCAATTGCAAAGTTTCCAGAAAACTTGAAAAAATATTAGGCTTCTCAGTAACAAAAAAGAAAGTGAAGCAAAAACACCATACTGACACATGCTTACCCCTCTTTCATGTCATTAATGGGAAGTGGAACTCTCCCTCCCCTGTCAAGGGCTGAAGTTATGTTTATAGCATTCAAGCGTTCTGGCTGCCATACATTTTTCACTGCTCCGAGGAAGTCCCCCAGAACTTCACTTGCCAGCATTTCTTCTACATTCATATTCCTTATGAAGAACTCCGCTTGATATGGTAAAGGAAAATCTACTCGCGATGAAAAAGAGTGCTGCATTAAACAAAGGCTCCATAAATCCAAAAATAAACCTTCAAAATATCTGGACTAATGACTAATGTAATACTACTTTAAGATTGATACACCTTTACAAAATCTTGTGTCTGAATTAGCTAATTTTGAACCTACTGTGATTATATTTAATTCCACAGAGAGTACCATTAGCTGCTACTTGAGCTGGAAACCTTCAGTTATTTATAAAACAACAGGGAGATGAAGAAGCAGACTAGAGGAAAAGAGTCTCAGTTAGTAAAACTTCATTAAACAAATATAATTACATTCATGCCAAATTGGGGGTCCAAACCAATCTGCAGCAACAATTAATTCAAACTTGTGACATTCCAGAAAGTAAATGTGATAAAGAGAACTATTTTTAAGGTCCAAATGTCCATATATGCCACAACCTGTTGTGTTCTGGTTCTGCCTACACAATTGTTTGTTGTATAAGGCACACACAGAACTAAGAAAACTAAACTTGCAGAAAGAGAGTGAAATCCTTCATGTAAGGTCCCTTTGAAAAGACAAGGGATATTGTGAATTAGAAGCAGTTTAATGAAAAGCAAAGATGCAATTATTTTACTGTGAGTGAGGAAAAACAGTCATGAATGACAGAAATAACCAGGATTAAAAAACCAAAACTAATTAAAGCAGGAAAAATTCTCTTACTCCTCCCCTGTGCCCCCATGTTTGGTTTGAACACCAGACAACTATTTTACAGTATTTATCTTCAAAATTAGGAGCCCGTGAAAGAGTTTTGCTAATTCAGTTAAAAATACAACAGCTATATTCTGTACATACCTTCTGCTGACATTATATTAATGATCAAATTGTGTCTCGCTGTTTCAAAGGTACGCCTGTTATATGCAGTGATCTAGAGTGAAAAAGATAAGATTACAAAACAATGCAAAAACGAAAACATTATAAATGAAACATCAGTGCAAGTTAAATTGATAACTTAAAAATACTTGTCAGTTTTTAAGTACTTTGTCTCTTTATTTTGAAACCTATGAATATTCATTCACTAATATTAAATTTGAAAGGTAAAGTCAAGTTATTTAATGCAGTACTATCTTCAAGTAGGAATTTTCTTAACTAGTCTATAGCCAAATACAATTAACAAAGGGATATATGTGAAAAGAATATATTTTGGTCCTGATAGAAGTGTTCTGCAATACATGTGTATTCTTTCTCTTCTTTAAGAACCACCATAAGGACAGATTGGTTTCTCCATTTCCCCACACAGCCTCCAACCCTCCTCTATCAATACTGTAAGATCTAAATTAATTGATAGCACCTAGGAAATAAACTACACGGAGACGTTTTTTAAAGGAGAAAGTCTGGGGATGCCAGGAATTCTCATGTTTGGGACTGCTATTTAGTTTTAGCTGTGGTCCCAGTGAAGTCTCACTCCATGAATGGGTTCAAAATAATGCTCCAACACAAATAAGATCCTGGAATCTGTAAACATAGGGGAAGTGAAAACTAGGAGGTAGATGCAACATTTGTGACTCTTATTTTTTGAAACATACACCTTCATGAATAAAATATACAAGGATACTAATCTAAAAATTATAATATCTCAGATACCTGAAATGCATGCAAGTGGTTACTGCTCAGTGGTGACTGTACTCCAAGGTTATACTATGATTAAGTGCTCATTCATAAGAAATACAGAAGGAGGCTGGATATCAGGATAATTATGTATTATCTTCTCTACCTTTTTTATCCCTGCAAGGTGCTAAATCTTACATGAAACAAACTGGAAAAGACTAATTTTCTTTCTGATTTCAGACTTCACTCATTTTGAGAGCAAAGGACAGGCAGAGGAGTGACAATAGTGACAGAACTATGATGCTTCTTAGTAGAGTCATAAACTACTGTGACACTGACTATTAAATAAATAAAAGTAACAGATGTTGCACTTCTTTTAAAGGATTTGAATGAAAAGGAGAAATGCTGTAGAGTATATACTGCAGGTTTGTTTAAGTGGGAAAAGCTTACCCAAAACAATCAGATCTTGTTTAACATTACAATTTCATTATAAAATTAACAGAAAATAAATTTGAGATTTCTCTAGTCCTAATTCTACTAATTTTTCAAAGGCTCGCTTCAACAGCAGTTGAACCACTAGTAGCCAGAAAATCAAATTCCTTGGTCATACAAGCTCTGCACAGGGGCAGGGCAGCACCCACTGTGAGCCTGCACTCAGCAGTGGGAGCTGCCAGCGCAGCACACACACCACATCAAGGAATGGCTGACATTGCCTGGCTCAAATATTCATTCAAATACAAACTGTCTTTGCACAGCTTTCAAAGGAGTTTGAGCTCAAGAATGTCACCTGCTCTACCGCAGTGCTATGCAGAATGCCAGGCTCTCCTAATCATAAGGTCTCCTCCAGTTAAGTGACCTCCCCATGACATCCCCTCAGGAATTATAACACGATGGAAGTCATATTCAGACCAGGAATATGCAATCACTCCTCTCAGAGGGCACTAGGAAGAGGATCAAATGCCATCTGCCCTCCTCACATACCACAAAATTAATTCAAAAGCCACATCTAAGACTGAACTGCAAGGAATTAATTTGTACATTAGGCAAGATTTACTTCAAGTATGGCTTGGGGTCATGCTTAGAATGGAGGTCTCGATATTGATCCTAGAATCTAAAAGCACATGTCATTTAAAAACTGCCAATTTCAAATAATGGTTTTTCTCTTCATAAAACTAAGCAAAGCCTGCAAGAACTTCTGCACATTATCAATTCTCAGATGTTATTAGTCCTGCTGAAATCAAAACAGAATCATGTATACAAAATGAAGCAAGGGTAAAACTATCTGCAGTATAATATAACATTCAGAGCTGTCATTCTCGAGGAAGAAAAACTACATCAAATGCAATTTAGAAAAAAAAATACTCATTGAGAGTTTAAGACAAATATACTGCTGAAGCAGCAAAACGGTTGGAGCAAGGTAATGTGCAGATTTCTTAACCCTGTGAACCACAGTGTCTGATTCAGTCTCCTGTCTATGAAATGAATGGTAGAAAATATTGTCCCTTTTCCCTTTTGAATTGCTGCTCAATGAATAATTAGTGGTTTAAAACATTTAAATAGCTAACTCTCAAATACATGGTTTTGTCATAGTTACACTCATTAGAATTAAATTTACACACATGCTAACTAAAATAAAACCTATCAATAAACATGAATAATGAACAAGGGGATATTTGATGAAAAATTAGTGAAAAAACCCAAACCAATCAAACAAAAAACCCCAAGCAAACAAACAAAAACAAACAAACAAGCAAAAAATCCCCCACAACTGCTTATTGACTGAACACTTTCATCTAGAGAGGAAAAGCCTGACCCATATTTAGGTTGAATGTTACAAAGTTACAATTCAGTTATTCAAGTACAGTTGCTTACAAAGGTTTTTTGCTCTGTGTTTTGAATCAAACTTTAATAGGAATAGTAATTAACTATTAAAAAACAAGTGGGAACTTGTTGGCCATTCTGCACTTCACACTCTAAACCAAAATACACATTTCTGAACTTTTGAAAGCAAATACCTCAATGATGGTTGGCTTGCCCACATTTTCCACAGTTGGTGAGCCATACAGCACTCCATCACTGTATGGTGTCCTTTGTATGTAGCGCAGCCATCCAGGTCTGTCAGGGTAACCCATTAAATTGGTGTTAAATGTTATAGGATCATTACTTATTTCACCTAGATAAGAGAAATCATATTAGCATATTTACAAGAAAATGTTGAATTTTTTTATTTTATTTTTTCGACTAGGACGTCTTATTCTGCTTTCACTTGTTTTCTGAGCCTTTCTAAGAAGAAAAAGAACTAAAATTTGCTAACCTTTACCAGATCAGAAAAAAGTGAACTATTTCTTAGCACTTATAGGTATTAAGAAATTCATACCTGGAAAACGTAACCAACTGCAGACATAATGTTCAGGTACTTCCTAGAGTCTTGGCTAACTCAGTGCTCATGTCCACTAACTAGTGGGTCTGATTTTTAGAGCTCAGTTCCACCTCAAGCTGAAGCATCTAACCTCCTTACAGACAAAAGCACAAAGGTTTCAGTCCTTTAATTCTCCCTCCCAACTTACTTTTATTTATGTTTTTAATGATGGATCTAGGTAGTCAATGTACTGTAAAGATTGGCTGTGTAATCAAAAATGTCTGAAAGCTTCTGTTAGCATTAGGATAGACATACAGGTCTTTGGCACCAACAGCCTGGCAGTCATTTTACTTCAGAGAAGAAATTAATTCAAGAAAGGAGCAGACATTCCTGTGAACTGGAGCCACTGATGGCTACTAAATAGTGGTCCAGCTGAAGTCTGTAAACGCCCCTCAAGTCAAACCAGTATGTTGGTTCTTGTGGCTCTTATTGATACTCTTATAGATATCTGGATATAAATTCGTTTATTTTAGCTTTCGTAAATTAAATCAGGCCTGAACACTACCAAATCCTCCCCATCAAGGCAGTGTCCAGCTGAAGCATGGAACTCAAGTCAAATCCATTCTGAGCCTGCACAGACACCTCTGCCCTGCACTCCAAATCGGCTTTGAGAGGGCAACAGCACAGGAGGACAAGTGATGAAAGAAGATAACAACCAGTGGCACAGAAAGCAGAAACTGAGCCCAGAGATGAATGAACAGCTCTTATTTCCTCCTGAGAGGGACAAAGAGACTGAGAGGTGTTGCCCAAGGGTAACTAGTCTTCAGGTACACATTTACACATCTGGTTGAGTAAAATGAACCACAACAGACCTAACCAGTACTTGAGTGTAACAGATCTTCCCTCACAATTCTCTCCAGACATCCATCTCATCTATTGCACTCAGAATCACAGAATTCAGAATTACAGAATATTCTGAGTTGGAAGGGACCCACAAGGATCATGGTGTCCAACTCTTAAGTGAATGGCACGTACAGAACTTGAACCCACAATCTGGAATTACTAGCATCCTGCTCTAAACAAATTCCCAGCACCATAGATGATTTGGGGAAAATTCTGAAAGCCACCTGTGTGACATTCTGGTTTGCCCTTCCTTTGTCAAGGTAGGCCACAGTAATGATCCAGCTCAGCAGACAAAATAAAAGTACCGTGACAACACCTGATCTCACAGCGAATTTCTGACATAATCACAACTGTGTATGGGAACAGCAATTTCAACAGGATCTGAAACCAGATTCCTATTGCATTGGAATCACACAAATGTCAAGAGGCTGCAAATGTAAGACAATCCATCAGCAGTAAAATTTCCAAGTTCCTTCCACCTATGTGCCAAAACTAAGAGAAAACTAGAACAGAGGCAAACTTCACTCTGCCAGTGATCATGACATAAATGAAGACTCAGGTATCCATGCCAGAAAAAACACTCATTTTACAAAGAGAATAAATTTTTTAAATATTTGGGTTTACTCATGTTTATTGAAAATTTAACCAATGCTAACAGAAGCTTTTTTTTCTTTAAAGGGAGTCTCAGTAATAGCACTCTCAAATCAAGTCAAAAGTTTATTATTGAAACAGGCTATTTATTGTTTTTAATTTTTGATAAGCATGTGGGGCTGAATGCTCTCTCTCTGCTCTCTCTCTTCCCACCACTACCAGATTGCTTACACATATTCTAACCTGTGGTGACCAATCTTCTAGCTTTAGTGTATGGTAAAACCATGCTTGGGAAATCACAACTCCTTCTGACAAACCAATCTGCTTACTAACATTAAACGGTTCCTAAATATAGGAAGAAAACTGAAGCCAAAGGAGTATTATTTAAAATGAAAGAAAACAGTATTAAAAAGTCTCATATTTGATTTAATCTTCTGTTTTGTCTTATACTCTCTTTTACTATATGCTTTCAAATTGCTCCTTCATATAGCCTGATACATACTGTCTGAAACAGTGACCAGACAAATAGCATTTTTAACAGACATAATTAATAAATTTCCACAATTTCATATTTAATGCAAAAATGAAGGAACACTTCTTAATATCATATATTAAGAATATGTTAATACACCTTCCCAAATTAAGTACATTTTTCCACAATACACAGTTATATGCATCTTTTCACAAATGATCACAAAGTAGAATATTTTAGAAGTGTAGGACTACACATTTTATTTGAAGATATTTCAATAGAATTTACAACCCCTTTTTTTTATCTTGTATGTTGAGCCACAAGGTATGGTAAATAGACTTCAATTTTTTAATAATAATATTTTTTCTGTATTTGCATATAATATGGAAGATCTTAGCATCTCATACCAGGCTTTGGGTAAGGAGGAAATTCCCCCTTAAAGTATTCTCTCTCCAAAACATGAACAAACAGAACTCCAGCAGAAGGGTATACATTCCGATCAGAGTGCACCTTAGACAGAATTGTGTACACTGAAAAGCAGAAGGAGAAATAAGAGACAGAAAAAAGGTAAAAATGAGACATGCTGTAGGTAACTCATGCATTTCAACAGCAATGCAGGCATCTGGGAGAAGGAAAGCAACAAATATTAGATACCTGTTAATGAGATTTTTAAAAGGTTATACAGATTTAAAGACAGAACACAGAGCAAACCCTCTCTTTATGCAACAGGATCCTTTTCAAGACTGCAATAAACAAAACTGCCTACGTTAAGATTTCAAAAGTTGTATAAGCTCTTTATTTTTATTGTAATTAAAAAAAAAGAGGAATGCTATTGTAATTTTATAGTTGGTTTATTTGTAATATTACATTATTAAAGGTACATTAAATGAATTATACAATCATGTTTCCTGATATTTTACATAAAGAAAGCAACAGAAGAATACAGAGGAACCTTACTGATCGACAGTTCTCATTCCTCACTGAAGAGAAATGGCAGGTTTTTCAGTTCTTGTGCAGAAAAGGACAAAGCAATTCACTTCAGCTGATCTTTGAGTTCTTCTTAAAGCTAGAGTTTCTCAGACTCCCAGGGTAAAATACATCTCAAACTTCGGTTAGAGAGTTCTTTATTGAAGATGTTGGGCTTGTATTGATAAAACAAAAGGACAAAGGTATTTATAAGCCAGTCAGGTGAAACTGATTCCAAACAAAAAAAAGTGAAGCCATGTTCTACAGGACTGAGATACAAAAACCTAGAGAACTTAATTCAGAACAATCAGTGTATGTAAAAGCAATAAGGTGGTTTTTATTCAGTACAAAAATCATTGACAAGGACATAGCTTTTTTAGATATAACACATTTGATGTAGAACTAAATACATATTTTAATGAATTGGAACAATTGAGAAATCATTACAATAAATTAAATGGATAAGAGGCCACTTGGTCAGCAAGTTTCAATATGTAAGTATAAACACAGAATAGTGATTTAATAGGTGTTTCTCATGGTGTCTTAATAAGATTGACTGTAGCTTGTACTACTAATTGAATTTTAGTCTAATGCCCTGAAAGAATTGATCATTGCTAATAGATTTTATCAGTGAGATGGAGATTACAAAAGTAGTAGATAAAGATGGTAAGCCACAACTAACCACATGGAGCTACCAGCCTTGTTTGCCAAACTAGAAGAAACTTCATGAGGAATCACATCTTCAAAAATAAATTATAGGCCATACAACACGGAGGTGCTGTCACTGGGAAGACAGACTCCAAAAGACCCTTCAGAGTCATTGTAACAAACTCAAAGGAACAAACTTGTAGGTCCCAGAGGGGCTAATTTCAATTTGGATCAATGAGCAGGACACATTTGAAATGTGGATAAAGCTAATGTAACTTTTTAATGCTAGTGTAATTTTTAAATCCTGGTATAAATTCTCCAGCCTTAAAATTATACCAGCTTTCTTACTTGAGCTTAAAAAGGCACCACTAATTAGGCATTAATCACAGGCATTTCAGCCCTCATACCACGTACTCTGAGTGGAATCTCTCTCACCTAATTTTAGATGTCTACAGAAACAACATCCACCACGGAGTTAGTCAGGCTCCTTTTATAGTCACTGGAGAAGAAACAGACACTTCTAGGGGTTGATTTATTTGATTTCTCTGTAAAATGAGATGAATCATGTCCTAGATTCCAGGCTACACTGACTAGATCTCCATGCACTGCAGAGGCATCTGAGAGGAGATGCAGACATCTGTAATGCAGACCTGCACATTTAGTTACATATTCCCCACTCATCAAGCTTAATGTTGCAGAATGTATAGCCCTGGATATACAACTGATCACATTCCACAGCATTTGCTTTTCCAGTATTTGAAAACGCAATACTAAACAGAGTCCCTTTCTAATAATTTTATCTTAGTGACAAAATTAAAAATTATCCTGAAATTTGAATTGTTACAATTCTGTGTGGTTGATAAAACAGTTAAAGTAATTTTCATTATGTAGACTTCCGTACAATAAATTGTTTATTTATTTACTTAAAGTTAGTAAATTATTATCCAAAAAAACCCTCTGCATTCAATTCTGTGAATAAGCTGTAAACAGCATTAGGAAGTTAACTAATTTCCTTTAAAATATTTTCAAGAAAAGCTGAAAAAGTAACATTAGAACAGAAGAGCTGATAAAAATATGGTGGCTGGCTGAAAGTGCATGAAATACCTAGAAAAGTTCATTTTTCCATTTCTGATGCTTTTCCTCTACAACAAAAATCCATTTCAAACAGGAAGAACAATGAAAAAGTAATGTATTTTTCTCCATAAACAATTCTTTCAGAAAGAAACAAGCATAATAGAAGCAGCAGTTACTGAAAAAACCCACATAACACTTATTTTGTCTGCTACAGGAAACTTATTACCAGCACTAAAGGCCTGCCCATTCCTAGCAATGAGACATTCCCTGCTGCTGAAATAAGTATGCCAGAAGGATTTGATGCAGATATAAAACACTGATCTTGGTGGAAGTCTAGAAACATCTCTCAGAAGGAAAAAACCCATAAGCCTGTTTCATCTTATAATGACAAACACCTCATGATGACACAAGTATGGTGATTAAGAACTCAAAAGTTCTTGCCCTTCTTGTCAGAGATGCCCTCCTTGTTTTCCCCCAAGAAGTTTCTTCAAAAGCACAAGGAAAATTATGAGTCTTCAGTCCACTACAGCTATCACAAGCTCTTCAGTAATGAAACAAGTGAAATGCTACTTTCTTCACAAGCTTTTAAAACCCATGATTATTTTCATGAGACTGAGACTGGAGATGAATGTGTAATCACCTTCTTGGGTGATCTAGGGACAAAACTGAATGTACTTGACAAACAGATACTAATCTAATACAGCAGCTGTGAATTGTCTGGGCAAATTCCCTGTGGTACATAAAAGTCTCAGGGACTGTGAAAAGTTTCTGTAAAACTAATCATGGGAAATAAAAATCTTCATTACTAAGGATCACATCAGACCCCTGCTGGAATCAGCTACCTTGACAGCACTGCTTTCCTCTTTCTTTTTCCAGATCACTTGGAGGACTTTCTGTAGATCCCAGCATCTTCTTATAGGTCTTGAAAACAAGCACAGCCAGGAATTCAGACAGGATTTTATCAGCTTGCATCCCAGAACCTGTTATCAGAAACAGAAAACCCCCATTTCCAGAAATTTCAGAAGTTTCACCACATTGGTTGCAGTCTCTATGTTGATGATCCTCAGGAAAGAATACACCTGGAATTCTGGGTTTGGTTTTTTTTCTGGAAATTTCAATTGGTTTCCTCCCCACTGATATTCAGCAGATGAAGCACAATCCCAGAAATAACTTGATCTGGAGGCCAATTCAGATTGCCTGCCCAGATGAGCAATCAGTGCAAAGCTTCTTCTCAGCCAGTGTGCTACATAGTATACATACAGTATTTGATGTGTATCTGCATAAACCATGTATATAAAAAATAGTCTTTCTATATTCATGTGTGAGAAGACTTTTAAAATTGTTACAGAGAAGTTACTGTATTAAGCAAACTGCAGAGGTATCTTCAAGCAACCAGACACCATAAGAAAATGTGCAGTATTAGGTATAAACACAGCCATTATTTCAAGCAAAGCTACAGGAACAGGAAAAGTCAGGGAAGACTCACAAGAACACATAGGTCTGTGAATATTTGAAGACTGAAGAAATGAGAAGTTTTCTAAATTACCTACCTTAAAATAGCACCCTACTCCTAAAACAAGGACACGACTGGAAAAGCAAGAGTAATATTAAAAGCAGGTTTGCTTGAACCGACAGGGTATTTAAACTTACAACCTAAACTCACCATTCTTCTGAACAGCCTTTATTCTGCTGATAACATAACTGTGGGCTCGCTTAGTCGTCCAGTTAACAGTTCCATTATTGCCATCAGCAGAGCTTAGCAAAAAAGCTTTTCAGAATAAAACAAATGCAAAAAAAAATTAGTCAGATCAACAGACTTCCACAAATCATCTGATCAGATGGGATCAGACACCTTCTACAGCACGTTTTGGTTTTTAATCAGATTTAGGAACCACAGGTCAAAAAACAGAGGTGTTTGGTTTGAATATATAAATATATAATAACCTTTGTCACAATCACCTTTTTGACACCTATTTTTCCAAGTAAGCTAAGTTCACAATAAATGCTTAAACTTCTGTAGACACTTCTGCTGACATAATTGTACTGATAACAAAGATGAAGAACATTATCTGAAAAATATATTTGCACTGGCAAAACCTCACATACAGGCAAAAATATAAAAAGTAGCTTTCACTGGAGTAGTATAATTAGGTCAAAGTAGGAAAAGTAATATAAGCAAGCTTTGCTTTTATAATGATGCTTATATAAAGACACATGGGGCTGATTGCCTTGCAGGCATAACCAATAATCAATTTTGGAAAAGGAACCCATTAAAATGGCTGCCTACATCCCACACAACCAGAATGCAGCCTGAAATCAGCTGGATACATGCAGCTAAAGGTGGAAATTCTAAATGCAGTGAGGAGGAAATGACTACTGGAGACAGAAACAGCTGTGGAGCTGACAGAAAGACTCCACCTCACCAGCAGCAGAGGTGCCTGAGAAAGCTCTCTCCTCACTTCCCACTTTTTCTGCCTGTTCTTCTGTGATGAATAATAGGTACAGCAGCTGGACAGTTACATGCCAGCTGAAAATGCACAGGGAAGGAACTGCAGTCAGATGCTACAAAAGGGAAAGTAGCCATAATGAATAGGTACTTCTATTGTGAAATAATTTGGGAGTGAGAACTCATGTCAAATGCTGGATCAAAGATGTTTTTGGATTAGGCTGTAAATGTCCTTGAAGAACAGCAATACCAGAAACATCAAGGAGCAGTACTTGTGCACAGATGCACCAGTTTGCAGGAAGAAATGAACAATTATTGGAAATCATGCACAGCACATGAAAGAAGCCTTAACATCTGTGGAAACTTCAGACCTGTTACACCAGGCAGCTATTAAATTAGCAATGAGACATTCTCCGAACAGAATTCAGGAGGCCAAACAGATCTGGCTTAAGTAGTAATAAAGATACACCACACTCAATCTATGCATGTAAGACAGATATTTGTTATTGATAATTTACAGAAAACATCTAAAAGTGAATTCATCTGATGATGAAGTGTAATTAAACCCTGCACTTTTAATGCACCTTTAATTTTATTTATGTCTTAAATTTAGTAATTTGATTAATGCAGTAATGACCATACTGACACAATAATGTTTCTAACAACCTTTTCCCTGCTGAACTGCTTTGCATATATTGCAAGTCTTAATATAATAACATCCTAGGGACTATGAAATTTACTGTTGCATAGGACTTTGTGTAAATTTTAGTAATTCTTGAAAAACTCAAGAAATTCCTAAAGTGGTCAAATAAAGTTGTTTCATTATTCTAACAGGATTAGCTGGGCAATCAGAGGCTTGTCAGCTACAAACCAGCACCAGTACCAGATAAAACAATTAATACTAGATTAGATTATTGAATTATCAAATGGAGAATGGTATTACTTATTACAGTTCTTGTCAAAAATTATCACAGTCCTTATTTAATCCATATTAAGGATTTTATGCATCTTTTCAGACACTTTTGGTGAGCCCACAGGTTTTTCATGATAAAGACAGCAATAATGACATTGCCCTCAGCTATACAACTTCTCACCTAACACCTTCATTGAAAAAGTAGATACTACATCATTTTAGCATATTTAAATGCAATTTTTAAAAAGGGAAAAAAAGAAGTAAGACAAGTTCCAATGTGTTTTTCAATGTAAATGATCAGTAAGCTGGAATGATTTGGGTTCCAAGTTGTGCTAGGTTTGGCTGTGTGGATTGAAGAAGTTACCTGTTTACCTCTCCATGCTATGCTGTACTTCACAGGGCAACTGGAAAAGCAACGGTATGCTGTTTTCAGATCCTAGAGTCTATAGTGTGATGTTTTCATATATATATATCACCACTGATTTGATTTCAAATGACAGATGTGAAAAGCATGAGAACAGAGCTCCTAAAAAGTTAATTTGTTAGATGAGCTTTCTAGTGGGTCTCACAAAGTTTTGCCAATAGCCTTATGTAACTGGAGTCAAGGGAAGAGAGGCAGGATAGAGACAGAGATGGGGAGGGAGACAAAGAATTTTGTAGGTATCAAATACACTGATAGAATTGGCAGGTAAAAACAAAGGTTAGGAGACTGACAAATAACAGAGATGACAAAACAGACTGCATTGTCTGGTAAAAAGGTGATCAGTGATGTGCAGTTCAATAGAATAAAATGTAACTGCACACCAGGAACAAAGGCAGCAGCACGCCTCATACACTCAGGGATCCACAATTCAGGGATGCTCAGCTTGGGTAACAACCCAGAGATGTAAGTCAGGTTGAACAGAGCTTTCACCAGAACACTAGCTAGAGCAGCTGACATGTAAACAGCAACATCAAGGAGGAACAGGCAGACTTTATTTTTGTACTTGACACAGATATGATCACTGTGCAAATGCTCTGTCTAGCAGAGCCTTCAAGAAGCAACTGACAACATGAGGAAGGCTCTGGGAAGATCTGAATACGATTAAAGGATGACAAAAGCGACCTTATACTACAGAATGCAGGGATTCAAACGATGCATTTTATCAAAGAGACATTTTAGAATTAATTTAATCAGCCTTGTACTCACGATGAAAAGAATGTTAATAGTGTCAGGCTCTTCAGTCTGTTACACATGTTGCCACAGTTGCAGGAGAACCCACCACTGCCTTCAACAGCAGGAGCAATTCATAGCTCTATGCCTGGGACTTGAACATGTCCAGGTGAAGCATATTACAGTTTTTTCTTCTTTCTCCAATTGTTTTCTTTTAATTATTCTTTAATTATAATTGTGTTGGTTATAAATAAAAAAACATATTTATATTAATTTAGACTTTTTTTCCCCTTTTAAAAGTATATTTGTATAATATTTAACAGAGAGGATACCCACAAAACTTTCTGACCACATAACAATCAGTAAAGGACCCAAGTATCATGGACCAACTTCACTTTCTCCATTTCTTTACTGCACTCTGACCTTCACACAGTATCCTGGACCTCTGCCTATCCTCTTATTCCTTCTTTGAAGTAGGATCCCAAGCCCATCTCTCCCACTATTAAAGCAGCACACAGCTCCAGCTCTCAAACCTTGCTATTTCGCCTCTCTCCTACACCTCCACTTTCCCCTGGGACCTGACATAAACACATGCTTGTTACTTTGATGCCGCAAACCAGGGCCTCGGGCCATGCCTGCACTGCTCCTTACTCTCTTATTGCACAACCCTGCTCTAAAAAGCCACCCTTGCACTCCTCTACTGCATATCCCATCCGGCTCAGTCCTCCCTCCTGCATTCTGAGCTGGAAGTGAAGATCCATACACAGCACAATTTTCTGAAGGACTGCTGAGCAGCAGAACACTTAGAAACTGGCACCACAAGTGAGATGTTTGAAGCAAAACATCTGTGGGGAACTGCAAGGTGCCTGGCCCACAGCTGAAATCAGAGCTTGTAGCCAGGCAGTTACTGAGGATCCACTGGTGTCCTCAATGGATACTTGCACACTTGTCACCTCATCCATTAAAGGAGGCAGAGGTTGCAGCACTCACCTACTCTCCTGCCTCTTCCAACTTCCATGCACTGTCCTCTTGCCTACTATGCAGTACATGGCAGAAATTCACTGTGAATTAAAGGGGGTTCACTCCGTGGAAATTCATATTGAGACTGGATATTGTCTAACCCTCTTCAACAACAGCTACTATGTAAGAAACAGGAATTGATCTGTGTTAGTTCTCCATTGCAGATTGTTCAGGTCCCTCTGCATTTCATTTATTCAAAGTGTTTAAAAGTCAAAATCAACCCCAGAAATATTTCTCAGCTCTATTCTTACTCATCTTTGTTCAATAGGCACTGGTTTTCCATCTGTTCCCATGCTATCCACTGATTACTGTAACATCTGAACATTTCTCCTAAATCATTCAAGTAAAGTAACCGAACAAAGCATTTGTCAGTCTCACTGTTAAACTTCAGCATTTGCATTCATGGGAATGAATTCAAATTAACTACTGGGAGAACAAAACCCTCATGATTTGTTAACAGTAGCATTTACCCACCACCATTCTCCCTCTACTGCAGGCCTGACAAGAGAACCAAATTATGGTAGCATTTTCACAAAGGTGAGGAAACACCGTCAGTTCCTGTGATTCCAGGCCCGTGGCGTAACCAAGGGTATGACCAAGCCACGCTGAGGGCCTGCAATTCCAGGATGTCTCCTACATTTCTATCATCTTTTGATATGAAATATCAGGGTATCCCTACAATTGCATTCCAGATTTCTGAGGTGGCATTTGTTCTGAAAGACTAAGGAATTCAGAAAAGTCATTGATTTCAATATGCTAAGATTTCTGTCTGCTCAGTAGGTTGCTCTTTCTAACCTCTCATTTTCATAGCTTGGACTGTCACTAAAATAACCTACATTTAGAAGACATTTTGGCTGTTTGTGTTGCAGTTGTAACAACATTTAGACACAGATTCACACTCCTATGGAAGTAATCACAACTAGCAACTCCCTCCTTTCCTCTAAAAGTCTGCCAAGGAAGGGACTCTACATTGATAGTGACTGCTGTAAATTTATTCAGGAAGAATCCCAAAGGTCTTCACATACTGAAAAAAACAGATACTCTTGTCTGGGTTTTAAATAATTTTTCCTAGTTTGATTAGAAATACTTTAATGAACTCCTAACCAAATCTAAAAACATAAAGGAGCCAAAATAAGCCTCTCTACACTAACACTGAACAGTTACATCTTCTGCTATAAAGCCGACTTCTTATCATCTGGCTTGAGGACCTCTAAGATGTCTCCATGTACTGCCTATAAATAATGTGTTTCTGTAATGAAAAGCATATTAATGGAATGGCTACTTTTGCCATCCTGTAATTACTTATTCCAGTAAGTACCTATTGACATTAGATTGTATGTATTGACCTGGCTCAGTTTAGTAGTACAGGCAGCATCTCCACAGACATCCAGAGGCTCTGAAGGAAACCTGCTTCTCTGCCCTTATGACTGCACCCACAACAGGAAAAAGGGCAGATGTGCTGTGGTGTTAGTCTGAAAACACCAGACCATCTGTGAAATGTTCTGCCTCCTTGCACAGGGTGCGGTTTAGCAAAGGACTGCTGCCAACAGCACTTCTGCTGTCAACAGCAGGACAAGTGCAGGGGTCTGGTTCAGCCTCCTGGATCCTCGCTCAGCCAGTGATTTCACAGCTGTTTCAAAAGGGCATGTCTGCAGCCCTGCTCAAAGGGGGCATTCCCAGCACGCTCTTCATCATCCAGCACAACCAGCACAAACGATCCCACACCAGTCCGGGGCAGTACGTACATTCCAGTGAACTATTTCTGTGGGTCGACCAGTTTTGAGCCAGATGACCCAATCCACAGTATCACTGTATGAGTTATCCGTCACCAAGGGAAGCAGCAAATAATCCCAAGGGTTGGAGAATGCTTTCTGGCAGCAGAGCAGCCTTATGACAAATTAATGTGACCACATAACCACAGCTTGCAAGTGAGAACTGATGAGCTTCTTCCCCACTTTGACCCCTTTATAGGGAAAGGAGAACACAACTCCATTGCTCTACAACTCCCTATTCCTGGGATGAAACAGAGTTCCAGGGACAACATGGGCACTGACAACTAACTCTAAGTGTGGAAATACAGGGCAAAACCACTGGCCACAGTCACTCAAACAACCAGCCACTCTCTCTGCTGATACACAATATTGGGGCAATTCATTGCTCTGCCAAACTAATATCACAGAGAGCTCTATTAGTGTAATTTAGCTAACTTCTAGGAAGTCTGTTACTATAAAGCTAGAGCCAAAGAACACCTAACTAGTTCCTGGTACAAATGCTTAATCCTATATGTCATTTCTCACAGTGAAGTCCTATGCTTTCCTAGCAGTGCAGCACCATCAGCTTGCATTTAAAAGTCGATACCTTCAATTTGAGTACTACACTAGACCTCTAGGTGCAATTGAAATCACTCTTACAACCTTTAAAGTCTTAATTCTCGTGGAACCCCTGGATGTTGGAATAATGTTTTACCTCAAGGAGGATAGGGAGAAGAGAGAGGCAGACAACCCTTCTGGCTGCAGCTATTGTCCTCCAGAAAGCCTTTTTTCCTTCATTTTTAAGAAATGCAAAAAGCATAAGTTAACTTCCTTCTGTAGATCAAGTGCTACAACACAAATAGGAAAAACGAATCTGTAATAGCTGAGGAGGATTAAAAGAAATCTATTTACAAATCCTGTGCTACTTCTCATATGCCATTTTGTCTGTAAGATGTCTCTTGCCTTGTTAAGTAATGTTGCAGTATTGTACAGTTTACTTAAGATCAGGATTGAAAAGAATGGATTTTCATGCTGGGCAATGGCTTATGTTGGAGCCAGGGGACGAGGTTGGAAGTTCTTTGCTTAGAGAGAATGTAGAGGAGCTCAGGAGAGCTTCTGGGACAGCTTCATTCAGATCAGAAACATACTACAAATCTCCACCTTGCTGAGGAATAAATTGTATATAGAGATCTCTTAAAAGAATGTAACTGAACTTAAGTTCATGCCTCCTTTTTTACATCAGTTTCAAACTACTTCTGTTTTAACTAATGAAATCTCACTGAACCAGCCTTGGAAAGGTCTACTTGGAAAAGTTATCATGAAAAAACCTTAAGACCTCTTCCCTTATTATGTAGCCTGGAAAGGACTTGTGGATTAAGCTCACAAATCAGTTTCTAGAAGTTCATTTAGTTGACCTTTTTAAAATACATTATTTCAGTTGATAGTGAAAGCTTTTTCTAAATTTTCCTAGTTTTTGCTTGGTTGCTATCCCAAAGTAAGTCATGGAGAGGAAGGCGGAAGAGGTAGGAAAAATTTCCATGTAAGGGGAAAGCAGGGTCTTGCATCTAACACACAAATCCTCATATTGAACAACTTCATACTTAAGTTCTTACCCCATCTTTTATATATCCAGTACCTCATGTCAATTCTGCTGCCAATAACCTATGACAAGTATGCTTGTAAGTAAAAGAAGTACTAGGAGGGTACCCAGACACTATTCAAGAGGATTTGGAGCAGACTGCTTGCAGATAACGCAACACTGACCTCTCAGAACTCAAAATAACCCAAATACATTTCTTGCTGTTAACTTACTCTTGGTGTAACAAATCTTACAAAGGCAGTCCTGTAGCTAGGCTGCTATTAAGTGTTAGCTGTTGGATGTATTTCACTATGCAGAACCTTGTGGGTGAAAAAAAACCCATGGAAGCTATCCTTTAGCTTTTAGGGACCAGGATCAAGACTTTTTCTGAATTCCTAATTCTGGCCCGGTTGGACTAAGTGGTCAAGATGGGAAATAAGGGCGAAGAGGAGCAACGCAGAAGAACCCTCCGTATTGAGAACAGCCCATCCCTCGGATCAGGCACCAGGTCGAGGGAGCGGAGGAGCGCAGCGGGCCCGGCCCGGTCCCCGGGAGCGGCGCCTCCCGCTCCCTCC
>VXBR01006348.1:1431161-1466058 GCA_013400215.1 Cisticola juncidis | reverse complement strand
ATGTGGCGGGACGAAGCCGTGGTGAGCCGGGTGGAGGGGGCAAGGCAGCGGCTGAGGTGCCTCGCCCAGCCCAGCCTAGTCCCGCGCCCTCCTTGGAGACACGCAGGGGAGGGCGGCATTCCACACCTCCCAGGCTTGCCTGGTGCACAGGAACGTGCTGTGCTTTTGGAAAACATCGTGGCGAAAGCCCTCGCAAAAGCGCTTTTTGAACACTTTACCCCATCACACTGGAGGAGGTGCAGCAGAGGGTCAGAAAGATGATTACGGATCTGGAGCATCTCTCTTATGAGAAGGGACTGCAGGAACTGGTCCTCTTTAGTCTGGAGAAGACTGAGAGGAGATCTCATCAATGCATAGAAATATCTCAAAGGCAGGTGCCAAGAGGATGGTGCCAGCCTCTTTTCAGGTGTGCCAAGTGACAGGATGAGGAGCAATGGCCATAAATTAACACGCGAGAAGTTTTACCTCAACACGAGGAAGAACTTTACACTGTGGGCAGCAGAGCACTGGAACAGGCTGCACAGGGAGGTTATGGACTCTCCTGGAGACGTTCAAAACTCACTTGGACACATTCCTGTGTGACCTGCTCTAGGTGATTTTGCCTTGGAAGGAGGTTGGATTGGATGATCTCCAGAGGTCTCTTCCAATGTTAACAGTTATGTGATTCTGTGACACCTGCAGCAGGGCAGGACAGGACACCTTGCAGGGTTGCCTGGTGCACGCAGATGTGGCGTGCTCTTGGAGGACATCATGGCAAAAGCCTTGCTACCGCAGTTTTCTGAACAACTTACCCTCTTTTACACCTATATCCTTACTCCACGCCAAGCTGGTTTGTTTTTTCCAGTGTTCAGCAGCTGTTCCTGCAGCTGGTGGAGTTGTGAGTGGGCTGCCTGGAGGGGTTGGTCGGGGTCCCAGCTCCAGGCTCACCCGTGCATGGAGGCTTGCATCCAGTTTCGTGTGTCAGGTCTGACCACTCATTCCATGCTGTCCCACTGTCTGCATTATGCTTCATGGAATCATTACTGATTTTTGACTGTCATTTAATGTCTGTGGCATAGCCCAGACATGGCAGTCTTTGCTGAGCTGTGAAAGCAAATCTCCCTGTGGAGGATGGAAGAATATTGTCAAATGTTGTTCTTGGCAATGGTGATGTATTTTGAGAGTAGGTGTATGTATATGTCATATATAACCGCTTAAGACACAGTGCTATGTAAATACTGCATTTTCTTTTGGGGAGCTGCTGTCTCTCAGCTTTCTGAATGATTCATGTAAAACTAGTCCCTTGCACTGGAACTATATATTCCACAACGAAAGCCTCATCTCAACAAATGGATCATTTTTTACTTTTATTTTCTCATTCTAGTGGACTGTCATGTTTGCTATTTGCAAATTGCAGTAAGTCTTCCATTATCCATGAAAATTACCTTTCTTCATTTTGCATACAGACTTTTGATTTCTCATGAAATTTCATAAGCATTTCCCCTCTAGCAAGCCAAACATATTTGCAAAAAAGCAATAATAATTGTATGCTTTTGAGAGTTGGAAGAAAGAAATCTATTCTGTCTTACTCAAATTATATTGACCTTATGGAACTCTTTATAAGCTGGGGAAAAAAGACAACTGTAGAAGACTTCACCCTATCTGGCTTTAGTCTTGTTACAGCTCCAAATTTCCATTAATCCATCTCATGAAGGGGAACTTTACATAGCAAGAGGCTCTTCAGTATAAATATTCTGCCTGACATTAAAATGCAAAATACTCTTGTGTTTTAGTCAGTCAGCTCATTATCCTAGATAAAGGAGTTTTTTCTTCTCATTCCACAGAGACTTTCAGAATATATTTAAATTTTAATTTGACTACAAAGATATTTAAAAGCACAAATCACACTCCTTCCCTTACCTGCACCTAGAAGTACTCTCCTGTTTCATGGCACTTTATGATTTTGAGTAGGCCTATTTCCTCTCTGAAATTAATGTGATTTTTTTTCTCAATCCCTTAAGTATAGAAAGCCATACAGATGCAGCTGTGCCATAAGAATCTCGCATAGCCAGCTCACCCTATGATGGTAATGTTTAGACTATAAGTCTATATAATATTCTGGTGGCTTTCCAACAATAATTTTTATGCTAGCGAAATGTCTGATTTTTTTAAACATCTCTACTGTCATTGGCTCATTAATTACTATTTTCTTTCCAAGTATTGCATGTTGAAATTTTATATGCTATAAAACAGTCAACATCACTTTAATGTAGTAGCAGCACTTTATCAGTGTTCAGCACTTTGACACGTTTGCAGATCAAGAAGGCTCCATTTAGCTGCAACATGTCTGTGAGATGTCCTGCCTGAGAAGAAAAGGTTATGTGTCATGGACATGGAAAGAAGTGCCAGAAAAGCCTGCCTTGTCCCACCACTTCCTTCCTGGCAGCACTTGTGTGTGAGTGGGTATCTCTGTCTTTTCCCTTAAGTGTATCTTGAGGCTGGCATTCCAAAGCACCCATCACTGACCCAGCCCTGCAAGACAGACTGACTCACCTGAGAAACTTCAGCTAATGCAGTGCGCTTAAGAATCCAACCCTTACATTCCTAAAATGAAGTAACATGGACACAACTTGTTTAAATCAGCCACCAGTGATTCGATATTGATTAGAAATACTCTTTCTGTAAGTATTTCTTTCTCCTGTAATTTAACAGACTGCCTATATTGAAACTAATTCAAAGGGAACAGTGATGAGACATTTTTACAATAATTATTCTGTATTCCATATTTACTGCATTTACTTTGGCAAGGAAAAGAGCTGACCTCTAGGAGTACAATAGTTTTTAGCTAAAACATTTTAATTCCAGTGTATAAACCCCTCATTTTTCAGCAATGCAAAAATGACAATTTACTGTTTCCCTTTGCATTCTGCAGACTTCAAAGGTTTATTTTGTTGTTCAGACACATTAGGAGGCTGGTTTCAGGCAGAAGGGATACAACATAATCCATTTTTGTCTTTCTTTTAGAGCAGAGATTCTTCCAGCTTGATCTTTATAGGTACTGAATACTTGCAAGTGTTTGCTGTTTCTGGAGATCATCCCACCTAAACAAAAGAAGAAAGGGCAGTCTTTCTTTTTTTCCTTCCTTTTTTAAGGCACTCTTGAGAGAAAAATATTTTTATATTGTTGTATAGCTTTCAGTAAGGTTAGCAGCTAGTATACCAAGCTAGTATACCAGCTAGTATACCATACTTATACATACCATTATATAAGACATAAACAGAACAACTGCAATTCTTGTTCCAGTTTGCAAGTCCTGAGGATTTTATAATACCACCTTTCATTACATTCCAAGGATTTTTATTTCTTTTGTACTTCTGTCTCTCTCATATTTTCTGGAAGCCATTTGGCATGTTAATGTAGTAATTTGTGAATACAGTACACTATTTGTTTTCATGCAGTGTTTAACTAGATGTTTTATATGCAGCACTGCTACAGCATACCATTTACAATAAAAAAAATCTTAAAAATTAGGGGGTTAAGAATTTTGGTATTATGTCAATTGCACCCAACAGATACTTACTGAAACAAAGCACATTATTCAAACTTTCAGAGCTGAACAGAAATAGATTTATGAGCAGTGTTTTTAGCTAATTTAGCCCATGTATTTTATCTTTTACTAGAATTTTAAAGTGCAAAGACAAACTCAAAAGATCAAATTACACAATGTAGTAGTTTTCTCTAGAATCTGGCATCTATTTTGGAAAATACTATCTGTTTGGAGAAAGAAGGTTTTATATATCCAAATATAGAAGTGATAAACAGGAACAAATTAAAACAAACAAACAAACAAACAAAACACCAAAAAAACCCCCGGGGGAATCAAGAAGTGCACTGTAAGTTAAAACAGCCCACAAGTGACTTCAGTTTGCTGAAGTAGCACTTGTATAGCCAGCAGCCCTGTGTGACAGTAACTTTGGCCTTATTTTAGAGGTTGTAGTTTCACATTGTCTGTGTAGTTCTTGTGGCTTTAAGACATGTTCTACTGCACCTAAAATACTGGTTCTTGTCAACATTATAGCAAGCTTTATACCTTTATATGTACAAATAGCCTGTATTTGCCCTTCTCGCTCTCTTCAGGGCACTGTCAGGTAGTAGTGAGTGAGATAATATTGTGCTATGTTTTTCTTTTATGAAAAACTTCCATTTCAAACATATTTGCTGCTGAATGTTCACTGATGGCTCATACTATAGTTAAAAAAAAAAAGTATTGACTGTGGTTTCCATCACAATTTTTCCTGTGGTCAACGCTTTTAGGGAATATGTTGGTTTAAAGAATTAATATTGCTATCTGGGATTCAAACTTCTATTCTAGAAAAATAGCTAGACAGTGGTAAGTTTGATTTTTCTTTCCTTGCTCTGTATTGGGAAAAGCTGCATCCTGTAAAATGGCACAGAGAATAAATATTGGACATATAATGATTTATCATAGGGAGAAAAATAGTACCAGAAGCATCATCTGAATCTCTTAAAATGTCTTGTCTGTAGTACTCAGATTATCAGGCTTCTTAGTCCAGTATAAACAGGACAAAATTTACATTTTCCTCATCTTTTCTATGAGCTCTGCCATTCCTAAACTGCTAGGTTTTAAGTTGGCTTAATTTCTTGTAAATTCTTCATGGAGAAGTTAGTTTGATGACTAAATTAGTTAAAATATTTAAACTAATTATTGTGTCTTCATTGTTTAACAATTCTTCCAAAAATTCTTTGTTTCAGCCCTTTTTGTAATCCTCAGCAAGATGAATCTCCCCCACCTGGGAAGGTAAGAGTGAGTGTGTGTCCAAAAGCATTTGTGAAATACAATTAGCAGAGTTAATGGCTGAAAAATGAGAGCTTCCAAATTCTGCTAACATGTGTCTTACCAAAGCTATGCACCTTTTGTGGATAATGTAATGAAGATCCTCTGTTCCTGTGTGGAAACAGGAGAATATTTATAGTTTGAATTAACTTTTTTTAAATTTTATTTTTGACAGAGCACAGGCCCTGGAGTGCAGCTGCTTGATGATACACTCCCTGGCTACACAGAAATAGCTCAGAAAGAATTATTAGAGAAAACAATGGCCTAGATGAGCGCATTGGCAAATGCAGTGTGAGTAAATCCTAATCTCTGGCAAAAATTACCATTTCTTCTCCCTTGATCAAATAGTTTATTACAAAATTTATTGGAAAGGGCTGGCATTAACCTAGAACCAGTATTTGTAGTGAAAGCAACTTATTAGCTGTGAAATGTAACGAGACTGAAAGTTGCACGTTTTCGTTAGGGGTTTCTTGTGCATCATCATAGGTGAGACTGTGTATATCTGTGAACTTGTCTCTTCCATTCTGTTTGGTGCAATAAATCAGTGGTGTTTGGGAGAAATAGTTCCCATGTCAAGATGGAATCTATGAATAATTTGGGGAATAGAACACACACATACCAGGAGCTCTTGCAAATGCCAAGCCTTGGATGTCAGTGTCATGTCGGCCAGGTTTCATAACACATAGATCCAGCTTCGCTGGGGATTCTCAGCTCAAAGAAGTGGGGACATGGGCCAACACTGAACAAGGTGTAGTTCCTTCCATGGGAGTAGTCAACACCCAGAGCTTAAGGCAACATCTTTGAAAAAACAAATTAATCATACATCCTAGATGACGAATAAAGGAGGGTGTTGGATTTTTACCTACAGTAAGATCTTACCAAGAGTGTGGGAGTTGCAGAAACACCTCAAAGGACCAGAGCAAAAGTTTGTGACAGGTGTGTAACACGGAGATTTAAGATTTAAGATTGATGAGAAATAGAATATTTTTAGCCTGAAGGCATGAAATTTGAAAGTGATGTTAGGAGGAAGGGCCAAGGTTCACACAGAACAAAAAACAAGTTTCCTCTCTGTTCCAGAACAAGCTTTGCTTGGAAGAACAGTGAAATACTTGTATGTTTTTTTAAATAAGTATCATGTGCTCTCCAATGTGTTTGTGTGGGGCATTACCTTATATGGAGAAATCCAGGCTGAAAGTGGCTCTTGGGGGTAGCACTTAAAAAAGACTAAAAAATAAAGAGCATATCACAGAGTACAATAATCAGATTTACAACCAGGAGAACATGGAGGCTGGAAGGGTGGAATGCAGCTGTAGTTTCAGGATTGTTGAGTGTGGTTCTGTCTAAACTGGGATCTGAGGGTGTGCCTTATCTAAACACATCAGAGCTAGTCTTGAGTAGTGTGGAGTTCATACAGAGGATCTTAGCCTAGTTTTGTGTCTTGTATAGATGTGCTTTTGTGAGATATGTATTGGCTGAGAGCAGCAAACACTAACATTTTTTCCTCAGAGAGTAAGTACCAAAGGAGACATGCTTCCAGTTCTCAGAAAAAAAATGCCATGTATGAATAAGGTTGTGCTCAAGGTGGCTGTTATTTAACTGCCATGTCTTCACACGCGGAGTGCTTGCATCTTTTGGCAAGTAAGACATATTTTGTTTAGGAGAAGCTAATCCTGTATCACTGTTGTGGTGTTTGGCTTTCAAATTAACTAGCAGTTGCCAGATGTCTCAGTTTATGAAATATTACAGATCCTGAGGGGGAAAATGTAACAGAGTGTAACTGAATTGCAGTGTTTCATCTGGAGAGGTGGAGGACCAGCCAGCTAAAGGCAGGTGATCAGAGAAACTAAAAATTAATCTGGGAAGGAACAGCTTAGACAGGGTCTTGCCCTTTGCGACTCTCATTGACTTCAGGAAGAATTGAAAATTTGGCACCCTGGAAAATTAGATCATTTTAAGTTTGGGTGCTCAAAGAGTTAATACATTAGTCTTTTTCAGAACATTCTTGTTTCAAGATTTTCACTTATCAGTCTTGGTCAGTTTTTTTCTTTTTAGTTTTTTCTCTGAGTAAGGTTTCTTTATTTGATGATAGTAAATCATGTGAATGTTGAAATGTCCAAGGTAGATGAAGAGTATAGTTATTGCAGTAGAGTGTAAATAGTACTTTTATCTCATGATTGAAGGTGGGCAGTACCACTGTGAACTAGGAATGCTGTTAAATGTGGGCCTATAATCATAGGGTGGTGGAGAAGAAAGGGGAAATGTTTAAGTCAGAAGTCCTATGAGCTTCAGCTAAAGAAGGGGTTTATGCAGGACTGAAAATTTGGCAAAGCTTTCCTTAATTGTCAGATTTCTGGATCTAGTCCTTTCCATACATGCTGCTGGCACGTTCTGCTTCAGATCATAGGATTCAAAATTCTTCTTTCAGCTTCTTCAGGAGTAGGAGAAGGAAGGTGATTTCTGATTCTTCTAGGTTTGCTCCTCTGTTTGTCATGAGGAAACAAACTACAGCTTTCTGGCAGCCCATGTTTTTGCCTTCATGCAAAGTGTTTGGATTATGTGAACCTATATTATTATACAGCATTTTTCTGAATTTTTTGAGTGCAAAAAGCTGAGTATTGTAAATTTTTATAAACACATCAGGTTAATAAATCTGACTATGAAACATCATTAGTACCTGACAGTTCTGGCTTCACAAGTCATGCAAAAAATAACCCCCATAATGTTTCCTCGGGTTTTTATAGAATTTTTTTAAGCATTCATATATTATCTTTCATTAAATCCTAGCTGTCTTTTGATTTGAAGTAGTTGGAAAGCAATGGAATTTAAGTGCAGCATTATTACAGATTTTTAAGCCAAATTGTGGTTGTGATCTGTCATTTCCATAGTTTTTGCATTGTTGGCAAATCTGCATTTTAAATGTAATTGAGTTTTATTGCTCTGATGTGTTTTTCTGCAAAAGGAAAACCTTCATCTGTGCCATTTTCTCCTGCAAAGCAAATTCTATGCCAAATACAGACCATAGATATAAAACTCTTTGATTTAATATTACAGATTGTATCTGCTGACATTCTGAGTTTTCATGTTTTAACCAGAGTCAGACCTCCATTTCCCCAAGCAACTCTGAATTATTTTGAAGATTTGTTTCAAGTCTTTGTTTAGCATGTGTGTATCTTCCTATTTCATCTAAATAGAACTTTTATCTTTAAATCTCTGAGTGGCTTTTCTTCAAATGTTTAAAACGCAACCTTAATCTATAGATACAATTTTACTAAAAAAAAATTCTAAAGGTTTAAAATAATTTTCCAATTTTTAATTATGGGTTCTTTGTCAGTCTCTTCCTTCTTTAATTCTGCAAGACAGTGTATGCACTGTATTTCCTTATGTGTATTAAATGTACCCTGCTCTCTCCAAAGGAGGGTCTGGGACTGATAAAAAACTGAGTGAGCTGAGCTACCCACAGGTTTACCATCTCTCTTTGGAGCAGTGAGAGGTTTTATGGTTTCATATTATTCATTCTTTATGCTTGTGGGCATTTTGTTTGTTGAATAGTTTTTTCCACTTTTTTCAGAGGAAGTTCTTTTTTCTGGACTGGCTGGGGGGAGAGACTGTTAGGATTTGCTTTCCAGAAAAGACCCTGTTCAGAGATTTCCTCCCAAATTTGCCCTAAACGAGGACATTCAGTAAGGCACGAGTAGCTGAATTTGAAACTACAAGCTTAATTAAAAATACAAGATAAATGCATACTTTATTGTGAATACACAGTTTTATAAAGGTTAAACCACTCCAAATTATCTATCTGGAGAACAAATTTGAATATTTTCCCTGAAAAAGTAACATTCCATTTTCAGCATGTGCCATCCCTTGAGCTGTAAAGTTGTTGCCACCAGGCAAGCTAATGATACAAGTCCTTTAGTTTAATTAGAGGTTTGTTGATTGGCTTTTATTTGAGGGAGAGAGAGGGAGTGTAGTTTGTATTTTTGGCAATACAAAAAGGCAGGGAAGGAAAGGAAAGGCAGGGAGTTATTTTGCTTTTATAAGGAATAGATGTCCTATATTATGTGAACTAAAGACATGTGTGTTCTTAGCAATGTCAGAACAAAGACAAAATCTCTGCATGAGAGAACTTACTGTGTAGGAGGATCTTTATAAGGCAGATCAGCTGCATTAAGCTAGAAATTACAGTATTTAATTCCCCATGAAGGTCTAATGTGAGCCTGTCGCACAGGCAGTGTAGAAAGCTGAGTGCAAAAGTTCTCCTTGACTCAGGAGTACTCAAACCCATCTTTCCTTGGGGGAAAAATGCCCAAAGGATGTATGTACAATAATAATTTATATGGTAGTGATACATACTGGAAGGAGACATTGGAAATAGGTTGCAGAGGGTAGGATGTGACTTTGCATGAATGGAGTCAGTTTGGAAGTTCCAATACAATTAAATATAAGATTGAAAGAAGAATATGAAAGATCAGAAAGAACAAGATAAGCACAACTGGAAATATTTGCTTGCTAGGATGGAGGAAACTAGTAAGGTAATTAATGGTTTGTAAGAGGGGATGCTTTTGTGAAAGGGTTTGTAGCAATTGTGGGAGTACCAAGTAGGAACTGGAAAAGGCAACTGAGGAAGTAGATGTAGTTTAGGAACTTCAGCAGACAGGCAGTCAGAACTCAGGCAAAGGTTTCCCCCACAGGAAATGAGAGAAAGAACTTACTTGTGTTTCAAGGACATATTATAAAGGGGGAATCAACAGGGTTTGGCAAAATACTGAGACGTGGGAGAGAAGAATGACTACAAAATAATAGATGTGTTGTTCTGACAAACAGGAGGATGCTGGATCTCTGAAAGCACAGAAAAATGGTTTTGAATGGGGCAGCTGCTGTGAGATTAGAAAGACAGTCAGGTATTTAGCTGAACAGAGCTGAATATTCCCATTGAAATTTCCAAACTGAAGATCCTGATATTTACGTAGGTGTGACAGCAAATTATGGCTTTTAATTGGCATTTCTGTGCCTTTCCTGTTTATGCTTTTGAAACAGGTACAAACAACCTTTGACAATCATGTAACAAAAGTTGGCTTGTACATATGTTTTTGTGGGTGCTGGAAGTACAGCAGATATGGTTAAGGGTGACAAGACAGGTCCTGGCTTGCAAAAAGAGCTCACATAATCAAATGACTGACTGACTTCAAGTGTTAATAGTGCAACTGTCACAGTATAACTGAGCTTTGTCTTAAAGCTTTAAATACTGGGACAGGAACATTCATGGAACACAGCAGATTCTCTCTCTGTAAGATCTTAATGATTCACAGACTCCTGTAATTGCTAAAGAAATAAAAAACAAGGAAGTTATGTTTAGTTTTACTTCAACTTTACTTTGAGTTCAACTAGCCATTATTCATGATAATGTTTAGTATTATACAGAGCACAAGTGCTCTGAGGAGCAGCTGAGGGAGCTGGGGGTGTTTAGCCCAAAGGGGAACTTATGGTTCTCTACAGAAACCTGGAAGGAGCTTTAGCCAGCTGAGGGCTGACCTCCTATCCCGAGTATCAAGGGATAGGACAAGAGGAAAAGGCCTCAGATTGTACCAGGAGAGATTTAGATTGGACACTGGAAAAAAATTCTTCACTTAAGGGGTTGCCAAGCATTGGATCAGACTGCCAGGGAAAATGGCTGAGTCACCATCCCTGGGGTTATCTAAAAGATGCATGAATGTGGTTCTTGAGGACATAGTTTAGTGCTGGATGTGGTGGTGCTGGGTTAAGGGTTAGACTTGATGAAGTTAAAGGTCTCTTCAAGCCTAAACAATTCTAGGATTCTACAACTTTTACCAGAGATGAAAGATTTTATATCACCACCTCCTTTTTAACATCTGTAACTTGAACTCTGTCTTAAACATTTTAGCAAAGCTTTGGCTTTATGAGTTTATATCAAGAAAAGCAACGTAAATTATATTCAAAATTTGATTCTGTAGAATAATCTTGACAAGTGTGCTGCCACCTAAGTTATCCTTTGATTTTAAAATGCCATTAAACCTTGAATTGATATCTAGTTTCAAAAGCCTGTTTGATCTGGTTTTTTTCTCCCTTCTACCTTTTTTATGAGAAATTAGACTCTCTTGTAACTACTTAAATGTAAAGATAACGAAGACTATTTGGTGAATAAAATCATGCTTAGATATGAGTTAAAGCTGCTGAAACCAAACCTAAATCCTGCCTGCTTCTTTTCACCTCTTGCACCTTTGCAAAAATTATAAGATCTAATGCTTGTCAATCATGTAGTTGCATTATTATAAACTTACAATGCACAGCAAGGTCCAAAATCAATTCTGCCTCCTTTAGACCTGTAGATGACTGGTATATATGCACGAAGTAGTTATTGCACTGTTCCTTCTGAAATTCAAATGCAACTTAAAATATTTTCAGCCCATGACCAACATTTTGCACATTATTAAATGAGTGAGTTCTTCTTGGCAGTCATCACAGATACTTATTTCTTCTGAAAGAATAGTAAACACTTGTTCTCTCTCTGCATGACTGAATTTCACAACAAAAGAAAAAAGTTCTCTCAATCTCTTTTACTAAAAATTAGCTTCAGATTGTGTAGCAGACTGTACAGCCTTGGTCAGCTTGTTGGGGAATAGAAGTCATTTTTCTCACTGGCATTTTGTAACTTAAGTTATATTGCAAAGACAGGGATTAATTGCTTGGCTGTATAAGTTGTTAATCACAGACTGCTGGAGTTCAGCATTTTCTGTATCACAACAGTCATCCACTGTTACTTCTAACAAGTCTTTTCCTCACCCTAACAGAAGTGTCACAATACTGAAAGCCATTTACAGGAGCACTTAATTACCAGAACTGTTGCAGTTCAGCACTACTTTCAGAGTCCTCAACACAATTTTTGGGTATTGGTGCTACTTCATTTTTATCTAAGTTGCAAGGCATTGAAGGATATTTTAGAAATGCCTAATCCAGATCTTAAGCGAGTTTAACTGAAACTGGAACTCAGTTGAGTGGCTTTTTGTGTTTCATAGCAGCTTTACAGACTGTGATGAGAAAAGTGTTTGTTTTTTTAAAAAGCATTGTCAGTGCACAAAGAAGTAGATGCACACTGGAATCTCCTCTCCGTTTCCACGAAGAAAGATAGCAACTAGTAAACCATAATACAGTAACAAAATAATATAGGGATGATGTGTTATAAGAGATCTTGTATTACTCTTTGGCATTTTGGGAGAAAAACAAAAGATGATATTTTGTTCAGGCCATCTAAATGAACATTTTCAAAGCTAGATTTTTACTGATGAATGTGTAGATTTTTGTCTAGTCAAAATGATGCTTTTCTGTGTAAACTCAGCTGGCTGAATTCTATGTCTCCATGCTCTCTTTCTAATAAATAGAGAGGCAGGATTACACCAGGCTGAGACAAGTCTCCTGAGATGAGATGAATGCCTTTCTGATGGTGCTTATCTGTCTTTGCATGAGGTCTCTGACAGTTAAATAGCTAAACTTAAGTGAAAATAATGTCTTCTACAATGAAAACCTTCTTGAATGAGTATCTGAAAATGAAAGTGATGGATAATGTACTCTCTTAAACTTACATCACCAGATGATTTTTTTACTGCTTGCTTTTATGATGGTATCTAGGAGCACTAGGTATGCATAAGGTGCTTGAGGCTGTATAATCGTAGAATAAAAAACCAGTCCTAACTCTCAGAGTTCACACACTAGATATAAAACAACATGACAGAAGAGTGCAGAAAACAGGAGTAAAAGGGGTAGTGAGAGTGTCCGGATCATTACTAATCATGACACATCAACAATCCAATAACTGAGAGTTTTGCAGACTTTGTAACAAGGGCATTACCATGTGACTTGGAGGTTAATAGGATTGTAACGGTGAGGACATTTCAGAGGAGAGCTTTGAGGGAAAAGGATCATGGAGACATATTTATGGGAAGTAAATATGTGGTCATTGTGAACTGATGGGAAGTTTAGATCCTAGTTTAGAGCAGGGTTCCAGTGTTTGGCCACCCTCACTGTCAAGTAAGTGGAATTCCCTATATTTTAATTTGTGTCCATTGCTTTTAACCTGCTACTGGGAACAACTGAAGAGATCCTGGCTCCATCTTCTTTACACACTCTCATCCAATATATGTACACACTGACAAGATGCCCCTGAGCTTTCTGTTTTCCAGTGTGTTCTCCAAGAACAGCCCCAGCTCTCCCAGCCTCCTATATGACAGTTGTTGTCACCTCCATGGCACTTCACTGGAATTGTTCCGGTTTCATGTTTATGGTGCACCGTGTTTTACCCATGCTGAGAGGAGGGAGGGGAACCTGTCAACCTGCTGGCAGCATTTTTCTTAATATAGCCCAGAAGGATGCTGGCCATCTTTGCCCACAACCTACAAATTTTGGCTTGACAGAAGGCAGAAAGATGAAGTAAGAATAGTGAACTTTTGACAGTATGGTCCCCATGTCATTCATCGTCCAGTTTTCTCAGTCACCAGCTGTACCAGGCATATCCACCATGAGGTGTTGGTGAGAAAAGTTGCATTACAGATGCTATTTCCATCACTAGAGTGACGTGTATGACTTTTGTATCTTTAAAAGAAAATTTCCTTAGGCTTAGGAGCAACTCCTGTTGAAGCTGAGGATACAAACTGAATGTCATGATTCTGGAAAACAGCTTGATCTGACATTTTCTGGATCCTGAGCTGGAAAGGAGGCATCTTGGCCAGGAGAGGAATGGCCAGGCGGCCTCTTATCCCATCTCCTGCACACTGGATAAAGGAGAGCAAAGATAGCATCTTCTGGAGGAACAATGCAAGTTGCATGATGTGGGGAGACTGGAGTGCAGAGTGGAATGTGGAAGGGAAGGACTAAGGGAACTCCATACCAGAAGGAAGATGGGAAAACTGCTGTGTAAGCCCTGGGCCAGCTCTCATCCAGGATGAGGAGGAAGACACTTTAAAGGAGCATAGGGACAAGGCAGGGGAACTGGGTGGAGATTAAAATAGAAAGCCTTTCATATGTTCCCTTCATATGTAGGTTCAGTGTAATTTCCACAGAAGATGGAGGTGGATTTGGGGTCCTTCACACTGACCTGTGTAGAACCATTTTTAAAATTACCTAGATGATGTGACAACTGATGACAAACATGGAAATTTCTCCTGAAGTGGAATGTTTCAGTGATCAAAACACTTTGGGGTAAAGACTTTTTAGCAGTATAGACAATTTGTTGGATCCAAAATTTTGTTCACTAAGCTACTGCAGTTTCCTGACCTCGTGAAATGGCACTGCAGGGGAGCTACACAATGCACATGCAATTCCAAAAGATGGCAACCTTAGGCTTCCAAACTAGGGCCTCTGCTGAACAGCTCTACAGCTCCTAACAGTTCACAGTGGTGAATGTTTGAAAATTCTGTGTTGTCCCAGACTGAGCTTATTTTTATCCATCTATTCTATTTTTCATATAGTTCTACATATAAAAGAGAATATATGTGATTCTGCTGAAAAATGAGCAACTTCTCAAATGAATTTCTGTGCCTGAAGGAAGGGGAGATTAGGAAACCTTAGATCTACAATCTCTGTTTCAGACTGTGACTTTGATTATATACTGGAGTGAGGCTCTGCTATCAATCTGTGCTGAAGTTCCTGTGGCACAGCAATAAAGCAGAGAGAGATTGGCAAATAATGAGAAAGGAACTATTTAAGTGGATGAATTTTGGTATACTTGCTCTTGTTTTACAGAATTATTAGACTTTATTTACACAGTCCACTAGTCTTGTCCATATCAGTGTACTTTTAATAGCAATCACTACCATTGTGAAACTCTGCATAGCTCTGGATAGATACACTCCAGAGACAAGATAAGATAAACAGCCTTCATACCACATTCATTTTCATGCTTTAAGATTCATCTTTTCTCTTGGTTAATACTTACTTTCTGACTTGATCTTTGTGTCCAGTTCCTGCCTTTTTTGTGGTTTTGTGTTCACCATGAATCTTACATGTGAATAGTTAATGACAGAAACTTCACAGAGAAATTCATCAAGAAATGCAGTTACTTTAGAAATTTTTATTAAATCATGTAGTTCCAACTGAAGCTGCATTGACAAACCCAAAAAATTCTGATACTGAAGTCTAAATTCTGTGGTTTTGTGACAAATACTGCTTTTGCATTGCAGGATCATTGCTGGATGGAAAATCAAGCATCTTGCTTATTTTCCAAAAGTCATGTTTGGAAACCATCAGCTTGGAAAAATCTATCTTGGTTTGGCTTAAAGCCAGATTTTGAAATTTCAGCTTTCTTGAAGCAGAAATGTCTTTCTTCAAGCAGCTCTAGCAGCAGGGTCAAAATCTAAGCCCCACTTCATTTTATGCAAAGCTTTTCACTTCGGCAGTCGTTCATCCCTCCCCAGTCGAGGGATAAAAAATTCTATCTTTTTTTGGTTGTGCCAGTTCCTTATGTTTTGCCCTCCCTTACTTATACTGTGCTGCTGTGAAGGGATAAGTATTGGCCTAAGCTATTACTTCATGTATGTAGCAGAACTGGGAGAGAATTTTAAAGGCAGTTTTGCTGCTTTTATGCAGAAAGCTTGTGCTTTTAGCATTGCCCGCAGGGGTATTCTCCTCCGACTATGTTGGATCATAATTTTATTTTAACCAACTCAATATTCCAATAGTTTTTTATCACATTTATATTACTCTCCTTGGTTATGATTATTGCTTGCGTAGGTAAGATTCCAGACACGGATCTTATTTCCACAAGGCTTATCCTGTGCTACAACCCTCATTACTGAATGCCTGAGCACCTCAATGTTCAGTACATTTATCCTTGCTAACCTAGTGGAATATAAAGCTTATTTTTTATCTATTTTTAACCAAAGGAAAATAGTGGTTCATAGAGGCTAGAATTTTATCTAGCCTTCAGAGGGAAGAAATAGCAGGCTACTGTGCATAATTTTCAGGTGTTTGGCACCCTCATTACCTCTGTTAAACAGTTGGGGTGATGGATGTTGCATATGGGGAAGAGTGATCAGAAAGCGTGGGCATTTTCAGCAGGAAGCTGTTCTGAGCCAGTTAGTAAGAACAGGGATGTTCCAGGACCTCTGCCTCCTTCTGCAGCTTTGGCATTTAGCTCTCTGTGGGCCAGAAGCACCTCCTTCCTTTGGCACACTGCCTCTCCTGCCAGTGCATGCAAGCTCTGAGCTTTGGTACATGTCCTTATCCTTCCACATCTTTTAAATAAAAGAAAAACAAAACAAAAAACCAAACCAAAAACAAAACAAAACAAAACAAAAACAAAAAAAAACCCCAAAAAACCCACAAACCAAAAAAATCCCAAAAAAACCCCACCAACAGACAAAACCCTACCAAACCCATGGCGGTTTCCCTCTTCCTCACCTCCCTTATACATGAATCAGTAGCATAAGCATTGACTGAGGAGGCTTACTGCTCACTTGGGCATGTTGAAGTTGCATCTCCCAGATCCTGGGGGATTGCCCAAGTTAGCAGGCTGCCTGGGAGGCAGGAGCCAGGGAGGGAGCTGTGCTGCAAGGCTGCGTGAGTAAGCTGGGAGTCCTGGGCCTGGAGGAGGATGACTCGTGACTTGGCTCTCCTGGCAGGGAGGGGAGCAGAGTCCCATCTTCCAGACTTGTTTGTGCATTTCAAACACAACTCCAAAACAACTCCAAGGGGTCCAATCCATATTTTTGTTATTCAGGTGACAGCACAAACTACTCAGTGGTAAAGATGTACTCTTTCATGTCTTCTGCTCCCTTCCCTCTCTGCTGTGCCTACCCTCCAATTAAGCATGTTTTTAGGGCAGCAAAAAGAGAGGAGGTCAGAGGAACCTCCTCATGCTGAAGAGGCCTTTAACCAAGGTCTCTTGTGCATTTTTCCAGTGAGTGCTCTAACCAGCAGAATACTGTATGAAAATAAACACTTGCAACAATTTTGTCCTCTCTGACTGTGTTTTAAAAGAAAATGTTTACCTGTTCATTTTGTGAAGTACTGTGAGCTTCAGCTGTAGGCTGGGTGTGTTTTGAGTACAGGTATTGGCTCTTTAGGGGCCAGTGTCACCTGGGATTTTTTGGGTCTTCAGTTAGAATAGGCAAGTGACATAACTGCCAAGATGTTTCAACTTCAGCTTGTACAGAAGAAAATATTTTAGAAAACTTCCAGGTTTAAGTGAGAAGTGTCCTTTGGACTAGGCATTTGTACATGCCTAGTTTAAGGTTTTGGAATTGCCATACAATTATATAGGTATTTAAATTCTCTGTTGTGTGTAGTCTTAACTGAAGAGGGTCCCATATAAGTGTCTTTGCTCCTTTTCCTGTCTCTTTTCCTATTCTATTTCCAAATCTTGAAAAAAAAGAAATAGAACAGTTACAAATCATAATTTCTGTAATATGTTACCTGATAGTCATGTCTCTGTAAATTTGCTCATCATTACAACTACTTCTTTCCAACATCCATCTTGTTGGAAATCTATGTAACTTCTTTCTACAGAACATAATTAGATTCAATTATAAGCATAAGGTTTTTTAGGAAACATTGTCATTATTGAATCTACTGCTTTTCATTCCTCAAGGACCAGAATTTAAAACAGTGCTCATACAACTTATAAAATTTTGTATTTAGGTCAACCCTTTTTTCCCCTCCCATTTTTTACTGTAACCTCCTACCTCTGTATTTTTCTGTTGAAGATGCAGGGCCAGTATACTTCTTGCTCCATCAAACTAATTTATAGTAGAGGTACAGACTCACTGTTTCAAGGGACACATTAGATAAACTTCTCACAACAGAAATTCATCCATAAATTTAGATACAGCTTCTCTCAGAAAAGATTGTTGGACTAATTTCAGCCTAACAGTGTATTCTTTATTTTATGCTGATCACACTGGTCTCTGTTCAGATAAAATATACTTCTTTATGCCAGTATGTTTTTTCCCTAAGAAACCTCATGAACTAAAAATCAACATGGCAAAATACTCATTAATACTTTATTATTTGGCAAAAATTAAACTAGTGGATGATTTGCTGTCTAAGGTCTGGACAAAATTTGAAAATAACTTAAGATTTTCCCCTGCAGAAACCTAATTCTCTCCATAATTATTGTCATTTCTGCTGCACACAAAGCCCCTCTCAAACTTCACTGGGGATAGTTTCCATGGGAACCAGAGAGTGAGAACTGATGAGTCTTGAAACAGTCAAATAATAATTTTCCTTTTTACCAGTGGGCAAAGATTTACTTCTTCACTGTTTAATGGAAGGCACTAGAGCTTATGTTTTGAACGAGGGGGGAAAGTAAGACATCTGAAAGGAGACTGTCTGCTTTGTACACCTGAAGGGTTCATTCTTGCTGGATTAAAAGGGAAAACCACTATGTTCTCCTCGCAGGGTTGTAATCCTTGTATTCTGCATGTAGACTCCTGAGTGGCAGAAAGGGAAACTCTCTATTAAATCTAAATATTCATAGTCCAGGGATGGTGAGGAGGGAGTAGTGGTCATGAGAAGGTGAGTTAATTATATATGTGGCAGAGATATAGTCATATCATGAATGCAAAATTTTGGAGGCTATTGAATGATCCTGCAGAAAGCATCCCTGAGGAAGGCTTTCCAGGAGCTGGCATTGACCTGTCCCCAGAACTGAACTGTGCTGGTTTTTGGACAGTGTTGAGTGCCTGAGTATTAGCTACAATGGGGGTTGTTTATTGCAATTTTGTGGAAGGGAGAAGAATCCCTCAAGAGTGATGTGAGGCAATGAATAAAGTCACTCTGAAGTCTAATGAGGTGCTCTGCTAAACTGGCCATTATTTGGTTGCCATAGTCATAGTCACTTGGGTTATCTTCCTGAAATACTGAGAAGAGAAGGGAACGCTGCATTTCATTCCTGTGAGAAAAAATATGGAAAAGATAGAAAAATGTCTTCCCTCTTTTAGATCTGTGATATTATTATGAAAGATGACATCCAAAAGGAGAAGAAAGCAGGTTCCACAAATCTTGCAGCCAAGTTGCAGTTCTCTAAAATTGCTGATGCACAGAAAAGACCAGAAGTGTTTACTTACAGAGAATTAAATTTGGCCAATAAGCTGAGTTTTAATATAGCACAATTTAAACTTGAATGATAGGAGGGTAAATCTCAATGTATGTGTTTTGAAAATGTATTTTATGTTAAACTAATTTTTATATTTTTTACCATAATTTGGTTTTCCAGTGGTTTTGGGCTTGAGTACTTAATATATTGCCTTTGTGTAATTATTTTGATCTCCATTTCACAAACCTAAAGAGAGAAAAAGGGAAAGTGCACATAGATTATTATCACAGTGCTTGGAATTTTATTTTCTTTTCCAATTAGTTGAAGTAATAGAACCTGAGGGAGAATATTATTATTTTTGTATTGTGTAATATATCAGATATAGAAGTGATTAATGATCTAATCCAGCGATTAAATTAAGAAATTCCATTTCTGTCTCTTACCAGTAATTACTGTGCTGTAAACACTGATGGCAGTTACTGTATTGAAAAATAAGGACTCGAATTCTAAAATATTTTTTCTTAGCTTGTGCATGAGGCTAAGACAAAATAAGATGCCTGCATTAAAAAATAGCATGAAAAGGATTTTTTCTACATTAAAGATGTATTTTAGTGGTCTTCTGAGATAAAAACCCAGGTGTATTACTGGTAATATAGAAGAACACAGGAGGAGGATGGGGTGGCAGATGAAGCACAGTTATGCTCTGTCTTCTGGTCACTTTATTTTGGCCCCCTTAGCCATGCACAAAGAGGTCCTGCAAGCCAGAACTGTGCAGTTTAAATGTGCAAAGTAGTGTTCAATTTGTCCTTGAATTCTAACATCAGATTTCCTACTGTGTGTTTTATAATGTCTTCATATTAAATTACTGCCCTGTACAGCTCTGGTGATCAAAGGTAAATACAAATAAACACTATTTCCTGTTTTTCACGGCTAGAAATGTTTATTCCTTTCTTATTGCTTGTGTTTACCCAGTTCTATACCTACCTCAACTTTGAGGAGAGAAGAACATCACAAAAATTCTTAATTCCTGTGACCAGGTGACCTAACTGGAGTTATGCTGGGAAAGAGACTGCTCCTTCTCTTCCCTACAGTCTGCAGAACAGGTGTGTTGTGGATAAGGTGTGTAACAGGCCTCCAAATGCTACTATTGGTAGGCTGCTTAATGCTGTTCCCTACTGTTCTCTGAGCTGGATCCCCTGCTGACCACAGACAGTAGGCAAGATGATTAGTAGAGGAAAAACTGAAGACTATTACCTGTGATGAATCATAAATTTCAATCATTCTTCTGGGAGAAAAAGGCATCAGGGCTGCTGCTTATTCTGAAGGTCTGGGTGGTGTGGTGAGGAAGAATGTGATGTTATTCATATGGGAGCAGCAGAAATGGTGGTGGTTCCCAAACATCTGATAGGAGACAGTGGAACAAAGGACAGGGCTGACACAAGTGCCATTTCATCACAGCATGCCCCAATCCAGGAGCGCCGTTTCCTGGGAGATGGAACAACACTGCGTGCCTATTAATCACCAGAGAAGCTCTCTGCTGTTCTCACAAGTCCTCCAAGACCTGTCTAACTCGAGTGGGCGAGGATCAGCCCACCCATGACAAACTACTGCAGCTTTATCCTACATACGGTATATTATCAAAAATGTTATGTCTGCTCTGAACAAAATGTCCAAGTGGGATAAATGTGGGCAACATTCCAAGAAAGTGGGCTTGTCTTCATGAGAAAATTGTACTTAAAATCAAACTTTAAGTTAATTCAGTTATCAGCCTAACTACAGACCTGCATGAGACATTAATTTTTTGTAAATATTGCTGTCACACTCACTGAAATGAATATTTTGTGCATATTAATGTGCTGTTAACTAAGTTGCTTTGAAATCTCATCAAATTTACTTTGAATTTCTCCTGTAGCTATGGTTATATGCTGTGGTCTTCTTTATATTGAACCCATTTGGTTCTCTCTGTTATTGTAAAAATGTGGGTACTTTAGGAAAGCTTTCAGTGAAGCAACAGGCATCTTCTCCCCTCCCAGGACAGCCTATATTTCTAGAGGTTAGAGAAGGACTTGTGTAGTTGTGACTGTGGAATGTACAGCCATACTCTCCTCAAACTGCATGAGGCAGGCCTCACTGCTGGGATTAATCCAGCAGTTTGAAAGGGTACAAGCCAAAGTTCATGATATAGCTCTTCTCATTGTTGAGAATCTTGGTAGAACAAAGCAAATGGACAATTCACTCTTTTGTAAAGTGTCACTTCCAGCAGAAGGCAAAACTATCAGAGCTACATTTTTTTTGCTTACACATTCAAGGAAAGGAGGAATGTTTTCTCGGTAAGTAAGCTTTTAATTGAAGAAATACAAGCATCAAGTACTTTAGAATCACTAAATATCTGTCCACTGTGTGTTTATTCTCTGATATTATGCTTGATCATCAGTGATCTACGTTTTTTAGTGTTTTACTATTTGAACTGCATTATGAGATGAAAAGCTTGAAGGCACCTTTAAAATGTAGGTTAGAAAAAACACTATTCAGAATGTCACAAGAGTCATTTAAAAGAAACTTGTTATTGTGACATTCATGTCTAAGATCAATATGCTGAGGTAAGTTTTTATCTGCAAGGATAACAGTAGTAATTTTAAATTTAAAAAAAGAAAGAAAATCTGATTCCCAGGGAAGGGCAGAAGTATGAAAGCAGAATTATTTTAATGATCCAGTGAGGAAATTCTGCCAGCAAAGTCTTTGTTACTTGTTTATGTAGTCTTGTATAAACCAAAAATATTTTAATTGTTTATTTCAAAGATGCAATGTATGTTTTATGTTGTCTCTTCCAATTATGTGTGTCAAATATATTTTACTTTACAGAAACCTTTGAGGCAATTATTTGATAACTTGGCAGGAAGTAACTTAATGACCACTAAGTAGTCCTCCAAACAAGATGTCTCTATGTCTGCAAGTTGTTAAATTTATGAAAAGTAAACCTAAAAGTGTAAGTAAGTAAAGTTAAGTAAGAGACAAAAAGAGTGGAATGGTGAGGAGCAGCTCAAGAATTACAATCCATTTATCATTATTTCCAGCTACTGCTTGAGCTGCTACATGACTTTTTCATTTCTTAGGCAGATACTTCAATGTGTATGACGTAGCCTAGGACTATTTTTACTGCATAACCATCATACTGTTTGTGTCTGAAATAGTACCAGGTATTCCCTTTACCACACCACTTCTTGAGTTAAACTTACTGAAGGTCCCTTTTTTTAAACAGAAGAAAGGGCTGCTAGATCAGAAGATCCTTAGAGCAACTGGCAAGGAACTTGTTCAGGACCAAGTAAAAGCAGCACCCAAGAAACAGCTATAATGCAGTATGTTGGAGGCATAGCCTTCCCTAGGACTGACCTGTTCCTGATTTCACTGAAATTAAAGGCTGTCTTTTACTCAGTTTTTGTAGCAGAGGAGTTACACTCACAAGAACTCAGTAGCGGCCCTGGTGAGACACGAGTTAGGCTGTTGCAGCATGACTCAAGCAATACTGACTTAGGCTAAAAGAGGATCTACTCTAATAAGCAGGGTTATGTTTTTGTCCTTGGTAACATGACTGTGACTTACATAGCAATCTGACAGGGATTTACACTGTGCTCTTTTCAAGAATCAAAACATCCCCACAATTGGTATTTGGTTTGCATGACAAGGTTTTGGTAGTAGAGGGCTGCAATATGTGAAGCTGATGGAAGCTTCTCCTGTATCTGACAGAGCCAATGCCAGCTGCATGCAGGATGGACTCACTGCTGGACAAGGCTGAGCCCATCACTTTTGGTGGCAGAGCCTCTGGGATAACATAGTTAGGAAGTGGGGAAAAATTGTTAGTGGAAGCAATTGCAGCTAGGTAAGACAGGAGTGAGAATGTATAAGAGAAAAATCCCTGCAGACAGCAAGGCCAGAGAAGAAGGAGGGGGAGGAGGTGCATCAGGCACTGGAGCACAGATTAATTCCCCTGCAGCCTGGGGTCCAGCCACGGTGAGGCAGCTGTGCCCCTGCAGCCCATGAAGATCCAGAGAGGAGCAGAGATCCACCTGCAGACTGTGGGGAACCCCATGCCAGAGTCTGTTTTGCCCATGACCGTAACTGCTGAGTGATCTCTACCAGCCCTTATTTGGACCCACAAGCCTTCTCTTCCAGCTCCAGAGGAAGGCAGTAATAGAGTGGCTTTGGGGTAGCTGGTGTCCAGCCAGGGTCAATCACCAGCACTCCCACACAAGCTCTCAAAAGACTGAGTTTGGGGCAGTATTTTGGGAGCCTGGTACCTCTATATTTCAGGCCTTCCTGGCCTCTCAAAACTGGATCCAGGGAGCAATGCTCTGCTTGCTTACCCTCCCTCAGTGGCCCTATGTACCTGTGTACTTAACCCGTGCCTGGGTAAAGAGAACAATACTGGGAGCTCTGCTCTGCCTTGTTTGGACAAGCAAAGCTATAGACTCTGTAGTCAAGGGGGATGGAGATGGCCTTCTCCTTGTTTTCTGTATCTAAACATGGCATTCGAATGTGGGAGGTGCAGAAACCTTTTGCATGCTGCTCTCCGCTCTGTAACCATGAAGAGAAAAGACCACAGCTTGTGTGCTGGATAAGATTATGCCACAGGAAGGGCTGAGTAGTTGTCTTTCTCCTGTGTGTTTATTATGAACTGTGATTGACTCAACTGAGAAGCAAGGGAAAAGGAGAGTTTCTACATCTACCTACTGTGAAGAAGGTTATGTCTTCTGTTTTGTTACTGATGCGGGGCAGGAGTGTTTCAGTGTACTATAGCAATCTACATGGCCACAACCCCTCAGCAGAACACCTGATTTTGGTCTATAACCTTTTTAATCTGTAAGTTTGAAATGAATTTAAAAAAAAAAAGTAGAATTTTGATCTGGACTTCATTGAATTTGTTTGTACAGGCTTGCCTAAACAATGAAATAAGAACATTAAAAAAAGCATCATCACAATAATTTCCTACTGGCTACTATTGGTTAAATATACACAATCAGCTATTAAAGTGTACATAGAAATAATTATGGTATTAGCCCAATATTTAAGTCTTCTACTTTTTGCTTTTTTAAGAAAGCACTACCTCACATTACCTTGTTACTTTATACACATAGTTCTGCACATTTTTGAAATAAAAGAATCAATTATACCTACATAAGGTACATGAAATAAATAAATAAACAGACCAACTCCCTTCTCAAAAAATAACACAGAATAATTGGTACTTCATGAGACACAAATTACTTTCTAATTAACATGAATTGCTACTATTAGAACATTTTAAGGCAGTATAGCTCGCAACAATTACTCTTTAAAAACAGTCTGTTTTGTGATGAGTTATGTTCAGCTCCCAGAAGGCAAAAAGTTAAATAAACATTGTCATAATCATGCCCAAGATTAGCATGATAAGTAAAAAAATAGAGTTCTCTTCTGGAGCATCTATTTTTCTTCTCCAATTTTGAGCCTTCCATGAAAAACACAGACTGTTCTCTATGCCTCATCTTTAAAATTTCTTGTGTTACAGATGAATCAGTTAGTGAAAAATTTATGATTCATTCCTAGCAAAAAAATTCTTGAACTTCCCCACCTACGTGGGCTGAGGGTCATACCCCTACTGACTTATGTCCTAGCAAGTTTTCTCATTTCATCAGAAAGAAGTTCTTAATTTTCTTTTTGATATTGCATCCACAAGGATCTTGTTATTGAGTTATTGCTGAAATGGAAGGCATGATCAAACTCAAGATTTCTGGCATTGCAGTCTGTCTACAAGCACAGCTGGTAAGTATCATGGGTAATCACATATTCTGTGGTACAAAGTATTACAGGGAGTTTTAGGCTGAGAAATACTGTGTATCTGAGTAATGGTATTAATTGCAGATGCTTGGATATTTGATTTCAAGTTTATGCTTTTCAAGCTCACTACAAATGAAAGGGAAAAGGCAAAATGTTATACAATGCTACATGATCAGTGATTTCCATCAGTGCTGAATCAGATGGTTTACATCTACCAAGACAGTTTGACAAAGAAGGAGAAAGAATAGAAGTGGGCAGGAGGCTGATTTTTTCAAAGAGCAATGTCACAGAAGTCATTCCTTGCAATTAGACTGTTTGATAGAGCAAAGCCTTCAGTGTAAGAAGGCAGAAAAAAATATAAAGGCCTCAATTTTGAGATTTTGAATCCTTGAACTTCCTGCAAGCATTGGTTGCTAGACTTCAGATTACAAGGGCAGAAAGAGTGCTACATATAAATGGGGAAAATAGTATAGGCAATTTTTCTAAAACTTATGTGTATGAACAGGCCCATAAAATTTAAGGGGGTGAGGGGATCTGATTAGTTGAACTGGGATCCTAAAATTACTTGTCCAGCCTGTCTTTTGATCATAATAGAGTTTTTTCTTTTTTTCTTTAGTAACTTGACATACAGTGTACTTGGAAGGATGCTTTACTTACCCTTTTGTATTACTACTGCATCCCAGTTTTATTCAGCATATAAAAGAAAGATATAAGTGATAATATATACATTTATATTTCCCTAAAATATAATCTATAATCTTTTCCTTCTTTTGCCTTTCTCCCCCACTGTTCAATACATTTCCCCATTTTTGTTCTATTGCCAACACATAGTTCTGCTGACTATTTAGTGAGTTCCCTATTATTGTAGTACTGAATGCAAGCTTCAGCAAATCTAGTAAAAACATAAATAAGAAGTGTTTGGGGCATTTAAGAGTAGTAGGAAGTACTTTGGATAACAATCAGAAGGCCTGACTAAAAATAAGTATTATAGCCTTATGCATGTATTGTCCATATTTCTACCTTTACAGTACAAGTTCAGAGTCCTAAACTTAACTTTCAAACAAGCCACTGCTTTCTGCAGTTTGGTAGGTTTGCAGACATTTCCTCTTCCAGTGATCAGGACAGTTCACTATAGTCAGAAGGACATTTGCCATTCTCTTTAGTGATTCACAATGTTACTGAGTGGCCCCTAATTTTTGAACATAATGAATTCAGGAAAGCTGTAGCATAATTTGATGATTCAAGAATCTTCACTGATTAAAAACCCCAGGATTTGGTGTCTTGATAAAATATAAATTTGTAGTAGTTACAGCAGCAGAATTTCATCCATTGTTTTCTCTTTGAAGTGGAAAAGCTTTTTTCCACATTTTTTTCTGGTAAGTTATCTCAGTTGTCCTTTTAAACTTAAAACAGGTAATACACTAGCGTGTCCTGTGTTCTCATACTTACATGAGTTTTATATTAAGAAGTCATGAGAAGTTTCTTCTTAACAAATGATCCATTCAAGATAATGCCACCATCTGCTGTCCAGGGAGGATGGAGAGCAATGAAAAGGAAAAACAGCAAAATCTCAAACTCACTAGGTGCAGACTCCCTCCAGCAATCTACAAATCTTCAGGCATCTGGCACAGACTTGGCAGCTTTGTAATTGTGGGAAGTGAAAAATGATCATAGTTAAACTTACGCCTAGCATTCTCTTATTTTTTAGAAAGATAGTAAAATAGTAATGTGGTACCCATTTGCAGGCATGCATCTATGTATAGCTTCAGCTGGCCTCCCCAAAGCACTGAAACTGCTGAGAACACCATGCATGGGCGAACTGTAGTGTTAGTGAATTTGGGATTTATTAAACTCCCACTCTCTCAGCTGTTTCGGAAAATTTGGTGCACTGTGTTCTTTTTCCTTCTCTGAATGGCACTGAACATAACCAGTAGTAGCACCATGAGTTACTACTACCTTGTACTATATTAAAGATCCACTTTCTTTCTTTCCTTGCAGTGAAATAATGCAAGAATTTCTTTGTCTAATGAGAGTAGCCTCTTCACTGCCTGTATATGCTCTTGTAGACTAGTTGTGCAAAGCTAAGTTCTCAAGTATAGGATACAAGGAAAATTGTTTTCTTGTCCTCCCCCTCTCCCAGCCCAGTTACTTGGCCTGTTGTTTCTGGGTTCTTAGTGCTCTGCACAGTCTGGGAGGAGCACTGCCATGCAAGCTAATCATTCCCTTGTTGCTCTGCCTGAGCTGCTTCCTTCCTTTTTATTTTTAAAAAAACTTCTTTTCCTGTTCCAATTACAGGACAAGCTGGACTTACTGAAGTATGAAGCAAAACTGTTCACATACAGCTGGGATTATTTGGGACCGATTAGATAGTGTCTCTGCCATACAACCTACATGAACCAAAGCCAGTGATTTCATGCCTGATAGGCATTACAGTCAAGGCACTGGTAGAACTCTCAAAGATGCCTATATAGATAGAGGCGTGGGCACATGCAGCTAACTGTTCTTTTGATTCTATCATTTTACTCTCTACCTGAAAATTCCACTACATCCAAAATAGATAAATAAGGGTCAAGTACTTTTGCTCCTCATGCACTCTTTATGACTTCCCTCTCAGATCTGACAGGTTGTTGGCAGTTTTGTACCCACCTGTATTTCCCTTCTGCCTCTCCCTCCTACTAGCTATTCCTAAATGATTTTTCTTTCACACTGCATGAAGTGGAACTAATGCAGACTGCTGGGTAGTAGGTCTAAACTAGTTTAGACCTCCGTAATCTCACTTCCCTTCATTCACCCTTCAGTCCACTCCTCTCCCCCTGCCTTCTTTACAGACATTTTTCTTAGATGAGAAGATGGTGCTTGGAAGAGAGGTTGGGCATTTGTATGAGATTAATTACATAGAGCAATGCCACACAACACAGAGGGAAAACTAGTAACATGACCTCATTACACAGAATTTTCCCATGAACAGAATTTATGTAAAGTCCTTGGTAAAACAGTTAAAATTCTGCATCTTATTTCTTCTTGATTCTGGATCCCCTCCTGTTCACTTGTTGTAGATTCTTGATTTTGCTATGTTTGCTTCCACTGAGCTGTGAGGCAGCCTGCTTGCTGTACTTGTGTTTGCTGCCCAGACACCAGCACATAAAAATATTTAAGTCCAAACCCTACTATCAGCTTGTTTAATAAGTGATCTTGTTCTTCTGCTAAAGTGTGCATGACTCTCCATCTGCATAAATGAAAACACTCTCCCTTAACAGGGGGCACTGGAATAATCCCCCATGCCCGAGTGCCATTCAATAGATGCGCCCTGGACCTCTTTGGTCTCCTTGTCATTTCACAGTTAAGATAGAAACAACCAAATCAGGCATTATATGTTAAGTGAAAATGGATGGGTGGGCTGTATGTAAATATACCTTGCCTTGGTAGCAAGATGCTGTTTGCCTTTGGTTTCGACAGAACATTCTCCTCCTGGTGACCAGGATCCATTACCAAAACCCACTGTGCAGGTCTCGGCAAACACTTGCCAATACAGATTTACAGCTTCTCATGTTCTTCTAGGGCTGCTTCCCTGCTGAGAGAGCATGCACCTACTTTGTTCTTACCAGCAGTGTGTGCTGCATCAGAGTATTCATAATGTAATGAAGCTTTCCAGAATGCAGCCCTTTTCTTGAAGGACGGGAAGTGGAGCTTCCAAAAAGTGGAAGCTGTCATTTTCCAGTCATCTTGTGTGGATTTAGCCATTGACATGACAGTGACGTGACAAGATGTTTCCTTTGTCTAAAGATGCAGAATGTACTTGCAGAGCTAGCGGAACATAACCCAGCAGTGCAATAGAGAAACCCCTTGCTTTTCCCACCTCTTTTGCCCGCATTTTCCCCCACGGTGTCTCGAGGAGGCTCGGCCGGCGCTGTCCCGGGGGCGGCACCGCCGCTTTCAGCCCACAGGAGGCGCCAGAGAGCCGCTGCTCGGCCCCGCGTTGGGCTCGGTGTAAAAACCGCGGGGTTTTTGTAGAACATCCCCCGGAGTTCGGTGCCAGACCCGCTACCCAGCACCTCCGCTCCTGGGCTCGCTTTTCTGCTACCCTCGCGGCTCTGCCTGTGCAAAACCGGCTACCTTATAGGAGCTTATAGGAGCTATTGGTGGGCGTTTTCGTCCTGGACAATGGCCCAGACCCCTCAAAAGATTTTCTCTTCTGTATCATGCAACTGCTTGTTTTGTTTCATGTAAACATTCATGTAATCCTTTTCCTTTATAATGCTATACCAATTAACGGGAGTGTTCCTCCCTTTCTTAAACATGGCGTAGTTCAATTTGTAGACTTTGATTCATTAATTCTTATGTTTTGTGTTTCAACCTGGTGGCAGTGTTCTCATTTTTCTTTTCAGAGGTGTGATCCCTTCTTGATTTCTTTCTCTTACTCCAGAGCTTTAGTGTTAGCACAGAACTAATGTAAGCTGTATTTCTACAGTGACCGCAGCACTGTATTGTTTCTATGCTTTGGCAAAGAACACAGCTTTTCCAAAATAATGGGATATTTTTGGCTGGCCTATGTTCATTATCAAATGCCATACAGACCACAATATTTAAGTATTTAATGCTTTTATGCACTAAATTAAACTGATTACCAAATCTAGCTTTAAGAGAGAACTTTGATGGTGCGTTAACAAGACAGTACCTGTAAGGTAAGGGAAAAGAAAATCAAAGTACATGCCAGGTGACTAAGATATGGGAAACAATATTTGGGGTTACATTCTATAAGTGACAGACAGCTGTTTTGAGATAAACAGCTGTTTTCTCATTTTTATTTATTCAAATTCCTAGATTTTTGTAAGGGAAAAAGGAGGAACAAATTACACTAATGCAATTGTAACAAGCCTATGTTCATGTTACCAGGAGGGTGTGGAACAAAAACTAGTAAAATGTGAACTCCAATAGAGGCATAAACATCAGCTTCAGGGTGGAGCAATCCAGACAAATTTTTCCAACTTGGCAATAGATTGCATGCTGCAAAGCAGCAGTGGTGTGCTATATTTTATGAACTCTGACCTCTGTTTCTCTCTCCAAGAAGTCATCTTCTGCTCTTTCTAAAATGTCAGTATAGGCTCCAAAGTGTCACTGAATTTGAACAGTGAGTTGGAGAACTGAATTTGCTTCAGTTTCCTCCTCTTCTTCATGGCCCAAAATGTTACCTCATTTACCAAGGTAGTGATTCCCAAACTCAGTAATCAAATTTGCTTTGTGTTACTGAGTGTCTTAAGTTTTAGCTTTCTTATTTTCCAGATTCTGTACTGCATTAGTATATAACTCCGAACTTCATATAAAGTGTTAACAAGTTCTCCTCATAGTGTAGTTAGACAAAACAATCCTTCTCCAGCCCAAGAACCAAGGACACTATTGCAGCTTCAGGCCCAAAAATATAAACAGCAAACTGAGGAGAGTGATCTGGGAGGATGGGACTTCATAACCTGAAGCTGTAATTGCACAATTAACCTCAATATGTAAATGGATTAAACCTTATAAAAGTGTGAAAACTTGTGACCAATTGTCCTTTTTGGGTGGAGCCACGGCCGGGCTCTTGTACTGCCCAAGGTGCATCCTTTGAAGGCCTTTTAATAAATACCTACTTTATTCTTTTAACACTGTTTAGCCTCTGTTCTAGGTAGCCTCTCAAGGCATCATTACTGACTGACAGTGTCAAGTACACCTATAAGCTCGATCATCAAGTATATTTCTCCCTCGTAGTACAACTCTCTCTCTTCTCCCAGTTTGGCTCACTAAGTAAGCTTTAAGAGTAATGATGGATATCTATTGCACAAGAAATACTCTAAGATAATGCTTTTGCACAGACTGCCAAACCCCATTATTTTCTGTTTTCTAGATTCAGACCATAAAGGAAAACTGCCTTTTCAATAGAAAATTAATATTACAATACAAAAATATTTCCATGAGGAGATAATTATTGAATTATGGCGAGGCTCTCAACTATCTCTTATTTCTTCTCTTCTGGTTTGAAATAGTTGAATTAGTAACATATCCAAGTCTGAATATTTCCCAATGATGTTGGAAAGTACAGTTTTCTATACCATGTATCTAAGTATGATACTTACCTGATGAATCAAGGTATGTGACAGCTACCACTCACCTTAGAGGATCTTATTCACTTTGTCAACTAATCTGTTTTATGGGATGCTTCCTGACAGTTTTCCCGCCTAAATAGTTTACCATGAAATGAGTTTTGCCAGGACTGATTCTTAGCAAATCCTAGCAGGTGAAACAGTTTGTCTTTTCCTTTCCATGAGATCTGTAACTAGCTGCCATCATTCTAGTTAGGCTGGTAACTAACAGTTGTCCATGTTGTGGTGTAAATGCAGAGTTCAATATTGAGGGCTCATGAGGGAAAGTGGTATGAAATACAGCTCTTTTGACCATTCTTAAGATTTCTAACTTTTAATGAAGGCACAACTACCATTTCAAAGTAAGTAGTTGTATGCAGTGTATAATTCATGTTTTCCCCTCTTGAAAATTTGATTTTATTCTAGCCATAGCTATGCATTTCTTGAATAATTTAAAAGCAGAATGTTTAAGAATGGATGTGAAAATCTCCTCAGAGTAACTGAGAAAAAGCTTTGCTAGTCTTAGTTTAGGCCTTCATATGCTAATATTTGCCTTTCAGATAAACTGCTAGAACACGCAGTTTTGTTATCCTTAGCAGATTATTTTCTTCAGATCTTTCAGGACAGAGTTCTTTTTTTGATGCTATTCTTGATCTTTCAAGTAGTTTGACATGTTCTATGTAAAAACAGCACGATCTTCTGAAGTTGCCAAATTAGTTATATTAATGAGCTCCCATTTTTAACTATTAATGGCTTCCTATATAAAAGAATTACACGTAGGCAATCACAGATTGCTCATGTTTGAAACTACAGGTTATCAACCTATCATTATAGCTGTTTGTTGTATATTTTAGTCTCTGCCACTCTGGTTCAGGGGAACTCTGACTTGAATGTACCTTATCTGCTGAAATGTAAGTATTTTGTTCAGACCAGATCTTTTTCTTTAAGCTGGATTACATAATAAGAATTCATGGGAGCTGTGAAAAAATAGAACTCAATTCTGTTTATGTTGGGATATGTATAAGGAAGAAAAACCTCCTCCCCACCAATGGTTTGGCAGGATAGCAGAGAGATTTCTTGGCCAAAGATTAGATTAAATAAATAGTTTCCATTTCTATGTGAAGAGATAATATTTATCTTGTAAGATTTGAAAGACAGGAGACAAATGATGGAATGACTTATTTCTTTTGCCTGGGCCATGTGGAAAAACTTTCATTACTGCTTTGCTGTGGAAATAAATGGCTATCACAAAAAGTGGAGTGGCTTAAAAGCAGAAAATTACTTGAAACAACCCATCAGTGACATCCAAAGTAAATATAGCAAGTAAAATATTGTAAGTAAATATAATTCACACATCTAGAGTAAACAGAAAACCAACTGTTTTCAGTGTTGTGGGACTGCACCAAAACTGGTTTTAAAAGATACTAGGCATAATTTAAAGTCATGCCAATAAGGTTAAACAACTTGGGTCTCTCCCTGACAGATGTGAGAATTCAGAATCATTTGAACGGAGTTGTTACTGCATGGCAAGTAAAATGACAGTCATATCATATGTAAATACTAAGTTGAACAGATTTTAAATTCACATTGGTTGGGAAATGGAATAATTCTATAACTCCAGTGAAGTTACTCTGATTTTATACTAACACAGTAAGGAGGCCTTTGGTCTCTTATCTTCTCTAAAGTATGCTGTGCAGCATTTTAATATTGCTCAGGAATTAACAGAAATATCAATCATACTTTAGCAAAGCCTAAAAATACTTTCTAGTCAAACATATTATCACAAAAGTATTGAAAATGTGAAACGACACTCAATTCTGATTTTTATAGTTAGATGCATGGCCATATTCATATATGAAGAGATTGTCTTAAAAAGCAACATAACAATTGAAATAAAATACAATTTATTATCCTAGACATTATAATAATATTTTTTTTACATTACTGTAAAACATTACAGTTTTACATTGGCACTGTAAATAAGGATGTAGAATGAAAATGATTATAATGTAAGTTTGAACAACTTAAATGTCAGCAACCAAAGCTGAATATCTAAATAGGGTTCAATTATCTCTGATAAAGCAGCCAAAATTTCCAGTAGTTTCTTTACACCTTGGCTGTAAAGAACCTGAGGTGGTATTGAAGGAACATAACATCACTTAAAATAATTTGGCATTAGATTCTGTTTCAAAGCTGAACATTTATGTTCTCTACTTACAGCACATTTAAGAAAAACATAAATGTAATATATTATCTGTCATTGTGGAAAACTTGAGATTTAATGTGCATTTTTTCTATCAGCATCACTGAGTTGTCTCATTTCTTTACTTTCTACTAAAGTATAATATAAGGGTAGTTTTCACTATTCTGCCATGAAATAATACAACTGTTCTCTTGGGTACATTATTTCAAGTGTATTTTATGGGCAAGAAGTGACCATTTTGTTTGCACAACTTCTGCTAGAAAATGAATTTAAAGATAGTTGTGGCTTCACGTATTCAGGTAAGGTAGAGCATATTTTTCTAATTATCTTTCTATAATTAGATGTGAATTAGTCTCTTTAAAATTGTCTCAATTGTTTCTTTGATTTTTTAATGTTTGCTTGTGTTCCTATTTCTGGCTCTGTGTGGGAATAATAAAACTTCTAAGGATACATATCAGGTACATGCTAAGGTCTTCAATCACCCCACATTCTTAGCCAAAAATCACAAAGGAAAGAAAATGTTTAAATTTCTGCCTTATCTCTCTATTCTTCTTCAATAACACCTGAAGTTCTATTAACATATTTTTATCTCCAAAAGTCAAGCAGCTCTCTAGGTGCTCCTACAGCTTCATGTCTACAAAATCATACCAATAGAAAGACACTGACAGAGAGGCTGGGCCTCAGATTTGTTGTAATATCTGGTGTTTAGAATTTAATAGGTGATGTCCTGCTTAGTTGCAATATTTTCAGTCCTTGTGCAGTGCATCACCTGTAGGTCTCCTTATTGCAAACAGCTGTGAAAAAGTAATTCCCTCATTCTTCTCCTTTGAAACACAGTCTTGGAAGGGGAGCTTTCTGTGACTGCTTTGGAAGCTCAGGGGCTGCCAGTGTCTTGGTTCATTACAGATCTCATCTGATCTCCTTTTCTCCCTGCTGTCTTGGAGTGCTTTGGCACTGCCTTGCTCAGCCCTCCTCCGGTGCCCCTAGGAGCCTGAGCGGGGCCGTGCAGGGCGCAGGTCAGGCCACTGCCCTCACCACGGAAAATTCTGAACGCCCTTGCTTCTGTGCCTGGCCTTTGGTGTATGTATTTATCGAAATGCTGGTTTTCAATCTATCTCAAAAGTTTTATTGTTTGCCTGTCAACATTCATGCTGGTTATTTAAACAGGTTATTTGGGGCAAACAGTTTTGTGCTGCATCCCCTCTTGGTACAAATTGGGTAGAGACTGATGTCTGTGAACACTTCAACACTGTAAGGCATCCATGCTTTCATCTCATTAAAAGTAATGAATTAAGTTTGTGGAACTATATACCTCATTGTTTTTTTTTATTTCCAGTCACCACTGTCTTGCTTCTGTATACATAATAATTAGTCTTCAGACTTTGCAGTGTACATCCCCAGGCCATTTTTTGGATATTTAGGCGGATAGTCTAACGAACTCTGCTTACGAGTTGCTATGTGATTAACAGTCATTACCTTTCCGGATTGCCCATTTTACAAATTACCTAGAGATTTCCTGTTCTGCAATTAAGTTTTCTTACTACCTTTATAAAGCCAAAACATTTTTGTGGTGAACTTGCCCAGATAACAAACAACCAAGACTTTGTGGTTGTGGTTGAGCTCCAAGGGTGATCCACTCCGTCCCTGTCAGCAGTAGCCAGAACCAGCCATGCCCACGGAGCTGTGAGCGGTGTGCCGGGGGTTGTCAGCAGCACGTTCCTCGCTCGGGCAGCCTGGGGGAGTGGATCACCAGCGAGGGAAGGAGCACGCTGGCTCCTGACCCGCAGGGAGTTCTCGGTGCGCCCGGTGCCACCCGCGCCCCGCGGCTCTCCCGCAGCGGGAGGGAGCGGGGGCTCTCCCGGGCCGCGGGACGCTGCCCCTCCCGCGCGGGGGCG
>VXBR01006348.1:1229813-1430768 GCA_013400215.1 Cisticola juncidis | reverse complement strand
CGGGCACTGCCCCGCCGCAAGGTGCTGCCGCCCGAGGCCCCGCGGCTTCAACCCGCCGGGGCGGCACGGCCGCCCGAGGATGAGCCGCCGCGGGGGCTCCGGCGCTGCCCTCTCGGGTTGAGTTCATTGCCTTCTGCGAGGGCTGCACGGCTCGCCGAGGGTCTCTGCCGTGTGGTCTTTGCAGTCGCCCGTGGCGATCGGCGGCAGCGGAGCGGGAGGTGCGCGGGGACGGGCGCGTCGCTCCCGGTACCGGCACCGTGAGCGCAGCGGCCAGAGTGAGGCGTCCCCGCCTCGGCGGCCGCGGCAGGGCGAGGGCTGGGGAGCAGGAACGGAGTGAAGGGAGCTTGGCTCGGGTGACCCCCTTGGTGCCCCTCGCTGGGCTGCGGGGGCCGGCGATGAGCCCTTGGGGCCGGGGCGTGGGAGCGGTCCAGCCGCTGGCCCCGTTTCTGCATCTCCTCGTTGGTACCTCCAGGATCCTCCAGGCGATGAAACCGCTGCTCGTGGCAAGGGGCAACTTTCTCTGACGGGATTTCGGTTCCTTTACCCTGTCAGCTGAAGATGTTAACTTTGGGTGCAGTTTTTTGTATTCCCTCGAGCTGATGTTTAGTTTGCCTTTCTAAGCGTATTATCTTTGATCGTATTTCTACCATTGTGTTTCGTGAGAGAGCAAGGATTGTCTTGCAGTGCCTCATGTTTCATGTCACATTGCCTATCCTTTGCATGCATATTTGTGCCATGATACTACACTTGTGAATGGAAAGATACAATTGTTTGTTCTTTCAGTATGATGTTGTAGATTGTAAATTATGCAACAGTCAATTTAAAAAAGTTTGTAATCGAAAGTTTTCACATATCTGTGCAGTGTTGGTTTGTATTTTTTTTTAATAGTTTTTTGTAAATGTGTCAGAAAATGGTAAGTGGAAATTGTGGCAGATTTAAAGTACCTGACATGGTTTCAGAAAACCCTCCTTTCTGTTGCAGGTTAAATCAGCCCTTTTTCTTGAGAGTCCTCAGTTCTGCTCCTTTGTCAGAATTGACCATGTGCATTTAGACAATTGCCTCCAGATCTGCCGAGTATGGCCCTGCTGAAGGGCAGTGGCCCCTGAGGAAAACCACTCCTCAAGCAGAATCTCTGCTGTGACAAACTACTGAGAGCAGTACCGCAGAAACTATGCAAGCAGGTTTCACGCTCCTGAAGTAAACATGATGAAAACAGAGTCTTCAGGAGAAAGGTCCACCCTCCGAAGTGCCTCTCCTCACAGAAATGCTTACAGAACTGAGTTCCAGGCGCTGAAAAGCACCTTTGACAAACCGAAATCAGATGGAGACCAGAAAGCGAAAGAGGAAGGAGAGGCCTCACAGAGCAGGGGAAGGAAATATGGCTCAAATGTCAATAGGATCAAGAACTTATTTATGCAGATGGGCATGGAGCCCACTGAAAGTGCTGGAGTTGCCCCTAAAACCAGGGGGAAGGGTGGCCCTCCATCACCTCAAAGACGAATTAGGCCCAAACAATTTGTAGAAAAAGCAGATGGTTCAATCGTAAAGTTGGAATCGTCCGTCTCTGAAAGGATAAGTAGATTTGACACTATCCATGATGGTCCTTCCTATTCCAAGTTTACTGAAACTCGGAAGATGTTTGAGCGAAATGCTCATGAGACGGGACATTCAAATCGCTATTCCCCAAAGAAAGAGAAAGTCGTTTCTAATGAACTTCCAGATGAGTGGTGCAGCTCGAAGTCTCACAGAGGCAGCACTGATTCACTGGACAGTCTTAGCCCAAGGACAGAGACTGTCTCTCCAACTGTGAGTCAGCTCAGCGCAGTTTTTGAAAACACTGACTCTCACAATGCAGTCGTAGAAAAGTCAGAAAACAACGAAGAGTACTCTGTAACTGGTCACTATCCATTAAACCTCTCATCTACCGTCACAAATATCTCCTCCCCAGTTGCAAACCTTGAGGGTTTCAGTCCTTTGAAAGAGGCCAGTACGTGGTCTCCCCCAGCCAAACAAAGTACAGGTGTGATGTCTGTTGAGAACTCTCAGCAGACTAACACGCCTTTAACACCGAGACAAAAAGTATCCACAGGCACTTCAGCAGGTTCAAAAACAACTGAAGAAATAAAAAAGAGCCCAGAGGCAAGTGCTGATTCTGTTGAGAGTTCTACAACAGGTCAACAGGATTTGGTTGGTGTGCTTGACAATGAAAAATCTGTGGAGAGCTGTCTTAGGAGTAAGTCAAAAACAGAGACAGGAGTTTTGGTGCAACAGAAGGAACGGTCGGAACACACAGATCGGCCTGAAGCTGCAGAGTTAACAAGAAATGTAGCTTCAGGTGGTGATTTTGCCACAGATGCCATTTCAGATGCTAATGAGTCCCATTATGATGAGGCAAGTGAGAAAGATGGGCATGAAGACATGAATAATTTTCAGAGTTCCCATGTGTACATGCACTCTGACTACAATGTGTATCGGGTACGGTCCAGATATAATTCTGACTGGGGAGAGACAGGTACAGAACAGGATGATTTGGATGACAGCGATGAAAATAACTGTTATGAACCTGATATGGAATATTCTGAAATTAACGGATTGCCAGATGAAGATGAAATCCCAGCCAACCGAAAAATACAGTTTAGCCGGGCTCCAATTAAGGTAAAGTTTCTTATGTTCCTTTTTTTTTTGCAATTTGCTTTGTTTTCAAGTGCAGCTTTATTTGAAGGAGATTTTGTCATTTGATCTCGCCTCTATAAAGATTTCAAAAGGTCTTTTGATACATGTTTTTATTGTAGTCAGCCAGTGAACATAATTTAAAATGAAGTAAGGCGATTGAGCTGTGATGATCTCATGTAATTTCCTAGATTTCTTGGTGACTGACTAAACCAGCAGAATTTGAGAAGGACAGCTGGGCTTGTGAAGTTCAAGAAATTTAACATGTGTGTTTTGACTTCTATGACTGAACTGTAACCATATTGTGAGATGTCAGTGTGGGTATTTTGTGACTTATGTGCTGCTTGTTTCATTTCCTTTGAAATCATAGCTTCTTTAGATTGAAAGGCTTTTCCTCAGCTCTCAGCATGTTCTGAAAGTACCTGTATTAAAAGACTGTGTCCTGAAGTACAGTGTGATTCTGTAGTAGAGAACTGTTAATACTCCACATCTCAATTGGTATCATCTTTTCCAGTAGCATTGTCACTTATTTAAAACTCGTAAAGCATTTATATATTTAGAGAGAAAGTATATCTTGGTGCTACAGAAGGATGAAGTCAGTTAACTGTAATACCTAGTGAAGGTTGTGCTTTTTGCAGAGCTGTTATGGGGTGTTTTTAAGTACCTTGAAATTACCACTAAGAATGTAGTTTCCAGTATTTTCATTTCAAGAAGGAATAACTGGTCAATAGCTTTTATCATTTTGTTGTGCCAGATTTTCACTGCTGAGTCTCAAGGTTAGATTTAAAAGTATTTTATTTCCAAGTTGGTTTTAGTGCGTGTGTGTGGTGGATTTACCCTGGCTGGAATGCCACGTGTTTCTAATGGACAATTCAAAACCATAGCAATTGTTGCAGAAATGGCTTCTTGAAACATAAATATGCCATGGAGTACTTGAAATGTAAACATTTTAAAATTAAAAATGTTTAACTGAAGTTGACTGCTTTCATTGTGATTTTAGCAATGAAAATTACTAAGTCAGTGAAAGCAGCTCCAGTGTTAAACATGAAGTAATGTGATTTACCTAATGTGCATTCACACTGCCTGTGATTTAAAGTAGGGTATGATGTATATTGTATTTTGATGTTTTCATCTGGATAAAACAACCAGACTTTCATATCTGTTTATCATGGGGTGGAGGGAAAAGAATGGTCTTTCTTCATGCTTTGAAAAGAGCATTTTTTACACTGAAAAAAAATATTTCAAGACAAGATAATGGGTTTTTCTTTTAATTTTTGTTAGTTAGTGCTTCTATCAGGCTTGCTGAAAAATTCTAAGTATTTTTGTTCCCTGTTGATTATTCCCATAATTGAAGTAGCTGGTCTTCTTGAATTCTTGTGGGGGAGGTGAAGTGGGGAAAACGCTGGTTGCAAAGGATTTCCTGCTTTCCTGCTCAAGCTAATAGACAAGCTGCACTGATAGACAACATGATGTTCTCTCTTCCGAAACACCTACCAGTTGTTTATGATGGTTCCAACAGATGAGAATTGAGAAAGTGACTCCATTGATTTTATTCTTGAGATGGCTTTTCTGCTGTTTTTGGAAGAGCTAACAGTGACATTTTTACTTCAGGATATTGCTGTTGTCTGTCTGAATCATGCTGTCATGCCAACTACACTAAGAGTATTTTCTCAGTTATTTGTATTTTTTCCGTTCAAGTTTTTTATGCCATGTTCATTTCAGATTACATATTGTACAGTAATAATAACAGTTTATCAGGAAAATGCTCTAAAAGTAATTTTTGTAATTATTACATTCGTCATGGGTTTAAGCATAAAGAGCTCTTAAGCTTATCAAAAGTGAAAGATTAATTGTTTTAATTATTCTATCATCTTTATTGTAAATGGGAAGAAAACAGAATAAAAGCTGTGCTGGGAGAGAGCAGTGTAGGAGGGATTGGGAGGTTTGGGAGATCCCCTGCTTTTTGTCCTGGGTGCCTCCAGCGCATGCGATCTGTTCTTCATATGGGGAAGCAGAAGTGAGACCATGTGGAAGGCTGGCCCTAGCAGGAGGAACTGCAGCAAAAGTTGTGGAAAATTAAAAGCTGCCTCTCATGTTGTCCTCCCTTCTCTCTGCAATTCCCTCGGCAGTGTGAAGCTGTGTGAGCCAGGGCAGGCTGCCAGGGGCCATCAGGTCACTGCCAGGGCCATCAGGTCACTGCCGGGGGCCATCAGGTCACTGCCAGGCCCATCAGGTCACTGCCAGGGCCATCAGGTCACTGCCCAGCCACGCCACCACAGGCAGGGACCCGGAAGGGGCAGCTGGAGAATGCCCTGGAGGGTCCTGAGGGCTGGTGAGTCTCTGTGCTCCTGCTCTCCTCCTCCAGCCCCGCTCCCATGGACACTGCTGCGGGGCTGGGAACTGGCTCTGGCAGGAGGGTTCTGTGCAGCACAGCCATCAGTGAGCAGTGTGGGTGGCAAGGGGCACATGTGTTCTGTCCCCTCACACAGTGCCAGCGGATGAACTTACCCAGTCACTCCCTGTGCCCATCTGCTACTCGGGGATGTTGCTTCTGACTGAATAGACAGCAACTGTTTAAGGATTTCTCTGTTCTACACAATTTTGTGTGTTAGCGGGCATGACTGGTTTCATTAATACTTAGCTGAACATCATCTCATGCATGGCGTGATTGCTAGAGAGGAAAATAAAAAGCAAGATAGAAGTATTTTCTGAACTGTTGGAAACTGATGTCTTTATAAAAATGGTGCAATTTGTACTTAACTATTCTGCTAGATACTGGTGTGCAAAGTCCAACTCAAACTCTAGATGTTTAGTTGATTTCAGTACTGTACCTTCACTCTCCTCCTACAGGAGAATTCTGAAATAATTGACAAAGTTGGCATTTGAATGTGTGAACTGTGGAATCAGTGGGTAGCTATTGCCATAAAGTCGTTACTTGAAGATCTCAACAGGTTTAGGTAAAAGTCTTTGGACTATTATTCTGTGTGATTTCTTCAGGCAGACATGTGAGAGACTTTTTTGCTATTCTAAGGGAAATGCTGAAGACTGTGAGAAGCAATGAAGTATAGGCAGAAGGATAAATAAATAAAATCTTACCAAACTGATAGACTGAATTCTGCTTGTCTTCCAAGCAGGAAAAAGACTCTGTTATTGAGAAACTCACTATGAAGAGGAAGACTCAAGTCAATGCATGCAGGAAATTCTACTGTGTTACAGTCTGTAATTTTGCTATCACAGATCTCATGCTCCATGGGCCATTTGCTCTGCTCTAGGATTATGGGATATATTTGCTGATTTAATCTCTGTTGAAAGTCCCTTTAGGAGTAGGTGACTGCCCAGAGGCCACTGCAGGCTTGGAGAGTTTCTAGGTATTTGGAGTGTGGTATTGGTGACGTGAGCAGCTGTGTGTGTCTGTGGGAGCTTACATCAGCTTGGTGCTGTTCATAAAAAGGAGTATGGAAGGGCCCAAGAGTGGCAGTGGACAGGAGTGTGTTGCTAAATAAGGGATCATTTCTGTAGCTGTTCATATGACTGTTTATGTAGTGATATAGAGGCCTTTATCAGCACTGGCCTGCTCATGTGCTGAGCTATTGTGTTTGTGCTCAGGGATAGACCTGAAGCTCTCAGGGCAAGTGTACGAGGTGAAAAAGTTAAGTAAATGGGATAAGGAAAAACATACCTTGGTTTTTCCAAGGATACTTTTCTACCAAAGAAACAAAACAACACTCCCCACTCCATGCCCCACCCCCCATCCCAGCACTCACTGACTTAGTGGTCTTTCATTGGGTTTTGCAGGTTTTCTTGAGAGCTGGGTTATGTACTGCCTCCCACTCACAGTGGGCCAATCGGGCAAGGTTTGCCTGTAATGTGGAATTCATTAGCTCATGGCTTTCCACACCCTAACAAATGGAAATGTATTGATTGTCCAGATCATAAGTTGTTGAGCCGTGCTTCCTCCATCCTGGATGGAACTAGGATGAAGAGTAATGTTCACCTTTTCTCTTTCCAAGTCCATAGTTTCTGCTGCCCTGATAGCTGCATCTTCAGTTAGTGCCTGATTTCTGGCACCAGGTACACATTAAACCATTTAAAGCTGTTAACAGCAATTTGTGTCTCCTGCTGAGCCTCCTTTTGCAACCTTCTGCTCCACTGACTCTGTCCTACCAGCCAAGGGGTTGGGTATTATGTGATCAGACCGTATGGCGGACAGCAGGGGACTTGTGGTGCTGTGAGAGGGTTTGGCCCAAGCTGCTGCTGCTGCAGATTTTAGTATTCTGTAAAGCTTCCTTAGGGTGCACTGGTGAAGGGATGTCTCTGCAGACCTCTCTTGAGTTTTGGGAGTAGGTTGGAGAGAGTAACATGAAAGGAAGGTATATAGCAAATATATAGTATATATACTATATAGGCTCTTCCATCCTGCAGCAAATTCCATATGAAGAGAATGTCATCACCAATGCCTGTGCCTCCTATTGTGCTTCCTGTCTGTTATCATGCAGCATGACTGAATTTTATACCCCGTAATACTTCAGTTTTCCAGATCATGTCTTATTCAAATGAACTTCAGGAATTGGAACTTGCACTCTCTCTCTCTCGCCTTTGAAGAAAATTTACAAGTGCTGCGATTATAGTTTAGCATAGAACATAAATGAATTTTGTATTTAACCGTTGCATTGAATTTTTTTTATGAACTACTTTTTTTTTTTTACAAACTTATTCTAAAAAGTATTTCAAGGAATGAGTCTTTCTTTCAGTTATTCCTTATTTTTGAGGGGATCTGAAAGATCATTTAGTTCCAACCCTCTGCCATGGGCAGGGATTCCTTCCACTAGACCAGGTTGCTCAGTTCCAATCAGTCTGGCCTTGAATTTCCAGGGATAGGATATCCTCAGCTTATCTGGGCAATGTTTTTCAGTGTCTTGCCACCCTCACAGTAAAGAGTCTTTTCCCAACATGTAATTTAAACTCACCCTCTTTCAGTTTGATGCTATTCCCCCTTGTCCTGTCACTACAAGCCCTTGTAAAATGTCTCTCATCATCTTTCTTGTCAGCTTTTTTCCTTTTCCAGGTTGAACAATCCCAGTTGTTTCTGCCTTTCCTCATAGGAAAAGTGCTCCATCACTCTAATCAACTTTGTGGCCCTGCTCTGGATTTGCTCCAACAGGTCTGTGTCCTTCCTGAGCTGGGGACCCTGAAGCTGAATGCAGTGTTCCAGGTGGGGTCTCTCTCACCAGAGCAGAGCAGAGGGGCAGAATCCCCTGCCCTGCTGCCCACACTGCCTTTGGTGCAGCCCAGGAACTTCGGGGCTGTGAGTGCACATAGCTGGGTCATGTCCAGCCTCTCATCCACCAGCACTCCCAGGTCCTTCTGGGCAGGGCTGCTCCTGATCTCTTCATTCCCCCACCTTATATTGATACCAGGGGTTACCCCAACAAAATGTATTCAGGAATGTAAATAGTGGCAGAGAAAGAATCTGAAACAATCTGGAGCTAATTACATTGGAAATATTTAATCTAGAATATCATTATTCTTTATATAATAGCCATCATAATAAAGTCTGCTGAAATAATTTTCAAGTCTTAGTGTAAAAAAGAAGTATTTCTTTGCCTGATGCAATGCTCAGTAGTGTATTTACCTGTTGTTAAAACGTTGATGAACTGTTTTGGATCATAGGAATCATAAGAGAAGGTTACCCCTCTGTGGGAGCCGAATTACCTGGAGTCACTCCCCCTTGCGACACCCATCCACAAGCACTGTACAGTCCAAAGTTGTCACTTCTATGTGTGTTTTACTTAAATGAATACGGAGTTGCATTTTGTGATCTCCACGTTTTCCACCCCCAGTGAGCCTGTGATTCTATACGGTAGTCACAGGGCATGTTAGGACAGTTGTTGTTCAAGGCCAGTGTGGAACACAGGAGAAGCAGAAAGATCCTGAGGCTTTTCTAGATTTGAAATGGTTACAGAATGTGAGAAATTCATCCAATTTTGAATGGGTTAACGATGAAATCTTACAGATAGAAAAAAGAGCATAGCTCTTTCTGAAATCACGGAAAGAATATTTTGATTTCCTTAAATTTGTTTCACTACTTCGGCTCCTGTGTCCATGTAGAAGCCCCAAAGATAAGAGAGCTAATAATATGTATCCTCAAACACCGATAGCCTGGTAGCTGTGGAGCCAGCCAAGGACTGTTGGTAGTAACATTCTGTGAGAAAGATCAGGATGTTTCTGAAGAAGGGGCCATACAGAGGAAGGGCAGCTCTTTGCTGAGACTTATGTTCTTGTTTGGGCTCCTGGAGATAAACACCCACCATACAGCACAAATGGAGGAATGAGGTTGAGAATTTGGCCTGAAATGTTAACCAAAGGTCAACCCAGTCATCAAGACTGGTCATCATTTGGTGGTCATAAAGACCATCAAAGACAGGTAAAGCCCTCCAACCCATTTCCAGAAAGGTCCAGAAACTCAGACTGCCCATGATAGCTAATTGACATAGAAAGTGTGAAATGTATCTCCGGGGTGGGCATAATTTACTAATAAAATTTTGTAGGCACTTGCAGACCCTCTGACATTTGTTGTTCCTTTTGGCCACAAGTATCTCTGAATCTTGGGTGCTCACTTTACCATAAGGTTGGGATGTCATAGTCCATACTTTAAAATGTTAGAAGTGGATGATAATTTTGGATAAAGCATGAAACTAAGTATTAGGTAGGCTTAGTCTCTGACTCCTGTAGTGTTGAATATATCACTGAACTTTTATGCTCATATTCAAATTTCATAAAAAAGGCAGCAAGGTGGTACTTAATTTCATTTATCTTGATGTGTGAAGTAGTTTGGCATACAGAGAGCTATTGGGTAGCTTGGAACATTTCTATTCTGTGCATAAAATGAACTTGTACTTTTTTCCAGGTATTGTCAAGTATGGGGAGTTCTACTGACTTTAATAATAAAATGTGTTGTACTGCAAGGATTGTCATGCTAACCTGGATCATTTGTAAAAAATAACAGTGTAAAAAAACAAGGTTCTTTGCTCTGGTAATATGCTCTTATGTAAGATCGTTTTATGAAAAGCAGAACCTATTATATGTATTTGTCAAGGAAAGGAATGAGAAGTAAATCTTAAGGATTCAAAGACTGGGAGCACTCAGATTACAAATAGTGAAGGGAAAAGCATTTCAGAAGTTACTATTTTGATTCAGTGACTGGGAACAAAGATAACTCATAATTGCTGTGGAATTTTGTGCCTTCATTGATGAGTCTTCTGCACACAATTTCAGGTGCAAAATGTCTTCCTTGTATTAAGTATACATGGAATTACTGGACTACAGTAAATGAAATAAAGTTATTTCCCTGTCACAATATTCTGTGGAGTCTTTAACTCTTCTATAAGTTATAATTTCACTACTAATTCTAAGGATCAGAAATTCCTGGGTGCTGTATTTACACGTGTAGTTCTTGAACTAAAAACAAATAATGTTGCCTAACAAGTGTGTTTCATAAGTATTGGGGGCATTCTAGAAGAACTGTGTGTAGAAACAGAATTTGGGTTAAATAGTTTGCATCAGAGGTTTTTGTGGTTTAGATTAAAAGGGGTTTCCAATTAAAGGTTTTGAGTTTCAGGAATGCAGACTGAGAAACTGTAGGGAAATGGTTTGAAAATTAGCTGAACCAAAGAGCAAAGGGAACTCTTTGATTCAGAATTAGAAAAAGTGCGTAGGATTTTCATCCCAAGAAAAAGCAGACTACACAAGCAGAATGATTGCAGACCTAATCAGAAAGGAAAGTCAGCCAAAGAGAACATTATAAGTTAGCCAAGAACTTGGAAGGAGTGGCAGAAGTGGTTGTTGAAAAAATGAAAAATGTCATAGAGTTCAAGAGTCTTAAATATGACTAAGAAGTTGCCAGAAGTCAAGCTGAGTTTGACCTTGTAAAGGAAAATAGTCCAAGTAGTAAAAAGCTATTCATCCATTAAAATTCAACAAGAAAGGAAGGTGGGTGTTATGCAGTGGGTATGAAGTTATGGTCAGAGTTATCACCCCTAGTTTATTGTGGAAATTCATACCGTGAAATGAAGAAGAAACCTACTTGTTCCTAGTGCTAGGGTTTTTCTGGGGCTGGGTCAAAGAAGCTGTGTTTTAGAAAATCTTGTAGCAAATATTTCAAAACTAAGATTATCAAAGTAGAGATGGTATTTAACTGCAGAAGAGCAAATTCAGTAGCTGTTTTTCAGAAAGTAGAAAAAAGGTGGTTCTCACTCCCTGAAAATTATTTATTTTTTTTCCCATAGCAAAGCAGCAGAGAACATGTTTTAAAGAATCAAAGGCAGAGATACAAATGGCATATGTGTAAATGGAGTTATCAGAGGTAGTATATGCCAGACTAAATTAGGATCTGCCTTTGATAAGATAAAAGACCTTGTTAAAAATTTCAGTAGTTCTGTCTCAGAAAGTTGGAGCGTACCAATGACACTTGCTTTTGACAGAAAGTGAGGAGCCTTATCATTGCATAGGATTAAAGTAAATTGTGGGTGATTGGGAAGACTTGAGTAGTGGGGATGGAGCTAAGAACTTTCACAGTAAACTAGTGACTCACTTGAGGGGATGACAGCTAAGGAGAAAGCCACTCTGACTTGCTCCTGCATAATGACAGCAGCAACCCATGATGTGATGCAGCTGTGAGGAAGGCAAATGGCATTCTAGATAACACGAAGGAAAATATTTTGGAAGCAGTAGGGAATTATGGGTGTCATTTTAAAACTCACTAAGAAGACTTCATCTGGACCGTGTCTGATGGATACTGCTTAAGGCAAGTGAGTTTGCAGGAAGAGCTGTAGCAACCTCATGCTCTTATGTGTCTTTTTCTTGGTTAAGTCTATCGTAAAACAAGGGCCTTAAGAAACTTATCTTGCTCATTGAGTGATGCACAAGGCCTGGAAAGGACCATTATTGGATTTCTGCATTCAAAAGAAAAGGCACCTGAAAACTAAGGGGCTGCATTCCACTTCAAAGATGGAATTGAATGTTTTCCAACTAAGATGAAAGAATTTTAATAGCAGGCACTCTTCCTACGTTCCTGATAGACTACTGTGTTGTAGTAGTGTCTGTTAATTTTTTAAAGTGTTGCAATTACCTTTAGCTCTATTGAACTTGAAGGCCACAAATAATCTATTAAAAATAGTACCAGACATTCCTGTAATTAAATGGTACAAAGCAATGGATGTTATTACATGGTATCATTTTTTATATAGAAAGTGTTCTGTTGGGAGAAGCTAATTTTACTCCTGTTACTTACGGGAGTTGATTCAAGAGATCCATCAGTTCACTCAGTTCCATATAATAAAGTTAGTGGAAGGTGTGAATGCAGAATTTATCTCCAAGACCTGTTTGCCTTGTGCTATTATGCATAAAGCTGCACTTCTTAGTCTGTGCACATTTTTAACTTCTGATGTTCCACTCTGCAGTTTCCATCTGCCTTAATATTCAGTGAATAATCTCAAGGGCATAAGATGCTGGTTCACATTGAAAGGGCATCTTCCAGTATTCAGTCTATGCTGCCTCTAGACCTAGGGACTTCCATTTGATAAAATTGCTGAATTTCATATTAGTTGTTTGAAAGCAATAAACTATAGAGGGTTTTAAAAGTCATGCTGTCAAACTGTCTAACTCATGGTCTAGATCATGATCTTTCTGATAAAGCATTAGGGTTTGGTTTTTTTATCTAGTTTGTTATCATCTTTACATCTTTATAAGCTTGCAGTCATTTTTAAGATGGATGGTGATATATTTAGGGACTGACATACTCTAGATTCCTTAGATGTGTAGAATCTGACATGCCTATTAACTCTGCCTTCTTAAAAGCCCAATGATACTTTCTCATTACTGCTGGCTTGAGTGATTGCCCAGTAGATTTCATTGTGCATGGACTGTTTAACTAGAATACTCAAAATATGTTAGTGTTTTATTTTTTGCAAGGGCAAACCAGAGAAAACTCATTAATCCAGAGGTTTAAAGCACTTTTGAAAGAAGCTGATAATTTAGCGGTGTGGCAAAGTGCACTAACACAAATGAAAATGTTTCAGTTGACATTTGATAGGAAGAGACTACCAGACCATGTAGCTCTTTATTCCCCTTTGCCCAGCCATTTTCCTCTGAAATAGTTGCTCAGTTTTATCTTTCTTAATTTAGTATGTTGACTAAAAAATGCTTCCTTTATGTTTTGCAGGGGTTTTTTCATGCTAATATTTAAGTTGAGGGGGAGGGAAATACCACTAAACAGAGGGGCTCTTTTTTTCCTTTTTTTTTTTTCTTTTCTCTCTTTCTTTGTGTATGGTCAGTGAAAATATCTCCAAGCTTAACAGCTGTAGATCTGGTATGACTGCTGAGACTTACTGTGGTTTGATGATGACACAGTCATTACCAGTAAGTCTTGATCATAAAAAAGGGTAAGTTGTGCCTAATCAACCTCATAATCATCTACAAAAAAAGGAATGGTTTAATAGGTGAGGTGAAAGCAGTGGTTATTGTCTACATTCACTTAAGTAGGACTTTTGACATCACATATTGATAGGGAAGCTTGTTAAAAACGAGCTAGATAAGCAGACAGTGAGGTGGATTGGAAACTGCCTGAACAGAGAGGTGGGAAGCCACAAACCTCCTGAAGTTCAGCAGGGAGAGGTGCAAAGTCTTGCACTTGGCCCCATGCACCATTATATTCTGACAGATCATCCAGGGGGTGGATCCTCTTCAGCTTTGCAGAAGAGGCTCCGGGATGCTTGACAACATCAAGCCAGCCATGTGCTCGTGTAACAAGGAAGGCTGGTTGTATTCTGGGCATGTTAGGATGAGTGCTACCATCAGCTCAAGGGAGGTGGTCCCTCCTCAACACCACTGAGGCCACATGGGGAGTTCTGGGCCCTATTCCAGGTTCCCCAGCACAGGAGTCTGGAGAAAGTCCCGTGAAGGCCCATTAAGATGATTACAGGTCTGGAGCATCTCTCCTGTGAGGAAGAAGACTGAGAGAGCTGGGACTGCTGAGCCTGGAGAAGTAAAGACTCAGTTGTGGTAAATATTTGAAGGGAGGGTGCAAAGAAAACAGAGCCAGGCTCTTTCCAGTTATGCCCAGTGGGCACGAGCTGAAGCACAGGAGATTCCCTCTGAAATCAGGAAACACTTTCCCTGTGAGGGTGACTGAGCACTGACACAGTTTACCAGAGAGGCTGTGGATACTCTTTTTTGGAGATACTCAGAAGCTGTCTGGACATGATCCTGGGCAAGGAGTGCTATGCTTGAGCTGGGGGGTTGTACCAGATTACCTCTGTAGATCTCTTCCAGTTTGAGCCATCATGTGGTTCTGTTGCTTCATTCAGATCGGAGAAAAATTATTTTCCTAATAGTGAACTTTGGTGAAGGAAGCAGCTAAATTGCATCCAAGATAAATTCTCTTAATTTTATTATTTGTAAAATACACTAAGTGACCTCTTGTATTATTTATCAGGTTTTAAGATTGCATAGTTTTGCAAATCCAAAGATGGTGCAGCAGCTCCAGTAGGTTTGATGTTATTTAAATCTATATGATTATTTTAGCATGAGGTCATTGCATAAAGCTTGAATTCTTACTTTGTAATTACAGGTAGTTAAGTTTAAGGATTTCTACTAGACTTTTAACATTTCTTGTTAATGAGCTAGGCCCAGCACAGCTAGTTGAAACAGCTAAAAAGGGACTTTCAGGGGGTTTTGGGGACATATTTTGTTGTATACATAAGGAGATTGACCTAACCTGTTAAGTAACGTTTAATAAGGCAAAAGATTTGGGGAAATATTTAAACAAATACTATGAGTTTAATATTTAGGATGAAGATGAAAAATTTAAAACTGCTTATACAAAAATAAAAGTATTGAGCAGTAGTGTTCATTTGCAGCAAAGCCCACAACCATTTCGCATGTAGCAGTAGCTGAGGTCTGGATGGTTGTTGCTGGAGTAAGCCTTGATTGGAATGGGAATGTGGTCTGACTGCTCAGTTGAGTTTAAATACTCAAAAGCTGTGGTTAAATGGATAAATAATCTCATCCTGGGCTGTACACTTTAAGTGAAATCTTAGAATTTCTCGTTTTATAAAATGTACCAAGTTGCTGATTTTGTCTGGTCTATCTAGTTTATCTCTGCAGTAGTGAAGAACAGAGGCCTTTTGCTGGTCTTGAAAAACTTAACTCCCAGAGGAGAGATCAACGTGTGGTCATCTGGAGATGACCAGCAGCCGTTTCTGAAACATGAGAGGGGCTAGTGAGAAGTTTTTTGAATACTACTTTGAAAAAAGGGAATAAAAGATAGCAAATAGTATAAATTGTTTTCACTCCTCTGGCTTAAAAGTGGTTCTGTTAAAGCAAGCCTCTTGTGCCCATATATGATTTACTTTATTCATTTTATTTTCCTAGTGCAAAGGGTCACTTGTGTCTCTAAGCCCCGAAGAAGCACCGTAGTTAATCTGTTCCATTAAGAGCTCCGAGTTTCTGGGTTTGAGAAAGCTGGCTTTAGCTGGAGAATGCCGCGCTGCTGGAAGCTCAGTCCAGCAGTGGGAAGCTTGGGGGCTTGGCGGGGCTGGTAGGGGAGCAGTGGTGGTCTCAACCCCAGCTGGGCAATGGGGTGGGAGTGCAGGGTGGGTGAGGGCTGGGTCAGTACCCAGCACTGTGCCCTGGCAGTGTCCTGCTCCAGCTTTTATTTGGCAGCACTGCTCTTGCAGCCTTTAGGACTCAAAGAATCCACAGGGCAGGTTTTTGGCCTTTTTTTAAGAGCTAGCTGCTTCCTGCTGCATCAGTAGTCCTTCATTATAATATTATCCAAATGATGCAGTTGAACTCTTTCTTCACCATTTTGCCTTGCTTGACTATCTGATGCTACCTGAACATTGAAGAGATTTTTTGGTTTCAAAATGTAGTTTCTGTTTTTTTTTCCTCTTCTTCCTCCTTCCCACCCTCTACCCCACTTCCCCCTGCATTGATTCTGAATACTTCCAGGGCTGCAGTTTTGTGATGGCCTAGGACAGAATTTCCCCTTCTATCCTCAGTTTGCTTGTTTTCTAGGACTAAATACTTGACTTTTTGCCTTGTATTAAAAAATGGAAAGACAACAAAGAAGCTTTTTAAATAATTTGGTTTATAATTTCTTCATTGTTTTATGCAGATCATGTTCATCACTTGAGTCAAGAATTTACTTCGGTACCTTTTCCACCGAGTTTTTGTTGTGGCATTGTATATATATATATATATCATATTATATGATATAGATTTTGTTTATTGTATTTTATGATGTATAATGAGTAAATAATGTGTGAAATATATAGCTTCTTATCTGTAGAGGCTCCATCAATGCTTGTCATTCTCTGGTTCTTGTACGCTCCACAGATTGTTCTGATCTCAGGCTTTGCTTTTGATAGCTTGCCTCTTTATTGTGTGAGAGACCATAAAATCTAAATGTGCCATATGTTCTGTCACAGTTTTCCTTAAAACTGTGGCTGACACCTGAGAGGAGAAAAAGTGTTTTCTCTGGTCTGTTGTATAATCTGCTTCATCTGACCAACTTAAGGGCACATCTACTGCCACCAATTTTTAGAGGATACATTTGTACACCTAAAAAAATAAGAACTAAAAGAACAAACTTATGTGTGTATACTTGACTAATAAAATATTGTAGTGGTAATTCATCAAAATGTTTTGAAAGATACATTTTTATCTTAAAAACTGTAGTTGTTTCTTACGTTAAAAACATAATGCTGCCAAGGATGTGGGGCTTACTTTAGCTGCAAGAATTTTTGCAGAGCAAGGTAAACCTGCCAGGAGGATATAGCAAAAGTCTGTTAAAAGTAAGCATGTCATGACTTCTCTCTAGTATTAGAGGTTTTTTTTGTTCTCTTTTAAACAGGAGTGGTACTATAATAATGAAATACTAGATGAAATTCTTTGTCTTTTATTAGCACTGGAATTCCAAGATACAACATCACTTGATGACTAGATGAATAGTAGTTGTCATTTAATGACTGGCTAGGATTACTTTGAAAATAAAGGTCAAAATTTTATCTTTTGTTTCACTACTTGAAAAAACCACTAACAGTAGATGAAAAGAGGGACTGTCCCTCATACCCCTTTCATACCTCAGATTTTATTACATTTCTGAAGTGAAAAAATGCAATAAATTATATTTGAAACATCTTTCTTTGAATGAAACTGCTTCTGCTTTAATCTGTATTTGTATATTTGGTATAGACATCAGTGTCACTATCAGAAATAAGATACTTTTGGGACTCCTAGACTTTATGCAGCCCTTCATGATGCTGCTGTCAGGAACTTGATCAGTAAATTAGTTTAGTAGTACTGGTAATGGATTTCCAGGGATTACGCCACCGACTCTGATTCAGAACACTGAGCTTGCATGCAAGAATTCCTGAGCGCCCCTATACTATAGAATGCAAACTATACTACATAGGAATGACAGACAAAGTTTCTGGAAACCATTATTACAACATCACTGAGTCCTGTGTGATTTGCTGCACCATGTGGAATAAAAAATAAGCGATCAGTGTGCATTGGTAACAGGGCACTTGATAGGCATGATGATGGCACTGACCTAAAGACATTCACAGACACTAATTTTTTTGATCTTATGGTGCATTCAGCAATGTTGAACAGAGGGAACATTAGGAGAGTTGCAAAACAGATAGTGCTTCTTTTCCTCATGGATGTGTGACAGCAGGTAAACTTAACAGAATGGGAAAGTTTGGAGCAGCAGAACTTCAGAGAGTGGTGCAGTACAATACAGCAAAGTCAGCTGACAATGGTAGAAAGCTTCTCAAATTGAGATGACTTAGGGGAATTTTTCTTAAAACTGAAAGCATGATTATCAGAAGGTGAGGCTGAACCATTGCATGAATTGCCAGTGGACTTGCCACCTGTGCTAGAAGTCTAGCAGGGTGAGACTGTAAGATAATTTTTGGCTAAGATAATAACAATTTCAGGCCTTTATTCTGTGCTTTGACTTTTCCTTCCCAAAGCAACCAGCCCTGGGAGTTGTAGTGTGTTATGCAAGGAGCCTAAAACAGTGCACTGAACATGTAGTCTGCTGTCTAATTATACTAAGTACTGGTGGGATGGTCTCTTCATCCGCTTACAGGAATCGTGTCAGAAAATGTCTGCTTCAGGTAGATCTCTAATGAAGCCATGAACTGATGCTTTGCTGGAAATAGTTTCAATATCTGTTAATATTCAAAGAGATGCAAAGCTGTTTTATTAAAAAAAGAAATTACTTACAATTCATAATTCTCAGTACATTGCATGTATAACTAAAAAAATCCTGTAGCTTTTGGCTGACAGTTTATAAGTGGCACAGATTCTTGGAAGAGGCTGTAGTGCCTTCAGTTGAAAGCAGTTTTTTAGTTTAATTACTAGCCAGTGAGTCTCCTCTGTGTGATCACATCACACCTCTAAGCTGATCAATATAATGTTTAGCTATTTGCTAGCATCTAATGAGATTTCTTTCTGATCTTGCAGTGCAATGTACATCATCTCATGAAGGCTAGCAACTTCTCAGATGTGTTGAAAACCTGCAATAACATTTTAGTAAAAGCTTTGGCTGGTCCATACAATTAATAAAAGAGCACAGAGAAGGAGTAACCATCTTTGGAAGATGTGTGTAGGAAGGGGTCTTGGACCTCCATAATTTTCTCAAAGAGCATCTACAGAAACAGTGCACTCTAGGTTACACTGTGTTCTTCCATCATTTCAGTTGAACGTGGGACCAAAAGAACTGTCTGTACTGGATGATTTTGCATTTCCTGGCACTAGAAAGAACAAAAGGGCAAACATGATTGTGTGCTTAATATTTAGATGGTTTCCTTTAGGCACTGAGGAATCTGGGATCTGAGATGTGCTGAAAGACTCATTAAAATGAAACTATAAGGAGCTGTTGGATTTAGGAAGAGATTCTTCGCTCTAAGGGAATTAAATTTTAACTCCCGTGTAGTGGATGAACATTACAGGCACCTGGCCTTTTATATGGTGATCACTACTGTCATCCTCATCTCCTGGATAGACTTTCACAAAGAGAGTTAGATCTTTCTTGGGTTTTTGATCAAATGTGACAGTCGCCTGCCTGCAGAAGGCAGTTGTAGGCTTTGAGCCCTGAGTAAAGGAGGCATCTGTTTGCAGCTTTTACTTGGGCTTTAAGCTGGAAGAAGTCAAAGAGACTGTACTACTCAATAGATTGATTCTTGACCCTAGGCAGGGCCTTGGTCAGTGTGCTTGCTTTGTGTTGCACCACCCCATCACAGCTTCATTTGCCTTTGGATTTTGGGGGGGGTTGGGGTTAATTGATCAACCTCAGGTTTTTGATTTAGTCTGTACATAAATATTGTGTTTTTCTTTGACTGACTGATAAGAACGTAAGTACTTTACTGAACTGGAGTTCCCAATTTACTGATAACGTGTATTATTGGTGTCTCAAACCAGAATCCTCTTCTGGATGCTTCTCCATCCTGTTTTCTTCAGTCGCAATATCAGTTGAAAATTGTCTTTTATTGTTGTTGTTGTTTTCTCTCCCATTATGCTCTTTGAAAGTGGTGGCTGGGAGGTGAGAAAGGCTAACATTTAACTCCACTACTCTAAAGCAGTTTCAATGTGGAGCATTCCCCCGGGGCTAGGATGAGGGAGAGATAAATAAAACACCAATGAATAAAGAAGCTAGAATAATTTTAAAACCAGGCTAACCAGGATAGGCTTTCTTATCTGTGTCTTGAAGACACAGTCAGGGCCTTATCGAGGTATTCACTTAGTGGTTAGAATGTCTCTTTGCATAATGAATATAAATGAGCACAACAGATAGTAGGGAGAGAAACAGAGCAAGATGAAAAAGTGCTCAGTTATGCAACAGGGATTAGTGGAAGAGGGAGGAGTAGAACTGAGACCTTCAAGTTTTAATGGAAAATAAAAACTGTGAAATAATTTTTGGGGAGTCCTATGATAGTGATGAATTGGTGTCACAATGCTACAGTTCAGAAGGAAAATACTACTCAGTGTTTACAACATGTTCTCGCATACTTATAAGTGAAATCTGAGGAAAGAGCCTGGCCCTGCAGCCCCCTGTGCTGGAGCCTTTGCCTCCTGCCTGCGCTGCTGCTCTCTCCTCCACCCCTGTGATTTGAGAGAACTTCTGTGCGGTCCTCAGCGTCTCCAAAACACACCTCCCACTTTATTATAGCTCTTCACTACCTGTGAGACCAGGTTTCAGAGATAAGGGAAAGCTAGGTAATGTACTGTGGAGAGAATCGTACCTCACATGTAACTGGCTGACAAGAGTGGGCTTCTTGTCAATGGTATCTTCAGCAGAACTGAAACTGAAATTAATATAGAGGAAGTAAAAGAAAGTGGCTTCAACCCCTGTTTGAGTTCCTAGTGTTTTTGTGATAGTGCTTTCTTCTCTGCAGCAGTCCAATGTGACTCAATACTTCCTTGAAAATACTATCTTTTGTAATGTAATTATATGCTTGGCCAATAGCAGTTGGAAACAAATTACAGTTCCCAGAATCTGTTCTCCTTTCATTGTTACAATGCTATCAAGTTATGATCTGGAAACTAGAGATTTAAGATGGGGGGACTATCATGGGGGTTATGTGTATATACTGCTGCAGGCAGCAGTATAAATTAGGTGTATCTGGATTAAAATTAAATAAGTTGCGTTGGTACCAAAAGCAGTCTAGTTGTAGCTGTTTGGTGCCCAATAAAAGACTAATTTACTTTACAATGTAGTAATGTATTTTTTTCTTATTTTTATGTGCTAAATAAAATAAGCCAAGTAAATTTTCCTTACTCAGCCTGCCTCTCCAAATGCTAATTGCTGATGGATGGTTACAGAATTTGCTTGTAATTATATACTACTCACAACAAGAGATTGTGAACTTATTTGGTGCTTTCCCAGAATTTTATTTCTGGTAGTTCAAGGATGTAGTTTAGAAAGCTTCCAATTTGAAGACAATATTACTTTCATGACTAGATGGAGTATCTAGGATCCTGTGTGCAACTAAATAAATGCCTGTTCTCTATATATCACTGGATGCAAATTCAGGTTTCTGGTAAGCTGTTTTTTCAGAATACAGTATTTGAAGAGTCAGAGATTTTTTTCTTAAATCTTGGAGGTTCACTTTTATGTCCTTCTCTAGAGGCAGCTATATGTTGGTTTATGTCATTTACAGATAGTGGCCTTTTCCTGTGGTGGTTTAAGGGATGCTTACACTGCATTTAACATGTTTAAAGCATGTTATAGCACATGTGGTGACTCTTCCTGTATTATCCTATGACTGAGGGTGCTGGGAGGCTTGATGCAGGCATGTTAAGCTGACATAATTATTCCATCCCACTTGAAGTCTTTTAAGTGCCTTATGGGATGATAAGACCTAGAGGGTTTTTTTGTGCTGCTGTGTTCCACAGGCTTTGATTTTTTTTTTTTTTTTGCTTTGTTCTACTAAATTGTGGGCAGATGTAGGACAGTAGCAACCTGGTGTTAGTGAGGTACACAAATTAGCAGCTCTTCCCCAGTGCAGTAAGTCTCCTTAGTCAAGCTAAAAGTTCGGGGATTGGTGTTGCCTTTTTATTTTTTTTCTCTGTGTGGATATCTTAAGGAAGTATATTCTGTATTGTGTTCTGTGAGTAGTTTTCAGAGGCATTATATAATGTGAAGGATTTTGTCTTTCAATCTGCACAAGCTATTTTTTTGCTATTCCGTGGAGTTATCTTGCTGCTCTATCAAACGTTTTTTCTGGTACTGCAAATTAAGAAATTAGTGCACAGGAAGCATATGAGAACTTTGTGTGGTCTAGGACTGTCTGCACTGAGTGCAAATCTTTTTCAGGTTGTTTTCTTACAGAAACCTGCTGTATTTTTGCAGTAGGTAATGATGTTTTCAGCTGAGAAGCAGCTTATAGGATTGAGCTCTGTAAAGTATTTCAGATATTGTGAGCTGGTCTTTCCCAGATTTTTTCAAAAGCCTTCAGAAATGCTATTTGGAGCACAGAAAAAGAAAACTAAGTTTCCCACCATACAGAGTAACAAAAGTGCATCCAACTGAATCCATTGCATGTAGTATGTCACAGTGATGTATTTAACATAAATGAAATGAACTACCTGGTCTTGACACGAAGACAAACTGCCCCTCATGTGTCCACTCTGTTATGTCCTTGGGCTCTGGCTGTACATCAGGAGTTTCTGCCCCATCTGGGAAACAGCAGATGCTTAGCAACAACTCAGCATATTTTCCAGAAAGCCTCTCTTCCACCTTCACAGAAGAAAATTGTCTTCTCCTCCCTGTGCTGACTGGGAGTAACTTGCCTGTTTTGCATACAAATTTTTTTGTTTTCAGTCTTCTTGTGTGCATATATATGAATGCCCTCAGATAAAAACCTTGCGTACAAACGTATATTGGTTTTGTCTTGCCTTGAGTTCAATTTTCAGTGTGGATTGATAATATAAATGGATCTATGTTGTATGTTGTGCCATTTGTGCAGGGGGAAGAAGCAAATAACACCTAGAAGGCACACTTGAAGGCCAGCTATTTTTATTTCTCTGTGTTATATTTTAATTTGCTCTTAATTATGGGTTTCTCTGTGGCTGAAACACTTGCATCTTCTAGTTTTCACAGATTTGCTGAATCATGATATCCAGATTAAAAAATTACAAATGTCAAGTACTGTATTTAAGTACTGTATTTAGTGATAATTAGGTTTGCATATAGTAACAATAAACATAATTTAAATAATAGAACTAATAAATATAAAGGATTTATAAATAAGAAATAATAACAATAATAAACATAATGGTTTTTTTCTGCATTGTTACCTAACTGTGTTTCTAGAAATGGAATTGCCTAAAGCTCTAAAACCAAAAAAAACCCAAACCTTAAAAGGCTTCTCAATTTGTTGAGCTTACCTATTTTCAGTGGCATTTTTAGTGGAACTAAACTGGGGAACCTGTGGGGACCTAAACCCCGTACTTCTGTCATGTGAGTAGTTTTAAACACTGTCCAGGTTTCCTGTTGCTGCTGGGATCCGTGTCCCTGGTTTCCTGTCCCTGACAGCCATGCAGCAGAAATGTGAGAGGCAGCCTGGGCTGCACGGGCACTGAGGAGCTTGATCTGCTCCTGCTTGTGGTGTTCAGGGAGGAGCACCATGTCCTCTGGTCCCACATCAGGTGTTCCAGCACTGATCATGAACTTGCAGTTTAAACATTGGAAACACTGTTCTAATCTATGCTATTTCACTTGTAAAATCAGTACATTTTAGGCTTATCTAGCTACATCAGGTTCTCTTCTGTATCCATGTGGTACCTCCTAACTGTTTGAGTTATCATCCTGATGGCTTCCCCATGGTTAGCCCAGTTACCTTGGAAACTGCTTCACCCCGTGTATCTAATCTCTAAAATGATGAAATAATATGTGGTGCTTGCAAATGAATTTGAAGAAAGCTTTCTCCCTTCTTAATTGAAGAATGTTGATCTCTTTGTTCCAAAAGTATTAGAATTTCAGAGGGTTTTTTCAGGTTCAAGTAAAATATTGTACTTGTTTTTATTTGTAGTCCTTGAAAACCTGGCAAAGAGAATTAACCTTATACTCTATTTTGAAGAAGAATTAGGTATCTCTTGAAATCAACTGCTTGCAAGCAAAAATTAAAAAAATATGAAGAGGCACAAAGCTGTTTACTACTGGTGAGGTTAATTTATGCAGCTGTTCAGTGTAGAAGCAGCATTTAACTGCTTAGTGATGGTTCAAAAATGTTTCTGTGTACAGTTGTGCATAGCTGCTGCTCAGTCACAAAGAGGAGATAAAGTAATAAAAAGGTATTATTTTTGACTTATTACTTTTTTCCCTTTAGCTCCTTCTTTAGCTTTCCACATGTAATTGCTGGTATTGTTCATCTCCACACTATTAAAGTTTCAATTTTTAACTTGTATAACAAACACTAGAAGTTGTATCCAGTTTTGTGATCACAACATAAAAGCACAGATTTTTCTCATTATCTTCTGAATATTTATTGTAATGATATCAAGACTTCTTTTTTAAGGCTTTATCTGGGATGTGGAAATTGAATAAATTTATTCTGAAAAAAAAACAGAACAATATTTTATTTGCAGTGTAAACTTACTTATTAATTATTTCTGGAGACTTTTCCTGAAAATTAAACTATTCATAAGAGAAAGCACTATCTGACACCAGAGTTCATTGTGGTGTCATGTTTTCTAAGCAGAATTCAATGCTTTTGTTTTCTGGTGTATTTCACATTTTGACGTATTATATAGCAAAATCATACATGGTGTTTCATGAATGATTTTTAGAAAGTAATTTAATTTTAAGCATATGCTGAATTGTGGTAAAAATACTCTCTGCACTGATACTGTAAGTAGTTGATGTACTGTTTCTCATTCATGCATTTTTTTGTCAGTATGGTCATCTGCTTCTCCCTCTTTTTGACACATTCAGGTCATTGAAGAATTTCCTGAGGGTGCTGAGGGTCTTTATATATTGTAAGATATGTTTATTCCAGAGTTCGGGTAACAAATTTTCATTTTGAAAATTTATGTAGAGTCAATTCTAGAATTTTTAATAGTGTGTTTTTTTCCCCAAAGCTTTATCAAATTTGCAAACCGCTTAATTGGGAGGAAAAAAATTGGGAGAGAGTGGTATTTATACACTTAGCTGGAAAGAAATGCAGTTTTTATTGTTTAATTAGTCTACTTACGGTTACATACTAAAATTCTAATTTTTAGAGACCAAAGATCTGGGGACAGGATTTTGGAGGGAATTTTGTTAGGGTTTGTAGAATCTGTAGGATCTTGATGGCAAGTGTGCATGGGTTCTTTTGTGATGAATCAGTTTCTTTTTCTCCACATACCTCTGGGAGAAAATGTGTGTGGATTGTAAGATATGTACTTTCTATTACTTGAGAAAAAAACCAGGATGTCTGAAATCAGAAGAAAACATGCCGTACACTGGAATGATAGAATTTCAGTTGGTGTGGATTTACACTAAAGCAGATTTAACTGTGTTAATTTTTAACTATTGAAGTACTGAATATGAATGGTACATTTTCCAGTGTTTTCAAAGCATTTAAAATCAGCAAGAAATTCATCAGGAGTAGTTAGCATGGGTTCACCAGGGGAAAGTCATGCTCAGGCAGCTGGATGCTGCTAGTGATGAAATGCCTCACTTGGTAGGTGAGGGGAGGGCAGTGTATCTTGTCCACCTTGACTTCATTAAGGTTTCCAACAGGCTCCTGTAGCATCTTCACAAAGAAGCTGACAAAGTGTGGGCTGAAAACTGACTGACTGACTGACTGACTGGCTGAACTGAGAGGCAAAAAGCCCGACTGGAGAACGGTAACTAGCAGTGTACCCCAGTGGTTAATACTCCTGTGCAACATTTTCATGAGCAATTGGGATTATGGAGCAGAGTGTACCCTCAGCAAATTCACTGGTGGCACAGATCTGGGAAGAGTGTTTGATGTGCCAGACAGCCATGCTGCTGTCCAGAGGGACCACAACAGGAGAAATGAATGGACAGAAACCTCATGAAGCTTATAAAGACAAGGAAAAATGCTAACTTCTGCATCCATGGTGAACAACCCCATGTAGCAGTTTATGCTGGGGGCTGCCCAGCTGGAAAGCAGCTTTGTAGAAGAGAACCTGGGGGCCTGGAAAGCCCAGATTTGAACGTGAATCAGTGATGTGTCATTTGTGTGTACCTAACGAAAAAACTGTTGTACTCTGAGAGTCACTGAATGCTGGTACAGGGTGCCCAGAGAGATTGTGAAGTCTCTGTTCGTGGAGATCTTCAAAAGATGACTGGACATGGTCCTGGGCAGCTGGCTCTATGTGGCTCTGCTTGAGCAGGGAGGTTGGACCAGATGATATCCAGAGGCCCCTACCAACATAAAAAATTCTGTGAAACTTGTTTTGAGAATTTCTGTAGCTTTAGTCTATATATATAACAGTGAAGTGTGGGGGTTTTTTTTCTGCCAGTAGATTTGTAAGTTAGATAGCAAATTGGTCAAACAGGTCATGTCTGTGCATAGGTTGAAAAGAGAGCAGTCAGGCCAGTGAGAAACTACTGGATAGACATACTCAAGAACTGAAGAGTATTTTCATTTGTGGTGCTGATTTAAAAAAGCAACTGTGGAGATAGCTGATTGTGTAAAATTTGGAGGTGTAAACAGTATTAAAAAGTTGACCTTGAAGATTGATTTAACACCTGTGAGTTTACAGTCAGTCAGAAGGGAAATCACTTTTGGGTTTATGACTGATACTTCCTGGAAATCCAGGAGAAATGAGGAAATCCCTGGATTCTCTGTTAGTCATAGCTAGTACAATTAGTGTACTGAGGCTATGTAGCCACGACTAAGCAAGAGTGTATTACAAGAGATACAGTGAGGCATTTCTAGTGAAGTCTTGGAAAAACCAACCAGCGTGATTGTTTACAATTCCAGGGTCTTGCTTTTAAGAAACTTTCCACTGAAGTGTGGTGATGGACAGAGCTGACAGTCATGGGATCCAAGAAAGCCATGAGTGAATTTAGGATGGAAAGTAGAGGATGGTTTTCAACACCAGACCGGTGCGCCTTGATAGAGGGCATATAAATAGTATTAAGGCAGGCTCCAGTAAATCCATGAAGGAGATTATAAAGTACCCCACAGGAGCAAGGGAATTAGAAGAAACTGCCTGGTTTCTCTGCATGCTGCAATGTCCAAAATGAAATGTCTTTGCTTCTCTCTATGTGCTGAATCCAGTCAGTGGCAGAAGAATTACAACTTGCAGAAGCATGCTTTTTCACTTCATTTTGAGCAGGTTTATCACACAAGAGCTGTGGATTTTTCAAACATGTTAGAATTGACAAACTTGTCAGCTATAAAATGCCACTGATACCAAGTATAGTTCTGCTTGCATAGTGGAGCTCATACTAAACCAAAAAGCTGCAATAGAGCTGTGCTGCTTTCTGTCAGAGTAATCAATTAAACAAAGAAACAGAACCTGAGATTTCTGATGTAGTTGCAGCAGTGGATGCTGCCTCAGAGTACAGGTCTATATACTTCAGTGGACACCTAGGCAGCTTGAATATTGTTGCTACATCCCTTCCCTGTTAGTTTTTTTTTAGACAAATACATTGTGAGCCAGCTTTCCACTGTGAACAGCTGATTCACAGCCTCTCCACATCATAGAAAAGCCTGAACAATCAGAAAAAGAAACCCTTTTAGTAAAGAAGGAAGTTTTTCTACTTCATTGATATTTAAGAGTTTTCATGGGTTTATGGGTAGAAGTGAATAAAGCATTTCTTGAGTTGATTCAGATGTAAAACTTTCATTTCTGATTGGTTCTGAGCCACCTGGTTTTGTATTCTGTATGGAGGTACAGGAAAAAATTGCCAGATTGTTAATGGCAATCTGTCTCGAGTGTTACCTCATGAAAGGTAGACATCAGAGAAAAGTAGGTAAAAACTCATAGCAGGCAGTCACCTTAAGGTTTATGGACACTGACCATCTAGTCACTATAGTCAGTGTAATTAATACAGTCCTAAGGGATATGTATGCAATACATAGGTGAATTACTTTGCAAATTAACCGGTTTATTCTCTACATTGATTGTGAGGTTTGACTTCGCTTTTAAAATACTGAGAATTAAAGAAAACTGAACTGCTATGTGGCAGGTCATGTGAGATAGACTGCCATTACTCAACAGTTCATAGCCAAATTTAAGTTCAGTTCTAAGCCAAATTTCAAGGGCATAAGGGCTCTGTTTTAAGTAAGCTCTTTTTTTAAAGTAGCATTTGGAAGCGAGATAAAATTGCAGACCATAGAAACGTCTTCTTTCTTCTGGGTTTTTAGACTTATTATCTGGATACTTAAGAGCTCAAAATTAAGGACTTTTCCAGTTGTATCATTAATGATTCTGAGCCTTGGTTTTGTGTCTTACATCAGAGCTGTGTTGAAAAGATAGTTTACCCTTTTTTGGATTTCGACCCTACTTATTCATTTCCTAGGTTTTTGTTGGAAGAGTATTTATCAGCATGTGACCATCTCATTAGTTATCTCAGATATTCACAAGGAAATGGAAGTAATGTTCTGCTGGACTGTTCTGAAAGCTGATTACTTTTCAGAGCAATCACAACAGTGGCATTATTATACAGAGTATTTAATGGCATTTCTGCTCAGCTTCAGAACTTCAAAGTAATTGGAACCATTCTGTGGTTTTATTTCAGTAAGGCACCATTCATGTGTTTATTTCAATAAAGCACCAAATAATTTGGGAGCAGTTTTCTCTCAAATATCTCACAAGCCTTTTACCTCTTAAGTCTTCATTAAGTTGAAATGGTTTTAATGTGCTTCACGAGTTGGAGAGAGACTTTTCTCTTGCTAGTATTCCCTACTACATTACCACATACTTGCATTTATTTTACTTCTCTTGCAAAGTGCTATATGTCTGAATAAATTAAGTAGTGAATTACCATAGAATCATAGAATACCAGGTTTGAAGGGACCTCAAGGATTATCTGGTCCACCCTTTCTTGGCAAAAGCACAGCCTAGACAAGATGGCACAGCACCCTGTTCAGCTGGATCTTCAAGGTGTTCATTATTGAGTACTTCACCATTTCCTTAGGAGGAATTGTACCAATTACCCCTTGGATTTTCCATGTGACTCTGTAGAAAGGGAGTCTCCAATCTGCATCTTCTTTGTAGCCACCCTTTAAATACTGGAACATGATGATGAGGTCTCCACTAAGTCCTGGGCTGTTTTTTCGTCAAGGCTGAACACACCCAGCTCTCTCAGCCATTTTCATAGAATAGGCATCCTGGTCCTTTGGTAATTTTTGTGACCCTTCTCTGGATGCTCTCCAGCCTGTTCACATCTTTTTTTGCGTAGTGAGGACCATGCCTGGACACAGTGTTCCAGGTACGGCCTGACAAGTGCTGAGTGGAGTGGAAAAATGGCCTTTTTAGGTACAGATGGCTTTCAATAGAGGTAGCACTGATAATGGAAGAAAAAGCAAGAGTAAAAGATGCATGAAAACATAAAGCAAATTCAGTATAAATCCATTTGTTTTGTGTGCCCCAAAAAACTATGAACTCTGCATATTGAGCAATAAGAGCCATTGAAACTTTCCAGTTCATGCCAGCTATTAGTATCATCAATCTAGAGGCAGTCTGGAATGGTCTGTCAATTGCTGGTAGGTTTGTAAAACGTCTAGATTGTGTTTCTTCAGCTGTGTCTTCTGGTGGACAATAGTTTTCTCCTGACCAAAGTCCACCTTTGCTTATTGATAGTCTTATTCAATGATAGTTTCAAAATGATGAAGAATTAATCTTAGAAGGGTGAATAATTTTTGGATCAGTTTTTTAAGTATGCTAGTCTACTTTTAGATGATGTCATAAAAGCAACTATTTACTGTGTATCAAAGACTTTATAGCTTTGCTATTTTAACTGTGCCTAATTATATTTTAATTAAATGATACATGGATACATTAAATTATACTAAATGATGCATTTAATTATAATAAATGACAAATTTAGTGTTTCCTTTCTTTTCTGTGGTAATTTCCTCTTCTACACAAAAAATAATCTGCAGTTATTTTTTGTTAGCTGAAAAGAAATGTCCAGGAAATATTGAAACATTCAGTCTTGATGTAAAATATCAGAATGTTGTATTAGTTCCAGTTAAAAATGTTTTGAATCAATTTGGGATTAAATCAGCCTTTTTAGTGTCCCAAGGCAGCTTTACTTAGATAGTTCATGTCTTTCTCTTCCATTGTGGCTTAGGCTCTGCAGCTGGACTGTATGTGTGTTACTTCACTGCTGCCAAGTGAGTCCTTCGCTGTAGCACATCAGGAAGTAGGAAGACTGAAGTGCCACAGGAGATCTTCTGCCAAGGAATATTAATTGTCCGTTATGTTTTTGGATTTTACATAAGAATTACTATGTTTAGGTGAAAAATCATTTTTTATGGCTGTACTTCGCATAATCTTCACAAGAGAAATTTTGATATTTATTCCTTTTTTCCAGCGCTCCAGATCCAAACACTGTCTAATAGGTAAAACTATTGTTTGTTGACTTCTGTTACTGATTAGGGTTAAACAAAGCTTGTGCTGGACAGGCTACTTTGCTTTCAGGAATGGGCGTTGAATGTACACCGGGAAGACAAAATGTCAAGCACCAGTTTAGATCTCTTTTGGGAGACCTTCTTGGTGGTGCATCCTTGCACATAGTTTTGTGTGTAATTTGTGGAACTCCCTGTGCAGTATACTTCAACAAGACAACATATATCTGTGTTCAGTGTCTTCAGTGCTTTTAATTTAAGGAGATATTCCTCAAATAATCTTCCTGACTCCTGCTCTGTGCTTAACATGCCTGTGGATTTGTGTCTCCCACTGTAAAGGTTTCTCTCCTGTTAGAGTGCCAGTTTCATAGGATTCAGGAGTTTTTAAACCATTAGTTTAGGTTGAATTCTGTCTGTATTTTGGCAGGTACTTTACATTGTACTGACAACATAAAAGACTCAGCAGAGCTGGCAAAAGTGACCTGGATTTGTAGATTGAGTGTGTCGGGTTCTTGCTGATGTAACTACATTTGCAGCAATTGAAATACGAACTTTTTATTGCTATGAGTATTTCATTTTTTCAGATTTTAGCAATGGACTCAGCTCTCAAATTCAGGTGCTAGCCTGGGGAAAGGCTTCAGTTCACCTGATATTATATATATAAGCTGAACATAACCTGTTTTCCTTACCCTGTAATTTTAGTTCATTCTTCATTCAGGCATTTCACAGTAACTTTTCCTAATAAATTACCTCATTAAATCTAGTAAATGAGACCTGTTTCACTTGGCTGCTTGCACCATTGGTTGTATTAAATAACTAATTAGATGCACAAACCATTTAATAAAAAAAAATTACACTCTGTGTTCTATAACACAAACAATATGACAGTTTCTGTAGCAGCTGTGAAGTGAAAGTAGCTCCAGTCACCAGGAAGACACTATATTTGCTATATGGTAGATTTTAATGGCTTTGTCAATGCAATATTTTGAAGCTGGAAATCCATCAGCATTTTAATGTCTGCATATTATTTTACTTCTCTGCAGTTATTTGAAAAGCACACTCTATTTTTCAGTTAATAAAAATTATAGCCTCAGTATTTGAATTCTCGTCATTTTGCTCATTTAAGCTTTTGTTTGCATCATTTTCCTGGTGGATTAAGCAAGCAGCTGCTCTTTGATCATAGCATCTGTGCCCCTTATTTTGACTTGAAATTTCAAAATGTGCAGTTTGTGAAGGCTCTAAGCAAATTGATTTCTTTTGTTTGTCTTACTCAAAAGAAAGCAGTTTGAAGACTATTAAGAGCATTACTGATCTACTGTCAATGTTCTTACTGTTTAGGATGTATCATTGTTTTCCCTTTTCCATACATGGATGCAGGGCTCTTGGGAACTGACAAGCAGCATGACTACCTGAGAGAAATGGTTATTTGGTTGTCCATTAATGAAAGGGCCTTGGAGTAATTTTGCTAACTGAAATGCCAGTATAGATTAGTCTGATCACTAGCTGAGAGTGACAGAAAATACAGGCAGATTGTGATGATGACATTCTTTTGATAATGACAGAAGAAACAAGAAGCAGAAGAAAAATAGCATCCATCTACACACAGTCAAGTCTTGAGGGTAATGCAAATGAAGACTGTAAGCCAACTGTTATAAATATATATGCCATTACTTGTTGTGTGGGGTTTTTTTTAATTTGTTCTAGACTTGTGTCCTACATGGATAGAGTTTGTGGTTTGGCACATTGTACCCCAGAAAAGCAGACAGCCGCAAATTTAGTTGCTGATGCTTAAATTACACAATACACAAGTCACTAGCTTTTAGAATAAGTGTTGTAGTTCTAACTAGCTGTTGACATTTAGGTGTTTAGGTTTTCAAACTCCTGGGTTTGGTTTTGTTTGCTGTTTATTATTGCCGTAAGTTTAAAAAAAATCTGAATGTTGTAGCCTTCATGCCTTTTCCAAAACACTCTGTATCTCATACAGAGGGGTAAACAAAAATTAATTATTCTTTGTTCATCCAGCAATGACTGAATTCTGCTGGTCTCAAAATCAGCATGAAGAGGATGGTGTCAGTGACCTCTCCATCCTTTTTTTTTTTTCCTGAAAAGGGAAGAGAAAGGTCTGAAATGACAGATAGAGGTTTCTATTCCTCTTATTTACTTAGGAACAAAATAATTGACAGGTGTTAGGCAACCATTCGACAGCTACCAAGGGCAGAACTGGGGAAGACCCAGGATACCCAGGAGCTAACAGGGACCAAGCTGTCCCTCTGGAAGAAAAGGGTGAGTCAAAAAAATTCTGATCTATTCTGTGTGTGTGTAAACCGAATGTTGCCTTTCTTGTTGTATTCAGAGTTTATCTCAGTGGTTACTCCTGTTCCCTGAAACCCTTTGCTAACTGTCCAGCATATTTTGCTTCTGTTGCTTCATATTTCACTGTGTAGCATTTATTAAATGGACATTTTCATTGACAAGTAGAAATTTCTTTATGTTTCTTCCCTTGCCTCTGTTAAGAGAACGGTGCTGATGAGGGGAAGGAGCAGGAAGCATGGCTAACCACCCACAAAACAGAGTATTTAGTTTTATAGTGAAGATTCACATTTGCCCTCTCCATTTCTAACCTTTGATGCCAGTTCAAGTCAAATCAAGCCTGTGCTTATTGACTTGCCAGAGTTTCCTGACGGAAAACATTACTCTTGGCAAATTACAGAACGGCTAGGAGTATCAGACAAAATAATTGACGCTTCACTGCAGTAATATAAATGACCTAAATACCCACTTCTAGTGGAGCCTTTGGGTGTGTTAAAATTTTAGACCTTGTGTAGAGTATAAATTGCGCACAATGTAAAAATGTCACCATAACAAAATGTCTAACAGTCTTTTAAGGAACTCTATTAGTCAAAAATATTCTCAAATAAATACAAAACCATTGTAATTACTGCTTTGTTGATGGCAAGTAGCATGTCATCTGTGTAACCCCTTTGGAAGAATGTTCACTTTCATCTTTTCAGCATGCTGGCACATCCCCAAGGCTATGAAAAATCGAGAGTGTGGGGATGCAGGAATGAAATGCATTTTCAAATGCTGCTTTTTTCACTACATCTTCTGAGTTAATTTTTCTCTTTTTTTCTACTTGCAATAGCTTGTTTTTTTATGTGGTTTCTAAAATGGAATAGCACCTCCTAATTGAAGGGGATTCAGGTTTAACATTTTTCCTTTGCAAAAGTGCTGCCATGGCTTGTTGAGATGTTGAGCACCCACCTCACTTGCTAATTTCCATGGGAGCTGGAAGCATTCAGCTTTCATGGAAATAGCAGTCAAGATGTCTCAAGCAGAGGACTTAAAAGCTGTTGCTCTAAAAATGGAAGGCCGCTTTTGGAAATGCAGTCCTATATTTGAAGTGGGTTTTTTTCTGCGTTAATTTGCTCCCTTTTAGTTTGATTCTGAATCAGCTTCACTGAGAGAGGTGGGGTGGGAATGTGGGGTGGGTTTCAGGCATGGGTGCACCAAGGAGAGCGTGGAGGATGGGAGAGGAGTTCCAGGGCAGTGCCTGCTTGCTCTGGTGTCCCCCGCTGTGACTGATGGCCCTGGCAGTGCACTGGGGCTCTGGCTGTGCACGCTGATCCACTGCAGACAGGTTTTAGCAGTGGCCTTACATGCAGCAAACCTGAATATAAATAACTGTTTAAGTTGCCATATTTTAATACGGTGATGTGTAGCCGTGATATAGGTTGAAATTAGAGGCAGCTTTTGTTTTCTTGGTGAATTGTACCCATCAGAGCCTCTGTTACGTTAGGACTGATTCTGGTAACAGCATTTACAGGGATGAGCTCCCTGGGCAGAGTGACTTTGTCAGTGCAAAGCAATGTTCATTGAGCATCAGAGTCTGGTAATGGTGCAACAGAGTGGCACTTTAAAATCCTGCCTGGTGTTGCTGTAGCAGGCCTACATGAGATGATCATTAAGGTAGTTATCAAAAGCAGGATTTCAGTAATGGAGAAGAAGGGTAAGTAAGAGGCTGATGTCCAGGATTTCCTGCTTTTACTTACCAGATTTTCAATTATTAATTGTTCAGAAGAGCTACTAGGCAAGAGCATGTGTCTGCTAATTTTGCTTTGGCACTTAAATAATGTATTTAGATGTCATTTGAAATAAAGCAAGTTTTAAGTGCTGAAAAGAGAAGGAACAAAAGGAGAGTAATGAATGTAGAATTGAGAAATGTGAGGTTAGTGAGCAAGTTGAGGCCAGGGCAGTTGGTCTGACATAGTAGCCTTCTTTCCTGCTTGAAAGTGCAGTGGCGAGGAGTTAACAGGACTTACACAGCATCATGCTTAAAGCATTTCTGAGTTGTAAACTGCAATGCTAGACATCTGTCAGTTTTGAAGTAATGGAAAAGGATTTTTTTTGTTATTCTTTTTTTTTCAGTTACTTCAACTTTCAGATTTTTTTCATTCAAACTTTCTATTTTATTTCTAGAATTAATGTATTAATGCATTTTAACTTGGATTTAGAACCTCTTTTGATGCTTGTTTATTCAAACATTGCATGGAAATTCCTATCTCTCATTACTTGTATGGAGTCAAATGTATGCCACTCTAAAGGGATTTTTAATTTGTGTTTCCTCCTGCTCTGCTCAGTCAACCATAATACCTTGGAGAAATACTTTGTCTTGAGGGAAGCAATAAAATTAATGAAATAAAATTGATATTTGAGATCCATTCTTGAAGGTCATCTCCTCTTACATCTGCCCTCTGTTTGCTGCCATGACAGAGATGTTTATAGATGAAAAGGAGGGTGAAACTCTCTGATTGCATCCTTTCCTTTCCTCACATATCCTATTAAGCAGCCAGTGCCTGAACATTTTAAAGGCCTGCTGTGCAGCATTACTGAAACTACAGGTCACAACTAACAATTATGCAAGTTAATTACTCTTTCCTCAGTTGTGAAAGGCTTATATAAGGGGTTTCTTTTTAAAACATGTACAATTGCCTTGAAGAAAAAACTGCTGTTATTTGCAGGAGAACACATTGTATGATAGAAGTCAAAGCAACAGTCTACCCTAAAGCTTGCTCTCAGAGATAGTTTAGCCCAGATCCCTTAAAAATAAAAGTCCTTTAGGGCAGATTCATGCATACTTTGAACTCAGCTGCATGACAAGAAACTGCATTTTCAAACATCTACATTTTATTTCAGGGACCTATGGTATTTGATGTAAANAAAAAAAAAAAAAAGAGTTCTTTAGATATCTTCAAGCACTAATCTCCAACCAAAAATAGTATTACATGTGTAGAGCATTTGGGAGTATTAGATCCAGAGTAACTTGGAAAATTAAAACCATTCTAATTCGGCTGCTGTGAAGCATCTATTCTAATACAGCAAAGATAGTTTAAAATACAGTTGTTTCCAGTTTTGAAAATGTGAATTGGTTAAAAAAACCCACTAAATTTGGTACAAAACCAGTAATTCCATTCCCTCTGGAGCCAATCTGGTGTGTAACACAGCTCCTTTTGACTTTTACTATCTGTGGGTTTTAATGTAGGTGGAAAACTTGCCACAAAATAATAATCTGATAGTACTCGACATTTTTAAAATATGGTTTTTTTCCCCCACCATATTTGCAGCCTACACAGTGAAGTTATGTACTTGAATCATGAGAAAATGTAATTTAGGAAAGCAGGAATTTACTGAGTATAAGGTCTCAAATGGCAGAGGGGAATACATTCTCAGTATTAGGCCTTTATATAAAAGGAAAAAAATGTTAGTAATCTCTTACTCAGTTATTTCTTGAATATTTGCAAATTCAAATAAAACAGAATGTACTGTGTGGATGTATTTTTCAGTAGAAATCAGTAGGTACCAAATTTACAGATGAAGCAGTATAGAAGTAGAAGCTTTGCTGATCTACACAGAGAAAGGTAATATTAATGACCACTGATAATAAATGGGATCTAAAATAGGCAGTGGTACAAAATTGGTGTAACACTATTGGCAGAAAATAAAGTGTTTTCACTCCCCTCTCTTTAATGACTCCAGTGCTCAAGATATTTTTACATATAAAACAAAACAAGAGGAATCCAGTTTAGAAAAATCCATATGTATTTAAATGTAAAGTCTTAAAACAGTATTTTGAGGGAGAGTGTTTTTTTAAAACAAAGAGCATTATTTTTAAGAAGTATCAAGACTTCTTTCTTTGGAGTATCCAGCTTGTTCTGGTTTGGGTTTGCATGTGTTTTAGCTCAGATCATCCCTTCTTGACTGTCTATGTAAAAAGCTTCAGTTGTTTTATTAAACTTTAGGCTGACTATTCTGTTCATAGGATGCTGGGGATACCCTTAAGCTTGTGCATGGTAAATAGATTTACTGTAGCCATTAGAAAAGTTTATTTAGGTGTAATAGAGAGGAGTCTATGATGATGGTTACTGAATCTGCATGCTTCTGCAGCCCTAGTTTGATGGTACTTTGTCTCATTAGGCCAGCATGCTCACAAGCTGTCTTCATGGAATAGTAAATAGTTCTTGAATTAAGAGTACATGCCTCTTGCTACTGTTTCAGCCTTGTCTTAAGGGTAACAAGGAGTAAGTTCATTAAATTTATGATTGCTGAAAAACCCTGAAATGTGCCTCTGTTCTTGTAGGAGAAAACGCTATAAGGAGCAGCTATATAGCTTCAGGTTGCATGTGCCTGTAATTATTACGTAGCATCAATCACACACCATGATAGCTCCAAAGGGCAGTGACAGCAGCAGGTTTTCCCAGTCACTGGTACCAGGGATTTCTGTTAGCAGAAAGTGGGTGCATCTCCTACTATTTCTGCTGGTAGTGTAGTCTGGCCAAGTTGTATGAGTTCAACTCTCAGATATTGACAGAAAGAGCAGAATAGAATGAAACTTTGATAATATTCTGGAGTTTATCTTGGGAACTGAGTTGAAAATGTTTCATTAAAACTCCTGTTAACATATCTGTTGGGATGTCTTCAAGCTTATTTTCAATTCAGAATGTTCTAATACAATGAGTTTATTTAAGTTTCTGGGTTTTTGGGGATATTTCATTCTTTCTTCAAGGACACCTTGCTAATTCCTTGGAAGTTTTTTTAAATTATTTGAGACAGCAGAATGCTTTCTGGTTTATATTTCAACTGCCACATATGCCTAATGTCTTTGTCAGTTCTTTGGTTTATTTGAACTGGTATCAAACTAGATAAAAGTTGCGTGCAAGAACTGTAAGGCCATGTTTTCTGTCTTGAACCCTCCCTGGAGCTGAGATAGAGTACAGGTTTGAGGACAGATTGGTGACAACTCTTGATGTTAAACAGTGCAGCTGTCACTTGCCAGAAATGATAGTAGACAAGCTACTAGCACTTGCTCTTTTGTCACCTAGAAGTGTTAAAGCAAGCCAGCCTCCAAGAGAGAACTTTCTGGAAAACATGGGAAGAGTAAGTAAGAAAAGGAGAAGTACAGTCAGGATGTCCAGCTCCAAAGCTCCAGCTCAGCAGGAGGAAGTAACTGGAGGTGCAAAAATCAGCTGAGCTCCCTAAACTGCAGTAGATCAGGACCTTAAAAGAGAATTGGCTGTTGGTCAAGCACTGTAATTTTTCCCCTTGTAAAGTCATACTTCTTTCTGGATTGTTGAGAACTGATCACACAATTCCACAGTTGCCCATCTGATTGCAAAGGAAGCAGTGAGAAAAACACAGCCTCGGGAAAGAGAACAGGATCCCATTGGCAGCAGCCAGCAAGTTCCATCAAGATTGTCTGGAGGCATCACACAAGCCTCAGCCTCATTCCTCTGCAGAAGGAATTTGGGTAATTTGTTGCATTATGTTGGTTTCTTGTACGTGTCTTAAGTTTTCAAGAAAGAATATTTTCAGACAGGGCAGACAATTTTGGAGAGAAGAATTTGGTGTCAGAAGTTCCTCACTGAGTTTGTTTTTGAGGAAAAAAGAGCAAAACCAAGTCCAAGTTGTTCTAATTTTTTTTTCCCCCAAATTGCCTTCTATTAGCTATAGAGATATTACTGTGTGTTGGTTTAAAAGAAATGAGGTAGCTCTAAATCAAACTTTCATTTAAGAAAAGAAGGCCTTAGCAAACAATGAAAAATGTGTAGCTTGGTGTCCCCATGGTTTTTGGGAGATAAAGAAGACAAATAGCTGCTAAGTAGAATGCAAAACTAATCCCAAAGAGTGCAGCTATTCATCATTCTTCAGGTTTTACAGCTGGCTTAATAAGTGACAATTCAGATAAATTAAATGAGGTCTTCAGTATTCTGTAAACTTTTGAGAAACACATCCTTTTCTTCTAGAATATCTATACCTCCAGTAATTACAAAAGCAAAAATGGATCTGGCTGTTTACTTTTGTTCAGAGTTGCTCTTTTAAGTCAAATGAAGGTACATCTTCTGTTCTTTCATTGAAAGAAAATTTGCACGAGTTCTTTAAAATGTATATCAGAAGAAGGAAAAATTCTGAATTTCTGAATTTCTTCAGAAGTACACACAGCCAATTTTAGAATACAAGAGTGACTCTTGATATGAATCAGATACATTTCCCTGGCTTTTGCTGTTTGGCTGGTTCTTAATAGCTTTTAGTAGACACTGTAATGATGTACTGCTACCTTGATCTTGATACATTAATTGTTTGAAATGGAAAAATGCTTCAAATGCTATGGATGGCACAGTGGGAAGCAGAAGAAGCTTTTTCACTGATATTTTTCTAAATAACATTTGGAAATTTCAAGTAACCGTACCATTTTTTCCACATGCTGTACTAAAAGCATATTATGCTCTTCTAAACATTCTCCTGCAAAGAAAACGTTCAGGGAGATCTGTAGGGTTGTGAGTTGGTGCTGGTGGATGTGGTGAGGGCAGAGGGGAGGCTGATGAGCAGTGAATGGTGCTGGGATCAGCCGGCATCCAAGAGCTGTGGCACAGCTATCCCATGATCCAGCTGTGGTCCTGGGATCCAGGAGCTGCTGGGATCAAACAGGTAAAACCTTTCCTCCAAGGAGAATGAGGATTTGTTCTATTCCCTGATACATTTTATTCAGAGGTGGAGAAATGAACACAAAGAGCCTGTAGCAGAGAAGCTAGTATCAAAGGAAAGTAATAATTCAGTCTTTGAAGAGAGGTGAGAGAATTTTGTTGTTGGAAAGCTTCCAAGAATTTTGGGAAATAGTGATTTCAAGAAATAATTCTTACATATTTAGGGGGGAAAAGTGCGAAATTACTCTTTGAGGACATTTGAAAGAACACTGCTTGAAAAAATAGAAGTTTTTCTCTTTTATTTAAGACCGTAGTTGGAACGCTAAGAATTGCATTGAGAAATTAAGTATAGGAAGCATCTACATGCTCATGCACACAGACAGTTTTATATTATACATAAATACCTGGAATGCACTGTAGAATAAGTGTGTATATATGAATTTATTGAAGCATTAAGTGAAACCTAAATAAGAATAATTTGTTATGGCATCCTTTGGGCAAATGTATCTGCTAGTAGAGAACTTTATGCAGTTATGCTTTAAAACAGGTGGAAAATTGCTGTAGAGATCATATAGGATTCTCTGCATTAAACTCAAGCCTGAATGTTTACTGCTGTTTGTGGAATTCAACCACGATGAATACCTGACTGTTCTGTCCTTATGGATTTTACATGGAAGTGCATGGAGAGAAAATGTCTTTGGGAAACCCAATAGGTATTAATACTTAAATGATACTTAAATAATGTGATCTTGCTTAAATTAAAACTCTCATATACTCAAGATAAATAATTATATTCACCACAAGGTAAAAATTTACCACTTTTTGGGGGAAGGGTGGATAGAGAAGGATTTCTCTCAGTTTTGTTTAGTACAGGAGAGGAACTGGAGGCAAGTTATCAGTACAGGAGGAAAATATTTTACATTTTTATTTCTTTGTGTTTTGATATGTAAAACTTGCAGTTTGTGTTGCAAAAACTTGTCTGTGATTGTCAATGAAGACAACAATATCTATGTGAAACAATGTGTTTTCGATTTTGAATCCAAGCAAATTTGCCTTTAAAAGCATCAGAAGATAAAAGTGGTGGTAAGAGGAATGGTGATGTTAGTTTAAGAACCACTTTCATGTGAAAATAATTGTCTAAAACTATCACATGTGTACCAAACAGAATTTGGGAATCACTGGACATGGAAAAAATGGTCAAACCATTTGTGAGCAAAAACTTTGCTGAAAGGCTTATATGCTGTTCAAACTTAACCTTGATATTTATGCTGTAGCTTACGGCAGGTTTTTTTCATTTTAGGCTCTATCTGGGAGCTATTAATTTAGTTGTGAGAAATTGCTTCAAGCTGCAAAGCTGTGATTTTATTTTTTTTAATGCAGTATGTCAAGGTGAAAACCAACAGAAATTGGTTCATCAGGTTCTGAGTTTCAGGAATGTTACAAAAGCCGCTGACATCAGGAAATCTATAACAGCCTGGTTGCAAGTCAATACAATCCGCCATTAAAAAGATTTTAGTTCAGACCTGTTACAAATAAGCAGATGGTAATTATTTTTAGTTAAAAAATAGGTAGTATATTTTTTAAGATTTCAGCTAAAGCTATGGAGCAAATGCTGGGCTACAGAAGATGTATTCTAATGTCAAACTGTGAGGTGCTGCACTGCTTGCTCAGCATGAGAGGGAAACAACTAGGAAAGACAAATCAGCTTTACATTAGTAGTTCAAGAGTCCAGGTAAACTGTTCCAGTGTGCTTTACTTGTGGTTTGGAGTGTCTTGCTATGGACTTGGAAGAGTATGAACTGATTTTTTTTGTGATTGCTTTATAGTCAGCTTTTAACTTGTTCTGATTCAATTTCCCACTGATCACTTACTGTACAGATGGGTGAGTCTTGTAGGAGCATATGGGTTGATCAAAATTTTTTTCTCCTCCTAAAAAATAAATAATGGTTTGCTTGGACTCATTTTCCATATCTGTGCCTTTCACTGGGATTAGTAAATTTCTGCTTTCTTTAGCTGTGGTTTTCAGCACTGGTGTGTGCTTTATCTTGCCTTCTTGCCCTGTGGAAGAACCAGTAGTGTGTTCAGCACACAGTGTTCATGTCTGCATAGAAATCCCTCATCTTGGTTGCAGTTCTCTTGCAGTACAGCCCCCTGCAGTTCCGTGCAGAGCTTTTCTTCTGTTAGCCCCACAGCTCTCCTTGCTGTTGCACCAGGGTGATGTTCACACATTGGCTTTAGTGCAGCCAGAGAATGGCACAATATCCTCCCTGTGTTCATTTGTATACAGTACTCATGCCATAAGGAAAGCAAGTGCTTGTTCAGCCATCCCCACTTCTGGGCAGTAGAAAAAGTGAGTCCTTTGTTTGAAGGGTTATATAGTAGTTAAAAAAAAAAAAGGATATTTCAATGGCATTTCCTTTTTCAGCTCTTATTTTTTCAAGATTTCAATCCTCTCAAAGAGTGGGCTTGAGGCGTGGGAGGTTGCCTTGCCTGCCTTCGGGAAGCGGGCTCGGCTCGTCTGCCTGCTGGGCTGGGGCTGCTGCAGCCTCCGCAGGGCCAGCATGGGCTCCCCGCGCTGCTCCCGAGGAGCTTTCTCTTCTCAGCTGTGGGGTGAAATGCTGCAGCCATTGTTCAAATAGGAAAGTCAGCTTCCTACCTGAAAGGATGTGCTGTGAACACTCCTCCCCTGTAATGTCATATAAGGAGAGCAGGAAAATGCAGAATAAAAAAGAGCCGTGAGGAATTCAGCGAGGCTGAGTGGTGGAGAAATGCAGAGTCGGTACAGGTAATGCAGATGTGAGATATGATCCATATGAGGGAAGACTGGAGCAGAAGTGAAGCAAAGCAGTTTTCCCAAGGGTCTCTCTTTCTCTGGTCCTTCCACACTAACATCCAAAGATGTCCTGATAATCTTATTTGCAACTTTAATTGCCAGAAAGAGCCAATTCTAATACTGGTTCACAGCTGGGGTTCAGAAAGACCACTTGAGCTGTATACTCAGTTGTTTTTAACACTGTGTTTAAACAGCCAAGGAAATGGATACCTTCCGGAGGATTGGTATTTTAACTAGAGGTGAGGGGAGTAACCTGTGTGTGAACTCCTGAATGCCACTCACTGCTGCAGTGTTTTGTCTTTTGGATGAGACTGATTGTATCAAGTCGTATAAGTCAGGTTAACATTGTTCTTCTAAATCCTGTTTACAGAAGGGTTTGGATAAATCCATCATCATCTCTGTGTTGCTGTTGTCACTGTTTTTTAGGCATCAGGCACGGTGTTGACTCATGAACATAGTCCCAGCTGCATCATGGCCCCTTAAGGTTTATGCTGTGCTATAAAAAGCATTTTCCCTGTTTCTCCAAGTGTGGTGTAGTGCACAGTGTTAGAGTTTCTGAAGCAGATAATACAACTGGTAAGAGGTGTTGTGTAAGACTTCAGTATTCCAGAAATAGCAATTCTTTTCATGCAAATAGGTCTTCCCAGTGGGACCCTGGAGCTCTGGAGGCACTGCTTGGGTTGCTCTTGCAGATGCAGTTCAGCTGGCATGGCTGGAAGGAGCTGCTTCTTCTTTCCCTTCACTTTGGCAGTCCTTTCAGCTCATCTTTTTAGATCTGCAGCTGCATGCTTTTAGCTGCCCAGGCAGACCTGAGTAAGGCAGACTGAACTCAGCGGAATAAGAAGTAACCTTGCAAAAAGAGGAGTTAGTTATTAAAGACCCTTGGAGATTGGTTTACCTGGCACAAAGCAGCAAATTCTTGCGCTCTTAGGCTTCTGGATGATTCTTAACATCCAGACCACAACTGCAGAAATCAGATGATGTTTCTGCTCTATCTGCCGGAAACACACAGGATCAGATGCTGCCAGTATTAAAATCACAGTCCCTTTTCAGGAAATCTGACTCAGTATCTTTCCGGGCCACCAAATGCTATTTAAAGAACAAGCAGATAGGAAAAAGAAAAAGACCAAAATACTACAGAAATTAACAATGTCCCGTGTTAAAAGTTAAGCTAGTGAACTTCAAGCTGGTTTCCATTAGAGTACAACAGTGATTCTGAAAGCTGTGCTAGAATTCATTCCCTTAAGATGTGTCTGTGGATTTCTTTCCATAAGTGTTTTCTATGTAGTGGATGCTTCTGCAGCATCACATTTTTCTGTTAAGTCCTCAGAAGACAGGAGTGATGTCAGTGTAACTGAAGATGTTAAGGGATTCCTCTGTAAAAATTCCTTTTATGTAACCAAGCCTCCTCTACCTCAGAAGATGGTTTGGTAGCTTTAATTGTTCTTTACAGCCTTTCCATGAGACCTGTATATTTGACAAAACTATTAGTTAGGGAAGAGGAGTCTTGAATGTATCCATTGATGTGTTATCTGTATGGAGAGTCTTGTTTTGTTTTGCTTTTCTGAAGTAACTCCCTCTTTTCACTAACATCAGATGAGAAGCCACATACAGGATGTACAGGAAGCACAAAAACATAGTTTCTTTTTGTTAGAGATTGCCTTCAGTAAATTGTCACAATAAGTTTCCATAGTTGCTTTTGCAATGAAGTTTAACTAATCGGTAAGACTCCTAAACTTCAGAACATGACATTTCAATGCATTGTATGGCATTACCTTGTAAAAATGCCTTTCAAGAACAGCAGCAGAGGTCAAGGTATGCTCCTTTCCTCTGTGTGTTAAGGAAGAGCATCAAATATGTTTGAAATCCATTTAATATTTTCAAATAAGGAAAAAAAGAATCCACTCTGCTTGGGAAAATACAGGACTCATGAGCATAGCCAAGGCCAGATGTATGAGATCTTGAAGGTAGATAGTATGGGAAGTAAATTCCCCCAAATGGTAACTCTGTTGTGTTTTGTTTGTTTGTTTGTTTGCTGGTTTTTTTTGGTTTTGTTTTTGCTTTTTTTTTTTAACTGGAAATTGATTTTCTAAATTAACTTTTAAGTGTGTTAATTTTATTTCATTGACGTAATGAGAGGTGTGAGATTTGCCTGCACTGAAGTATGCATAGCTCAGAATTGTAATTAATTCAGGAATGGACTTGAGGAGCTCCCAAAACTGGTATGTTAATTAAAACATTTGAAAAATAAAGACTATTTTAGTTACTGTTTTTGTAGTTTTGCTTCCTAGTGCTAATGTGATTGCTATAATCTAGCGACAGCTGTCACAAAGAATTAATTATTATTTGTCTTTATTCAGTATTTCTAGTGGGTAAGTTGCTTGTTAGTGTAATTACTCATGTTTATAGATTCCATTTGCCTTCCTGACAAAGATTTAGTGGCATATTTCATTTTAGCAATTTTATATCAATCTTTTATATCTTTACCTGATGTCTTGGTTGTCTTATTGTTGCCTTAAATACACATATAGTTCATTGTTAAAGATTTTGAGATGTCTTTGCTGGTTTGCTTCCTTCTGTTGTGTGTTATGCTTCCTTGTTCTTTTTTTATCTACCTTAAAAGCCCAATTGTATCCCTTATCCTTCTCTGGCATGTGTTTCTGGTTTTGTAATTTATTTTTTTTTAATGGCCGACAATAGAAGGAAAGAAAATGGGGGGCATGTAGCCTTGCCTCAGCCAGCCAACCCTTCAGCAGTTTTGCAGCACTTACAGTAATTCAGATGTGGGCTGCTTCTAGACATTTTAGCATGTCTGTCAGCCTGGGTAGTGGGATGTTTACTGCGTGACTATACTGGCTTTAAACAACAATGATTTTAGAAGAAGGGTGGGTAGTAAAAACAGTGACTAGAGCTATGGCACTTGTCAGCTACTTGAGGTTTACTGTGTTCATGGGAGTCATCAGGATTTTATAAACTGGAGCACTCTGCTGAGATACTGAACTGCAGGTGGAAAATTAGAGCCACTAAAACAACTTTAATGGAACAAAATTACCTGCTCTTCTGAGTTAAGGTTTTCATGACTGTGGAAAGCCCTTTGTGGTGGCATCATTGGCTTCCTGGAGTCTGAAGGGGGGTCAGGATTACCACCTTGATACAGGCCTTTGGTGCAACAGACACCTGCAGAAGCTTTTTGTTCAGCCTTATGCACTGCTGCTGCTAAGACTGAATGGCACATTTATGCAGACCTTTGATTTTGAACCAATTGCTTCCCACTGGAATATGGGTAAGTCTGGCCAGTGTTCAAGGGACTGTAGTCAAGGTCCATCTCTAGGGTGGCAGCCAGCAGCGTGGCATCCGGACATGTTCCTCAGCAGCATCCCTGACAGGCAGCTGCTCTCCCTGGGCGGATAAAATCATTAAAAGAGAAAAGGCAGAAAGAAATTGGACTGTGGGAAAGGGCTGAGGAGAGGACAGAGCATTAGCTGAAACTATGGGGAGACTGTGGGTTGTCTTGCTGAAATTGTTCTTCATGATTGTGGCCCTTCCTACTCTGGGGTGAGACTGGCAGGATCCTTGCAGTCTGTGAAACGATTTGAGGGATACCATTCGTTGGTTGTTTTGATATTAAGTGAAATACTCAATGAAGTGCAGTTAATGTATAGTGTTTATAGCAGGGTTTAGTGGTTCATCACATGAGAGAGGTTTCCTTTTAACTTTTCATTTCTTAAATCACAAACTGTGATTACATCATTACATCTCTGTGATTGAGTATTTATTACTGCACTTGAAGAGGAATCAATGGACTTCCTTCTCCATGCTCAAGGGAGAAAAACATTCTGAAGTTGAGGTCTAATTTAGAATAAACTGGGAAGTCTCACTGACTTGGAACGGAAGCTGAATTAATTCTTAGCAGGGGGGAAAATGTACTTTACAGGTGTCCTGTCTGCCTGTCTTCCCAAATTCTCTTTCATAAGGGTTTTTTTCCTCTCCTTTGGCCAGCAGCCATTCTTCTTCCACAGCCTCCCTCCTCCTCCCAGGAGTGCAAGCCCTGTGCTCACTCCACAGTTTGTAAGGATAGGCTTCCTTCTGTGTGAAAGGGCTGGTCATGCATATGGGAGATATTCAGCAAAGTTTTGCTGTCATTTATGTATATGTTACATCAAGTAGAAGCAATGCTCTTATTTTTGTTGCTCATTGCTGTAATTATTCTGGAAGCCATAACTGGCTATTGCCTTGGATTTAATTGTAATGTGATTTATCCATTTCAAAATACCTTGACTGCTGTTCACTTTTGTACTATGAATGTTAATTCTGATGTGCAGAGCTTGTTATTGTCCCTTAAGAAGAGGAAATGAGACCATGCAGGTTCTCCTTTGCATTCCATATGTTCAAACAATTTTAAAAGAGCTTGGGATGAGCCTGCCACCACAGTGTATCACCTCAGACTACCCTCCCTTTGCTCTGTTAGGAAGGATCCTTGCAATTTTACAAGTTATCCCAGAAGTCCCTTTTATGTTTGTTTGTTTGTTTTTTAAAAAACTTTTTGTTGCAAATAACAACTTCATTTTTCTGGTCAGGGCACAAGCTGTGTAAATTGGTCTAGCAAGATCATCATAGAATTGGGAGTTTAACAGTGTTTTGCTTGCAGTTTTGCTTTCATGGTCATTTACACGTTTGTTGGTGCTCTGGTAGCTGCTTTTATTTTGTCATTAGCAGTTCAGCTACAGATCAGGCAGATGTTTTATTTCTTCATACATAGTTATGATGTGTCCATGCACACAGTTATGCCGATATTTATCTTAGATGAATTTGTTATTTAGATGATAGCTCCTGTTGTAAGCCTTGAGCCAAGTGTTTCTCATGGTTGTGCAGATGTCCCATGGTGATGCTCTGCCAGGGTGATGTACACAGGATCTATTTCATTGCCTTTAATGAAAACTGTGGGAAGGATTAATGGAATAAAACCACAGATGGCATTCCATTAAACTAGCTGCCACCAATTTACAATAATAGGGTTGGAGATTTTTTTTTTTTGGTTTTGTAACCTTTTGATCTCTCAAGACTGTATCAGTTAAAATGAGAGTCTCAGGCTACCCTAAATGTTGGAGCTAAATCAGTAGCAATACTACAGGTACAGGAAGGGAGAAGAAAATTAATCCTGCAGTGAACTATCATTTTCAGATGTTAAATATCCCTGGGAAAATACAGCCTTGGGACAACATTTCTCAAGTTTGCCCTAGTATTAATCATCATTTATTTGGGTTTGAATTTAGAATAAATCAATTTAACATTCTAAGAACATTTAAGAAAGTTACAAATGCATTATTTAAATACGCATATAGCAATACAGATGACAAAGCATACAGATACTTTAGCCAGCTTTCAATAATGTTTCAGTTTCTTTTAAATAACAAGGTGAACATAAGAATGTATATAAAATGATATAATAAATAGATAAATGAAAATTTATTATATTTGGGTCCCCCAGTAAATTTTAATTATGATTTTAAAATGTAATTTAAGATGCTTGATGAATAAAACATTTATAAAGCCAAAACATAAAAACAGCAAAACATTTCTGTGTTTTCTTTAGCAATAACTACCTCACATATACACAAGGCATCTACATTAATAACCCTTTCTTAAAACCACATGATGAGTAAGTGTCAACATGATGTAAGTATGCCTTTGCTTGCTTTCTGGCAGATCACCTGTGCTTATGTTGTATTTGTGTTTTGCAGAAGATATTTATGTACTTGTCTGTAGCTGCAACTTCTGTAATATTTTTATCATGCTATCTAAGAAGTTTGCTACACCTAGGCTTGAAAATCAGATTATCTGATCCTGAAATGGGGGAAATGGAGTATGAGTAAGATCAAAATCAGATTCCTCCTGTATTACTACTGAGAATTTGTTTTTATGGTCAGTCTGTTTAAATAATTGAGGGACTCGTGCTAGCTTGAGAATTTTATTTTCAGTTACAATTCCCAGTAAGATTTTTCATGTAAGCTTGCTTTTCCTCTCACAGGCGAGTTCCTAAAACACTTCTCCATGTCCTGCAGGCAGCACCAACACTGCACAGACTTGGGTGAAGGAGAGGGAGTTCAAAGAACAGCTGTTAATCTGTCTAATGAATAAAATCCTTTGTAAGCACCGTAACATTTTGAAAGAGAGTGAGTTCCTGCATACTCAACAGATCTGGTTACCCTGTGACAATTACGGTGGACTCTTGTAGACAGTGAAAAGTCCTTTAGAGACACTGAAGCATATAATAGTACACTGGAAGTCGGCTTTAGTTTGTTTCAGTTCAAGGTTAGGTTTTATGGCACCTCTTTCTTCTGCATATGTTCAGCTCTTCTTTTATTTTATAGAGCTTTTATGGAAGTTAATTGCATTTGAGCTGACTTTTTGTCCTGCACATCCCTTGTTATTACAAGCCTTAAGCAGACTTTTGGTATGTCTTTGTTTCCTTTAAATGACTGTACTCTGATGTCTGTAGAAACATTTCTCCTCAAAGCTGTGTCTGCTCTGGGATGCAGTCAGTCCTACTGTTAAATTGCTAGGGTTGGTTATATACTGCTACAGATACAGCCTGAAATCTCAGCCCTTTTGTGGGTACCAGCTCTGGTAATGAACACTGGCATCTCAGGTCACCAGCCTATGTTTGCAGTGATTTTTGAGAGCTGAGAGGAAGGGGTTCATGTGTCTGGCCCAGAAAGGGCTGTTAATGGAGAAGGATATAATGGAAGCCTTTTGAGAGGTCTCATAAAGAAGGGACAGTTCACATGACAGCTGATGAACTGAAAATGAATGGAGGCTGTCCTTTGCCCATCACTGCCTTTCCTGGCAATCTCATGTTTAGACAGGAAAGAGACTTCCCCAAATCTCTTCAGTCTCCCCCTCTGTCTCTCATCCCAGCCCTGGTGATGGTGTAGGAGCACAGCACTGTCCATGCTGTCTGCAGTCAGCACTGGTGCCAGGACTGAAGTACCATGAGAGGCTTGCAGGCAGGCTTGCAGGTTTGATTCCAGTCTTCTGTTACTGCTTTAGCAAGGACAGAACTCTATCATAAGTATTCCGAATTTTGGATAAAACGTGAAACTTCCGCTAATGGATCTGAATCTTAGTTGCAGCACAAGGACTTCCACTGCACTTTGATTTAGCAACATGCCTGGGACAGAAGGTCAGAAGATCCAGAGTAGCAACTTTAATTAACTGTAATTGAGGTTATTTTTGTTTTTGGTATCTGCCCAGGACAGTAGATACTTTTTTTACAAAAGGAAAGAGGTTTTGTTTATGCTTCTGAAATTAGGTTCATACACACAACAAATGTGGTACGAGAACTTTTTTTAAATACACACTTCCTATAGCTTGGCAGAAAAAAACTAGGAATCCTGCAGATTGGAGAATGGATAAATACAGTTTGAGGACCTGGTTTTTTAAAGAGTCTAATGCTTTGTGCACTGTCTGTGTATTTTGAGAGGAGTCTTTTCTGCACAAGGGGAGGATTTTCCCCAAGAAGTAGCAGTGGAAAAAGCTGTGATAATGCAAAGAGCACAAATGCTCTGCCAAGGGGAAAGTGTAAAGTGTATGAGCACTTAACCAGTCTGTGCTATACAAAGGACTTTTCATGCTGAAATACATGCAAATATTGGAAAATTTGGAAAGGTTGCCTTTGCACTTTTGTAGATGCTTTAAGCAGAAAAGTCAATCTGTAAAACAAAATATTGTTCAGGGGCAATCTTAACTAACATGAGATTAAAGAGATTATTATCTGTTTTTTAAATTGCTGTATAGTGTTTTATTCTGTCCTTTGATTCAATGTCCAATTTTTATTTTATAGTCTTCCCTTTCCTTTGTGCTTCCCCCCACTCCTCCTCCCACTACCCACAATGAATATCCTACTCAGGCTGCATAGGGTATTGCTAGCTTTGTTTGTTTGTTTTTTGTTTTTGTTTCTGAGTAATTTTTGGAATAGACCAGTGAAAGAGATTAAAGCTCATGTTTTTCTTTGGGGAAAGTGCATCAGTGATGATGCAAAATAAATGCTTAAAATTTTATGCAAAGCACTTGACTCCCCCCCTCCTTGTCTCTTGACATCCATTTGAAAAGGCACAGTGTTTCTCTGAGAAGTGATAAAGTATAATGCAGATTAGGAGACTGTAGAAGGTTAATGAAGAAGACTGTCATCAGCCACAACCTCACATATCCCTGCTGTCCCAAACCATCAGGGGAAAAGAGGAAGGAATACCTGCACAGGGTAACTAAGAGTAACAGTGACCTGGATTCTTCTCTTTTGTCCTCTCTGTACGTGAAGACACAGAAATAATGAGAGAAACTCCTTTCCATTTCTTGACAAATTTTAATCTATGGCTTCAACTTGTTACTTGAATCTGTCATAAGAAATAGTGCTAATTAATGATGAGCAATGTATCACTGCCCTGTGTTTAAGAAAGGAAGGCAAAACAGACAAACCTTTACTTAGTTACTGTCATTGAGCTTTCAGTCTTTAATATTCCTGCAATCTACTCATCTGTTAATGTTTAGGAGAGTACCTCTTAAAGAGATTATCCACTTCTTTCTGTTTATAGCTGGATTACAAATCATTAGCAATCTTTAAATTCTTGAGTATAAGGGAGTGCAGTGAGAACTGTGTACACGATATTTGAATTTGTTCGTGGGAAGAACTAAGTTGCTAAGCCACTTAGGTACTCAACAGATGGAGGGAGAGTAGGTTAAACTGTTCCTGATATATTGTAGCCTTTCACTGAACAAATAGGGTTCACTTTGGACTAAAGATAGGCTTTTGTTTATTATATGTCTGATTAGATCACAGTAACCTACGGGACACAATTACAAATTCTTCTAGTGTTGATCAGTCTTCTGATTTGGGCAGTAATGCTGTCTGTAATGTGAAATGATGTTTGCATGAATCCCTAGTGTGTTTTTTTGAAACAAGATTCCCACCATCTCCCATGTTTTTCATTGTCATTTTTAGGTCCATTTAAGTAATTATACCATTCACTGAAATTATTTTTTCATTCTAGCAATATCTATACAAAACTTAAAAACACATTCCAAACACTGTTTTCTTAAATAGAATTTCCTGCAAAAAGGACCATTCAAATAAAATTTCATACAAGATAGTCTTTTTATTGGTAGTCCCATTTCTGCAACCTTCAACTTAGAGTAGACACACTGAATTTTTATATAGGCTTCAGATGTTTCAGAAATAAATCATAAAATCTTGCCCAAGACAGAGTTTAGGTTCCCTGATAGATGTTGTAGAAGAGTTGTGTTTAACTCTTGTTTTTCAGAGCTACTTGCAGGATGCTATTCAAAAAGAGACAAGGTTTTGTGATTAGGAATCTGTCATTACATTACAGCTACTGTATTACAATAAGGGATTGTCCAAGGGCTCACAGGAGGAAAAGCAGGTCAAATAATAGCTGATGAGTTCCATTCATTACAGCATTAAATGTTTTTGACAGATGTGCATTTTTAGTCGCTTTAGGACATACTGTTTATTACTGAACATAATGCAGGAACTGTGCATGGAAGGGGTGCACAGTAGTGGAAAGAGAAAATAAAATACATGTATAGGAGTGAAGTTTCTTTAAGGAGAAGTAATAACAACTGTGAAACTGTTAGAGAGAATTACACTGCTCTGTGCAGAGAATGCCTTTTTTCCCTTCCATGCAGCCGTTCATGAAGCTTAAACTTTCTACTTATAGAAAGACTTCCAGTGTTTACAGTATAAAATCGTTTTTCTGGTTGCACCAATGTGATATTTACAATCTGATTGCCTCATTCCTGTCACGATTAAGGTACATAAATATATATATATACACACAAGGTTTTCTGTTTGCTGGCAAATCTGTAACTAGCACTAAAGTGTTAAAAATAAACAGTTTCAGGAGAACTCCCCACTGCAGAACAGCCAAAATGTTTGTGTGTTTTGAGGCACAGGGCAGAGGGTTGAGCTTTGTGTCAGACTCGCCACTCTGATTGCAGGGGCAGGGCAGTGGAGAGGTGATAGGGGAGATTGGAACAGGATGATAAAAACTTGCAGAATGTAATTCTCCTGTACTCCTAGGAGACACTTAAGAAGAGTTTTTTAAAACTGTCAGTTGGGGATTTCTCTTGGTCTCGGTAACCATTGTTTTACTAAATGCTTATTACCTGATGAACTAACAAAGAATTTTCCTGTGCCCATGCAAAGGAGCATGGACAGGTGTCACAGCAGATGAGCTTAAAAGGGATGTGAGGACATTTTATCCAGCTGTCACTCAGAGCAGGTGGAGGCAGCCCAATCTGCTCAGGTCTCAGCCCATTCCAATTTTGCATCTTCCCAAAGCCAGGGATATTCTGCCGTCTTTTTGGATGCCCTCTTCCCACATTTGAGCATTGTCACATTGAGTCTGTCTTACTCCTAACAAAAGCTTCTTACATGCTGCCTTGTATCTGTGGCTTCTTGTCCTTTCCCGTGGGGGCCTGGATCCCTCTCTAATCCCTGCTGCCGGGCAGCTGAGGGTGGTGTTGAGGTCTGCCCTTGCCTGCTGTCACCCATGGCGTGGTGCAGAGCTAATCCCGTGTGTGGGAGGGCTGGGGTGCTGGGGGACACAGGGCACACACCTTCCAGCACAGCTGACCTGCTGGCATTCACCGTGCTGCTCACACAGCTCCTTCTTTCCATCCTGGAATCTGTGTGGACATTCTGGGAAGCTCTTCAGATGATCACATTCTGATTAAAAAAACCCCTCCAAACCAATAAAACAACTATGAAAAACTCCAACCAAAACTCACCCCCTACCAGAAAATCAAATGAGTACATAATCTTTTATTTTAGATACATTACTGATTTATTAGCTTTTTATCCAAATTTTCCTTCACTTTTAGCTATAGTTATATGGCTTATTTAAATATTTAGCAATACATCTAATATATTATTTAGTAATTATTCAGGAAAATATTTTGTAAATATGTAATATATTAATTGTAAATATCAATATAAAATGTTAATGTTTACACATAAAGCATAAATATATAAAATTGAAGTTAAAGTACAAAAATAAACATACATATACAATTTTGAACTATTCTAGAAATAATTATGAGAAACCTGTATTATATTTACATGGATTCAGTATGCTTTTTTTTGCAAAGTTTCATTTGTTGAGGGAGATTATTTTTTAAGTATGAGATGATGAATGTAATTGTCCTTCTTCCACTTAACGAATATACTAATTCATAGGTTATAATGTGACATAACTGTTGAACGCAAAATCACAATCAAAAAATTGGTCAGTACCACATACAGTCACACAGATTGCCATAGGCTCCTCCCTGGTAAGTGAAGGTGATATGGCATTTTTAACACATCAAATAAATTAATCAAGTGCATTAGGATTAGCTGATGTTTGATGCCTAAGAAAAGGATACGGATAGTGGGCAACATTAACTTAATCCTGCAGCCTTCTTTTCCTCCATAAAAATGTGTCAAGGGAGATTTATCCAGTTTTGCCTTAGAGAAGCATGTTGAGGGATGGATATTAGAGCTCTGAATTTTTTTCCCATATGAAGACTATATAACTTTGCTATCTATAACAGGCAATGCTGAGATTATTTTTCCATAGCATATGAATTTTTAATTATGTATTGAAAAACAATATTGAAAGTTAATAAAGATGGAGTAGTGTCATACTAGAAGTATATTTCAAGAAATGCTTGTGTAATAGAGATCATCAGTTTGCTGTGCAGACACATGATGCTTTTTAATTAAAGGATTGTCTCACCCCCTGGTTTTTGCCTGTTCTCTTGAAGTCCTTGAATAAGGAATGGGAGTATAGGACACAGAGTATATGGGTTGTTTGCTGGTCAGCATTTAAGCTTTTGCTCTCCTAGTGACTTTTGGGAGTTAGTTTCCACATACGACTGTGGTAATACTACTGTTTAAATAGTTGAGAAATTAAGTTTGTTCCACCTGTAATATAGAAATGCATATACAACATATACAGAATATACAAGCACAGTTGCTTAAATGATGATCTTGTAAAACCCTTTTGCATTTTGTTGGTGTTGAGAAGCAGAACTGTTTATATTTAAGTTATTCTTTGGTTGCTTTCAAAAGTCTGCATTACGGAATTTAGCCATGCAGGTTTTCTTATTGCTGTGTGCAATAAACCCACTTGCCAGAGTAAGTAAAAGCAAAATAACAAAGGGGAGGAGTATGTGATTAAAATTCAATTCTCTGGATACTGTATGCAGCTATTTAATTAAGAGATTATCTGGATAGCTGAAGAACAGAAATAGCATCTGTTCTAAATTGAATCAATGAATATTAACTTGTGTTAAAAGAGAAGAATTTATAAAAAGAAAAGTAGAAGAGGCAAGAGTCTTGTGTCAGATGTGGAATCTTGTGTAGATGAGGAAATCACATGGTTCTTTATAAAAGGCTAACTTTTTCCTCTTATTTATTGACAAAGAGAATGAGCAGTGACATAGCCTTGTATTATTTATCTTTGTGTTAAAAATACAGAAAAGAATTCTTAATTAGCAGTCACTGATAATTTCAGGAGTAGGAGTATTTTTTTTTGTCATGGTCTCGTTGCATGCTTGGGTCACATGGCAAGATGGCAAAAAGGAGTTTGTTGAGATTTGTACCTCTCCTGATTGTGTACAGCATTTTTTCCTTCCCTGAGAATCATTGCCTTTTCTTTACAGTTCATGTGTTAGCAATTGGTAAATTCATGAACCAGCAAAGCTCAATTATACTTCAGAAGAGATGTTCCTTGGAAAGAGGTACAGCTATGCCTTATCTGGAAACCTTTGTGGTAGTTTTGATGCTGGTGATGAATCTTTGTAGGAACCTCAAAATTTTCAAATTCAGTGTGTACTCGTGATTCCAGAATAAGAAAAGAACCTTTGCTAGTTTAGCAGGAAGTTTCAGCCTCTGAATATTGGCCTGATTCTGATGCTATTGAAATGAGTTGTGGAAGTCCCTGTGACACATTTGGAAAGCAGCTCTGAGTGCCTTTAAGCTTGCCTTGATGTTAATGGGTTTTCAGAGGATTGAGCTTGTTTCAGTGTGCCTGCATGAGTACAGCGTACAGAGTACTTTAGATAGAGAAAAAAATGATAGTCTGAATGTATCCTTACACTCTTACTGTTACATCTGGATAGTTTCTGTATTTTACTCAGCACTTGAGAACCCCGAGGGCTGTAAATACCAGTGATCCAGTGATATTGTGTCAAATACCTGATTTTCATTTTAATTTTTTACGGACAAAGATGAGATAGGCCAGGAGTTGTGTGGGTGGAAATCCATATGGACTGAACAGGACTTAATTGGCTGGTAGTATCACATGTCTCTGACCTATTGTTTCTTCTCATTCAGTTTGTTTCCTTAGTAGATCTGTCTAGGTTGGTTAATGAATAGTCTCATTCATTTAGTTACAGTCTTTTTTAATACTTTTGGCTGGGTAAGCAAAATGAATTGAGAAGAAGAAAAAAGGCAACAAAAGCAGGTAACTGATCTATGAATTCTTGCCTGTTTTACACATTCCTAGTAACCTTTTTTCCATTTCCATACCAGTGAGGGTGCTTTTGACATCCTCTGGATACAATTCTGGCCCCTTCAGCTAAGCCTGGAGCTCTTAAATATCATCCAGTTTGTCCAGTTTTGCCTTCCCTCAGCAGAAGCTTATTGATTCCAAATTCCTGTAAACTTTTTATTTAGTATGCACCACTGAAAATTTGCTTTTAAATTTGCTTTATAAATTTGGACTTTGTTTCTGGTAATTCATTCTTTTGCCTTGTACTTCCAATGGTGCATTCTTCATAGACACCTCACCTACACCTTGCATCTTCAGGCTGCCTACATTTCTTGGAAGGGATTTGGAGCAACAGGTGAAGTGTTTACTTTGCACAGTGGTTTTTTATGTTTGGGAGGTTCCATAGTCTAAAATGGAATATTTCATGATCTGTGTGTATTTACATGTAGTTTAAGCAGTAGTTTAGGTTACGGCTGGAACATAGGAAGTGAGTATCATCAAACCAAAAATCTCTCAGTGTGCCTTCGTGGCTTCCAAAATCCCATTTCTTTGTAGCTGATTTTTCTTAGTTCACACCAAAACTTACATAACAAAAGTGCCTGACACTTCTAATTTTGTTTTTATACAAGCTGAATTTATATCAACTCTATATCACATACGTGTATAATATATGACTATATTACATTCTTTTTAAGTCTTTCTGATGCCATTTTGCCTATTTAGGTACTTACAGTCATGGACTTGCAGGGGAATAGAGGTTCTTGGTATGCATGTCCACCAGCCTGCCTGCCTGCCTGGTTAACTTTCTGTGCAGCACAAGGGATATTGAGCCCATTGTGTCCCTTTTGGGATGATGGAATGCTTCTTTCCAAAAGGGAAAGACATTTGGCATTAAATTCTGATACATTTGAAGTATAGCAGCAAGGTTAGATTTGAGGATTTGAGATCCTTTTCTTTGAAAGGAGGAAAGGCTGAGCCTCAGCAGTAAGCCACACTAATAACATGTATTATGTATTACAATTGCTATTCTAATAGTTATTAGGTCATAATGATCTGGCACAAATTTATAACTGTGCCATTTTACTGCTGAAGTTTTGTAGAACTGGTGAACATCTACTTTTGGAGTTTACTGCCTATATCAGAATTCAGGGATGAAAATACAGTTTGCTTTGTTTTCAACTTCCTGTTTTTCCTCGTTTCTCAAATTTGGCTTAAAATTTGACTGAAATGTGAATTTTGTACACTTAAAATAACTCCCAGGAGGGGTGGGCAGCTGGCAGCTGTGACCTGTTTTCTGGAGAGCATTGGTTTCCTGCCCTGCCAGCCCTTTCCCTCAGGAAGGAGTGCTGTGGGTCTTCAGGCGAGGAGAGGAATGTCCTTTGGCTTTGTATGTTCTTGATGTGTGCCTTAGTTAAATCACTGCTGTTTCTTGAACCCTCTGTAACCAGAATATCTGAGTAGGGATATATAATTAACCAGTGAATATTTGGGTAAGATAGCATGTAGCATGTTGGATTTCAAGTAGGGGGGAATATAATTGAAATATACTTTCTTTAGATGTAATATTTTATTTATTTATTTATATTAATAAATACTATATGTTTTTCATGCTATTTTTTCTAAAACTACCTATTTTTATTTCATCTATACAGTTTTGACCTAGAATCCAAAGTATGGTTTTTCAGCTGTGTCAGGACATGTCGGATTCTTTCAGTCATTTTGCTGTTAGATAATGCTCAGCATTTCTATCTGCCAGACTTTGCTAGACTTACATACTATTTTTCTCAAATTTAATTTCTCTTAGAAGTACTTATATCTCACAAAAAAACCCCCACTAGTTTTCTTCTTTTGAAGTTGTGATTTTGGCTTTCAGATTTTAAGCTTCATGCAGCAAATTGAGCTGCTGCATCCCCTCTGGCCAAAACTGATGTGTGCAGCTGTGATCTTTGCTTTTCTCTGGTACTGAGCCATCCTGCAAAAGGTGTACCCTGTACTGATTGCCTGTCTTCAGTCTCAGTTTCAGCTGGTACCCTGACAGACAGACTGGATCTGTCCTCAGTGTAATTGTGGATGTAATATTCTCAGTTTGGATGACTTAATGCTTGTTTCACAAAAGCACATCTCTGGGCTGCTGGGATACCCCATCCCACCTGAATAACCAAAGTGCTGTCAAAAAAAAAGATGTTAAAAACACAAAGGTGTGCTGTAGGGTTCTCAGCATTTAAGAGACCATTGCACTAATGCTCTGGAGCAGATTAAATGTACTTTTTTCTTATAAACAACTTTTTGTTATAAACCTTATTGAAGAGAAACAAATGGGACTGAGTCCATGGAAAGTGCCAGTATTCCTCTTACCTTATTAGTCAATACCTGCAATCTGCCAGAATTGAGGTTTGTATTTCTTTCACCATAATTTGGTGTGTTTTTTATTTTACCATATTACTAGTAATGGAAAAGCAGTGAAGAGAATAGTTTATTGTAAAACTACTGTTTGCTTTTACTACTTGTTGGGTTTTTCATAGCCATTATTTGAGAAGGGCTTTTTCCAGCCTTCACCTTTCTTCTAGCACTTGAGAAGTCTGTACAGGGACTGTCCTGGGTGCATTACATGCACCACATTGGTTTAGTAACAAAGCTCTCTCAAACAAAACTTGAGCCCTTGGTTTTGTATGGTGGGATCATTAGCATTTAATGAACCCCACAAGGCTCATGTCTAAATCTCTGGGGGAGGTGGGATACTGTCATCACTCTGGTGGCCTGTACTAAGGTTCTTACACATTAGCAGTGTGCCTTGGAGATGACAGACAGAAGATTTATTTTGTTGTAGCTGTCAGTGACAAGCTCTTATGGTGGTAGGGCAGCAGTATGAGGTACCTTCTATAAGGGAGGGTTAATGTGGATTTAATTATTTTGCATTGCACACAGAGAGATTTTCATCTAGATGGTTATCATGTAGCAGTAGTCTCTTGCTGACTAATTTCTGGTTCCATAAATAAGTCCCCAATTAATGAAGCATTTTTGAAAGGCAAAATTATAACCTTTACATTGTTCTTACTACTAAAAGTAGAAGGACTTTTATCCTCATCTGTTTTAGCAGAATTCAATATAAGCAGTAAGACAATTGGAATTTTGTTAGAACAAAGAAAAAACTTGAGTATGAAGAACTACTCTTGTCTCTAAAACACACTTTATGTCCATGTCAGGGAACCTATTTTGTGCTTCTAGTTTTCAAGCACCTACCCCAGAAAAAGCTCAGAAAAATCTGCTGAGATAATAAAATACAAGTTCTTTCCTAAACAGAGACGTGATGGCTTTTCCATAAATTTGCCTCTTCTTAGTTAAAAGTCATAACATTAAGAAACAACAATTACTGTTTGTACTTTTATTGTGCTTTTTTAATAGAGTTACACTATGAAATTTATCAGAAGTAAAATTAAGCTTAGGGCATGGAAGATGAAGTATGGTCACTATTTAAAATCTTGAATTTAAGGCGTATTTTGACAGTGACCCTTGTTGGAAAGTCAGACTTTTAACCTAAAGGTAAGTAAAGTAGGATTAAATTAGTAATGTTTTTATGAGGCTTGCCTGATCAGATAAAATAATTTTTAAAACTTGAGTTGGAGCAATGTCTTGTACCTTTCTGGGTAAACATGCCCGATATATTCAAGTTGTTTTTAGTTCAAAGAACTGTCAGACAGTTTTCATTTAACTATAGTAAGATTACCAGTTCTCTGCATCCCTTTCTGTGACAGTCACCTACTGCTGATGTTCTGTAGGGTACCAAAACCATTTAGACATTAGGGTGAAATTGTCATTTGCAAAGTTAAGTAAAATTTTAAAAGATCTATATTGTCCAGAGTTGCAGTTGCCATTTAAAGTTTGACTGCCTTTTTCTCCTCCAGTGTTTTCTGCACTGTTCTCCTTTTTTATGGTAATGCTGTGCTTGCGATTGGAGTGGTGCTCATACTTCTAGAGATTTTTGAATTCTTAAGAGGCAAGAATTTCCTTTTTCTTTGGAAAAAAAAAAAAGTGGAGGGAATCCATTTTATAATTGCCCTGTCCTTCTGCCAACACTTTGTTACTTGTTCCTGACCCAGCAGGGTTGCCTGCATGGCCCATGTGTGGCTTGTAGGCTCAGCGTTGACACCTGCGGGTGGAGGGACTCCTGTGCTCAAGCTGCGGGAATGCCTCTGTGCAGCTGCCTTGTGTCTGGGGCTGATGCACTTGGTCATGAGCAATGAACGTATTTGGGTAGTTCTTTACCTCCTGGCACACACTTGTATTGGTTTTACTCTTGAAAAATCTGGGAAAACATTTCTTGCCATCAAGGCTAAAAGGGTTGATAGCATCCTTTTGAACACTTTACTGCAATGAATTGAAAGCTAAACTTTATCTGATTATAGACAACACTGTGTTTCTGGTTATTTAGTTTACCAGTTCTATAGAGAAGACTTCTAAAAAAATTGCCATTTCATGCTATTTTCCAATTATTTTATTTGCAAGGAAGAGGTGTTCTTTTGTTTAGGATTTTTTTTTAGCATCTTAGACTGTTTAATCAGTAACAGTAAGGTTAAAATTAAAGTTTGCAAGATTGAAGTTTTACCAGCTTGGCTGTTTTGATGTTCAGCCATATGTTTATTTTCCCACACCACTTGTATCTAACTCCCTCATCCAAGACAGTGGTTTTATTCACCATTGGGTTTTTTTAGGGGTGAAAAGCAGCCAGGAGTTGCATATACTTTGTACTAATTGTCTGTCCTGCAGTTTTCCAGTGAATATTAACGTTATAATTCATATTTTTCTTGACAGTACTAACCTTTTGTTAGTAGTATTAAAGAAGGATTTGCAGGGGCTTCTTTGAATTGTTTTCTGTTTTTCCTTAAATTTGATCTTCAGAGGGTTGATTAGGAACAATAGTCACGCCCAAGAAAAGAAGCCTTTTGGTATTGATGGGTATTCTTGAAACCATAATTATAAAATACTATTTTAGAAGTTGGTCTTCGAAAAACTTGGGTGTGTACATTTTTTTTTTTACTTAGGGATTCATAAAAGTATCTAAGGTTGTATGTGTAAATATATTCCAGCAAAGTTTTACAAGATTTGTTTGCTGTTGTCCTGTAGTATTTCATAGCTCTTATTTTCAGCAAGAGTCACGACCTTACCAGTTTCCTTACACAGTGAACACTAGCTGACTGAAAAATATTTAAATGTCACTATTTTGTAGAGATATTTGGTATCTTCTCTTTATTCATTATAGTAGAATGGGGTACCCATTAAAATTATGCTAGGATGACTGAAAGACTTACTGTATTGGCATTATAACTTGTCATACACAGATTACACCCATTTTAATCTGCTATCTGGAGTATGTCCAGCTTCTGCTAAATGGTGTCTGTTTTACTTTTCAAAGAAATGTGCAGCTGTTTGTAGCCAAAATACAGTTACTGTGAGTGACAGCGATACCAGCTGAGTGCTGCACACTTCAGCTGCTGCAGTATCTGAGTTCAGAGATGCCCCTGCTTTCCTCCCTGCATTGACACAACATACAGAGAAGTTTTGTAGTTCTGTGTCGCTGCACAGGATGAACAGCACTTTCCCTCCTGAGCAAATCTGGACAGAAAGCTATGCCCCATATTTTAGCTTCCCTCGCAAAGGTAAAATGTTTGTCTGAAGCAGGTCAGAAAGTTGCATCTGGAAAACAGAAAGCTCAGAGGGCTCAAGTCAGTTCTAAAGGTCTTCCACAGCCATTTCCACTGCTGGCATGTGGCAGGAACAGCATGGAGCTCACATTTAATGCCGTGTCCAGTTTTTTATCCAATAACAGAGGCCTAGGACATGGTGCCCTACCTCCACTCTGCCCAAATGCAGTATGCAAGGGACTATTAAGGGCAGGCAGAGATGTTTGGTCAATCCCAAAACAGTAAAGCAGGGTGTTCCTGTGGGGAAAAAATAGACCAAAACTCTTAAAAAAAACCCACCCAATCCCAAAATGCACATGTGTAAGTGGATCCTCCCAATATCCCACAGCACTGGGTGCTACGCTTTGCATTTGGTTCTCCAAAATTTCAAATCCTTCACAGATTTGTGTATAGAAAATGTCTGTTAGAAATTTGAATTTATGCAGGAAATTTGGGCACGAAGAGTAGAATATCTTAAATATCTTAAACTCATCGTAGTTTCTCTGCTCATTTAATTTTTCCACAGCACACAGGGTAGAGTGAAAACCAGCTGTAACAGACACTTCCCTTGGGGTTGATGAAGTTAATTTTGCTATTGTTTTTAAGGGGGTAATTTCTTCGTGCCTGATGTCATAGCAAATGTTGAAGTTGAAAAATGTCCAAAAACAGTGTTGAATTGAGTCACTCTAAAAGTGTTTATCTTGAATCCCCACTTTGTGGCATTATTACTGTAGTCTCATCCCAAGCTAGCATTATTGATTCAATACCGGCTTATCCCCATGATCCGTGGTTTTCTTTGTCTACTGGTTTGGATATACTTAGTGTGTACATTTGTAACCTGTTTCTTGCTGCATTAATACCATTATTTTAAATTGCACTTAGAGCTGGTGTGTTTGAACCAGTTATGCCATCAGACCTGGGAACGCCTGTTCTTGGCTTATGTTAGAGTCTGTTACCCCACCTACCATATTAGGAGGCATTAGGAAAGCTGAATTCCTCTGGAAATACAGACTGTCTCATTTTTGAAGCACTGGTGTGATTAACTGTAATGTAATACACTTGGTATGAATGCTTAATGGATAAACATTCTTTTGCTTACTCTAGGCAGTTTTACATCTTATTAGGATGCAATTCATTGTACTCAACAGTGTGAATGTGAAACTATCATTAGCAAAAATGTGGTCAGCCAAAATGAATTCAGCCTGCAGGTGCAATTAAGGAATTTGTAGGTCAACAATATGAAATAATTGGGTAGTGGTCTGGCACTGAGAACATGGCATTGCACTTTCTGTTTGAAAGATATTTACAAAACATAGCAAACCTTTCACTGTATTACAGAAGCTTTTCTGTTAATCCTCTTAGACTCCCTGCCTGTTTGTCCATTTTTATACACAAGCAATGGCATTAACAGGCTGTGTGGCTGCAACACTCCTACCAAGTTAATGCAACACCCCACTAATGGGGTCTCTTTTACACCACTGCATGGTGTTGATGTGAATGGAGCAATAGGCTACTAAAGGCTTTAGGTTCCAGGGAACCAGAAGCATTTTTGTTGCTGTAGAAGAATATCTGCTTGTACTAGAAACTAAATAGATGCCCTCTGTAACATGTGCCATCTGAAATTGTGAAAATATGTTTACCCTGTACAGAAGACTCTTTGAAGGGCTGTCTAATACTGAGTGTCATACTTAGCTATTTTTTAACTCGTAAGCCATGTACTTGTGTAATTAATGGTCTATGTTTAAAGAAGAGTTTATTATATCTCCAGAGTTTTTCTTAGAATATAATAGAATTTCCCCCATTCATCTTAAAACTGTAAGCACTATGTTTAGTAATCTCATCTCAGTTAAAGAATTCATTAAGAACTTCTCATTAAAAAAAAATCCTAGCCTCTCTTGAGATTTTTATGAGAACTTAGATATTGTGAAAAGTGATTGTGGGACAACTTTAGAGATTCATAAGGGCTCCTGCTGTGGTCTGGTGTGAAACTATGTTTGCTTTCTATCCCTTGGTCTGAGGCGAGGCTGTGTAAAGTCTTCTTGTTTCTGCCACTGGAGTTCCTTCTCCCTCTCCCACGCAGCCTTTGCTGTATCTGAAGGAGTATTTGTAAGGTGAGCAATTGGTACCAAATGCCATAGCTCCTGAGAATTAGACAAGGTATGTGAGAGAGTCCTAAAAAACCTTTGGGAAACTTGCAATTTTGCACCCTTAAAAAGCCCGGTAGGATTTGTATTGATGATGTCATATTGAGAAAATCAGATGCCATGGCAGACTGTTTCCATCTAGTTCGCTCTTCTTTAAGTGAAGAGATAGATAGCAATGTGTACTGTTTAGAGCACATTTAAAACAAGATTTATATGTAAGTGTATATAGAAGAATCGTATTAATTTTTGTTCAATTTATAAAATACTGTAATTTCACAGTAAAACTCAGGTTGAATGAATTATCTCTTTATAGTTTACACAGCAAATATTCTGAATATTACTTATTTGTTTCCTTACTTTTCTTTGAATTATTTTCTTAACATGTAGCATCTGTAAGGATATAAAAGGAATTGCTTATGAAATTTTTGTGGAGTCATTTTTAGTGAATATGCGGGTTATGCAATTTATCCCTGCTGTGATTTATTTTAAATAGAATGTTTTATGTATAGTCAATATTTTGTTTCAAGTGTTTGCCTCTTGAGAACATTTGTGGCATTTTCACTCTGCATTTAGATCTCTTGACTTGTAGACTGAGGGAGAGTGAGATTGCTGGGAGAAGATAAACTCATTTGTTGATTCATGGTGACTTTGCTACTGTATAGCAGTCTGTACTAATTGGTACCAAAAGCAGCATTTACTCTTGGCTAGCTTGTGTGTCACACTTAAAGGCAGATGAAAAATAGCACCATCAGTTAGGATGTAGATTGGCAACAGTGCTAGGATCTGGAAGAAATACTGCAGCAGATTCAGGAATAAATGTCTAGGGACAGAAGCTGGAACTTTGCTTGGTGCTATCTGTTTAAAGTTATTTGGACACCAGAGTCCAGATTTGAGCCTGTACTGTATTTTAATTAATTTGTCAAACTCTGCTCACTTCAGACATTGTCCTTTGCATGCTTATTTCAATGTTCAAAGACACAATGAATTCTTGAGCTTGCTAGTTTGTTACCTTGGCAATAGAGGAAACTGCCAAAAGAGTGATAAAATATACCTGCTGTCATATTGGAAATTCATGTTCTTCTTAAATACTCTTGTTCTTTTTTTTTTTTTTTTTAAATGGCATGGCTATTGGAGTGGTCTTGTTGCAACTGCTTCTTTGTTCTGCCTGGAAGAAGACACTCTCAAGGTGTAGACAACTGTTTTTACTTTTCTCCAAAGCAGGAAAACATTGATGTCAAATGACCTACATTGATGTTTGTAGGTCAGTACCACACTGCTGTAAATACTAAGGTGTTAGATTTCTGTACTCACATCTCTAATCTCTCTAGGATCTGTGAAAGTCTGGCAGGAGGGACATTTGGAGGAACCCTGAGCTTAATGGGAATGCAGGATTATCTCTAGGCTCTTTTCCCTGCAATTGTCAATCTAGTGTAGTGAAAAACACAAAGCTTTTTTTCTTCACAATTTTTATTCTTTGTCTAAATAGTGGATAACTGACCAAAAATAGACAGTGGCATTTGCAAAGTACATTTTTATTGGTAAGTTATAGTAATGGAAAGTAGAGTTAAAAAACAAGGCAAGAGCAGGCAAAGGGATGAATTACATATGAAGTGTACCTGTGAAGTACACAACACTCATAAAATCTACTTGGGATTCTTGTGTGATCAGTAAGACTCAGGGAAGTCACCTCACTAGTCATTTATACCTCCCATTCCACTGTTGCATCCAAGCTGCTGCATTAGAAAAACCAACCCACTCTCAGAGAAGATTTAGACCCAGGTCTGCAAAACTCATCAAAGACAAGTGATTCAAAACTGTTTAGCCTGTACCATTAATACAAAACAGGACATTATTGCGATTTCGTGTTTGTATTAATGGTTATGAAAAAAAAAAAAGGTGAGGAAGAAAAATCATCATGAAATTTTAAGTCATCACTGTATTAAAAAAAAGAGGCAGGAATATTCCAGTAAGTCTGTTTGTATGTCTTTGTCTACTCCATATTTCAGTGCCCTGTGCTGTTTTACTCACCAAAACAAACACAAGCACCTATAACAGAGATACAAGTTCCATGTGAGCTGAGGTTTTACTCCTCAGTAGCAGGGCTTACTTTGACTTGCTAATTACTCTGACCTGTTCTAAGTAAGAGTAACAACACAAAGCTTTTACATGGGACACGCATCTCATTTACAGCTGTAGTGATTTTGTATTTTTCTGCTATGTAGACAAGTAGCAATGTAAATTGTAATAAAACTAGTACGCCAGCAATAAAGCAAGTACACCTGGATAAATAATACGTGGATATAAAGAATAATTTTCACTGATTCTAGGAAACCACTTAATGAAAACAAGTGTTTTAAAAAATTCTCACCAAAAGTGAGCCAAGTAGCAGGAACAGGGGAGATGATCCATGTGCAGTACCACCTAGGCAATTTTGGTTTAATGTTTTGGCCCAAAACTGCAGTGTATAAAATTTAGATACTAGTTTGGCTGAAAAAGCCTGACAGAAGAGTCTGGCTGTTCTTTAACTGCTTATACCATGAAGCATCACACCCTCATGTCACGGTACTAATGAACGTGTGTGGTTAGCCCATGCATTTTAATGCTTGTGTCCCAGCAGGAAATGCCTTTGTGGCACGATTTGGGTTTAGGAGGATGTGCTGCAGTGCACAGAGGTGTATGAATCCAAACTGGGACGTGTTGGCACTGCTGCAGGACAGTGACACTGTGATTTTCTACTACAAATGGTCTTCATGATGTTCCAACAGGTAGAAAACTTGTTCCAGTTGTCTAAAACAAGAGTACCTAGAGATAATATTTTCCAGTTTGCCTCAGCAAATTGAACAGTTTGTCTGTGTGTCATGGCGACTGCTCCTGGCTTGCCATATGTCTGAAGAGGTGTCTCTGGAATGGAGAAGTCTAAGGTCCAGATACTTTTAGGATTTTAGAAACATAAATCTGCTGTACAGGTCTCTTTCCCGGAGTTTCAGGACACTTCAAACAGATCTTTTTCCTACAGAGGTTTCTGAGGGAAACCCCAGGCATGGATTTGATGTTAGACATGCAGTTTCTTTCAATATTGCTGATGTCTAATTCCCATCTGTGTCTTGTTCCTGCAATTGCTTCTTGGGAAGATTTGTCTCCTGGATGCTTCCTTGCTGAAGCGTTAGTGACGGCAGATGCCCACGCAGGCTTTAGGGGAGCATGAAGCCAGGAAAGCTGGAGGAAGCCTCCTCACTGACTCACTGCCTTTGACTGTGACAAAGCAACCACTTTGCAGAGAAAAAACTTTTTAAAAAAATAGTCACCAATTTCAGACATGGCCAGAGCTTCCTCTCCTCCTTGAAGCTATGCTGTAAGAAGATTTTAGAGCAGAAGGTAATGGTCAAATTTTGATTTCTTTTCCCCTTCTAGCTTCTTCAGCACAGCCAGAGAGGTTATCCTCAGTGCTTCATTATAGATAATCTAAATCTACTTTCTTGCAGTTTGAATCTATTCCCCCTTGTCCTGTCACTACATCTTCTTGTAATTAGTCTCTCTCCCCCTTTTTTTGTAGACTCCCTTCAAGTGTTGGAAGCCACAGTTATGTCACCCCTAAGCCCTCTGTTTTCCAGGCTGAACAAGCCCAATTCTCTCAGCCTTACATCAGATACGACAAATTTTATATTGCATAGTCTACAGTATTAAACACTAATATTGTGATTTATGTAGCACCAAGCTGGTTAGCCCATGGGGAGGACAGCCCATGTGATTCTTTACAGTTATCTACATTCTGACTTGCTTGAAAAAATAAATGAAAAAAAACTTGGCACTTCCTACTGGTCACTGTTAGCTAAATTCTGTAAATTATTGGTAGTTAACAGCTATGGGAAAACACCCCAAACTTAGTCAACTTTGCCTTTTTTCAAGAATAAACAGTTTTCATCCTTCTCATCTTACTCCTAAAGATGAAGTACTAAAACAATATTGTAGAGGGTTTTTTCTGAATTAGTCAACAACATATTTTTACAGTTAGTGACATGTCTTCTCTAGCTTGTGCTCTGCCAAAGAGAGAAGCAAATGATCTGTGTGCGTGTGTGTGATTTCCCTGGGATGCCACCCAGGGTGCCTAACAATTATACCTGATTCTTTGATATTACAGTTTGTTTCTATATTGGGGCTGGATGAATTGCTGATGGCCCCTTTTTCTGTCACTTCAGAGAACATAGAACTATGTTCTGTTATCAGCAGTTCTTCAGGGTTTGTTTCAACATGTCACCACTGTTGGCTGTTGGCTTTCCACAGCTGCTGTTGTAAATCCTAGAAAATGTCACCAGTGAATTCTATGAAACTTCTTTTTTTTTTCCTAAATATTTGTAGTGGTAAAAACAGAGCTAAGGATACTATGTTAGATTTTCATGAAAAAGATCTTGCTTTATAAGTAATGGCTTATGACATGACTCTTGGGGATGGTCCTCTACAGGGCCCAGAGTTGGACTCGGTATCCTTGTGGGTCCCTTCCAGCTCAGCATATTGTGTGACTCTGGCTTTACTGTGCTGGGTACTTGGCCAGAGTGGCAGTAAAACCAAATCTGTCAAATGCCTGGGAATGGGAGAATTCTCATGAGTCTGAAATCCCACGCACACTCTGGGAAACACAACAGCAACAGACGTGGTGAAATAGTTCTGCTTAAATCAAGTTATCCATACTTTGAGGAAGAAGTTAAAAATGTTTATCTTATTTTTAGTGCAGAAAAATCTTGAGTGACAATTCTCATGACTACTGAGCAAGCAGTTCATTACTCTGGTGGATAGACTGTTCCACAAAGAAAGAGTATTTCCAAGCACAAATTTTCTTTTCTTCAGTTTAACACCCAGAGATTCATTTAATAGAATCAGTCAACCATGAAATGTGATTGCACAAAACGAAATAAATGACATACCAGAATATCCTTCTTCTACTTCCCCTAGTCAGGGGGAGACAACTGCCTTGTTGAAGGCAGTGGGCAAACTTATATAACTGGTGTACAAAAGACAGTGAGTTAATGCCAGGTAGGAAACATAGAGCTTTGTGCAATCAGTGGTCTACAACCTCAGAGTGAATGCTTAGGTGAGGTACTAGGTAAGGGTGGAATGATGTATTTGGAGACATAATGATAAGTTTTCATCACCAACAGTATATGTAATTTCCTTGTAGTGGGATTATCAAAATACTCCAAAACAGTGAGCACAGTCCAAGCAGCTGTCTCGTCTGTCTAATCTGATTCAAGAAAGATCATCCTAAACCCAAATTCAGTATATGATTTGATGCTTTCAAGGAAAATTATCCTGAAACATATCCAGTCACTTTGCAACAAATCTAAAACTTCTTCCACAATATTCTTATGCCAGTCATTGAACACAAGGAAAAGAATGGTGACAGTTAACATGATGAAAAGAAATCCAGAAATAAATATACTCATTTTATTACATTTTCCCCTTATACCTCTCTCAACTTTTCTTTATCTCCAGCAAGCAGTATCTCCCTTTATCTTGATGCAGTTCATCTCTGTTCACACTTGATGCATGGGTCTCTCTCATCATGTTCGTAAATGAGATGATTCAAGCTAAATTCACAGCTGTTGTTTTTTACCTGTACTTGCTTATTTCAAACCTGAAGTCTTAATGGTCAAACCTTAGCCCAGTAATGTTTTAGTTGGGTCTCACTCTATTGATTGATCCTTATTGTGCTTGATGTCAGCATGAAAGAGGTTGGCCTTGAACATGGAACCCTTAGTGGGTAAAAACTGCTGCCTTTGACACCAAATCCCAGAGAAGGGAAGCTGACAGGAAGGCTGTACCACTTTTTCATTGCTGTTGAGTGGACTCTTCCAGGTGTTTTTATCTATTCTTTATTTAGGCTAGAAATGGTGGCCTTGAATTATATCTCTCCGCTTTACTTGTTTCTGCATCAGTGTCTTTCCTCCAATCTTACAGATACTAAAGAAGCATAAAAAGTTCAGCAGCACTGGACAGCATTATGTATGTGTCTTATTTTACTTAGGCAATTCATGTAGTTATGGAGGCTTTCTAGGAGCATAATTTAGTTAAAGCAGCCTTTTTGCTTACATCGTAAGAACTAAAAATTATTGTGAGGTAGGTTTGTGAAATCTTGTAAAACATTTATCATCTTGGTCTTCTTAGAAGAGGAAATTAATTGCTTCACATTGGTGGGAAATACAAGACTTTAAATTCACACTGAGTGGCTACTGTCTTTTCTATTTCAGCCACTACTTTATGTAAATTGAGAGGGCTTTTTGGTCACTTTGCAGTAGCCATAACATAGTTATTAGACTTACAGTTGTATTCAAAAGTATTTTTGCATTTCAACTTCAATATATTTACTGATTAAAAGATAGGAATGTATGCTAACAGCTTTTCAGGAAGGTGAAACCTCATGACCCGGCTCCTGTCACTGCGCTGGGCAGCCAGCTGGTGTGTGTGCCCCATCCATGGACATGGTGACAGAGCCTCCAAGAAGGGCTGTAAAAGAGCAGGCTTCTGGGGAGCTTTGGAATATTTGTAGCAGGATGTAGCTATGTAGCAGGATGCAGTGTTTCATGTTGTAAGAGGAGCAGTGATAAAGGAAAATGTGGCCACGCAATGATGTCTTCTGTAGGTTGTCTGTAAAAGAAGAGGAGGAAATGTGGAAAGTTGTTTTCCTTTATTTGAAGTGATGAGTGTGATACATCCATGGGACTGAAGCTCTGTAAAATTCATTTATGTATTACCACTGGTAATACATATTCTTCCCTTACTGCCAAGTGCAGATAGTTAAATGAATTAGGCTGGCAAACTCTGATCTCTAAAATATGAAAATAAGCTTTTCCTGACCAGTGTTTCTGAATAATCATTGATTAAAGGCCATGTTGAAAGTATGATAGTAAATAGCATAAATAATATAATCAGGTTAATTAGCCACTGTTAAATTACTGCTTTAGAGATGAAATATACGTGTAAACCTGGTTAGTTTAGAAAAATACCCATGGCTTTGTGTATTGCTGTTCTAAAAAAGTTAATACATAATATGGAACATTATCTCTACAATATCCATAGGTGATGTAAATGTAGATTATTAATCTTCAGGTTGAGCTTTGTTTGGATGAATGTGAACTGGAACTTCGTAAGTCCTAAAGACTAATACAGGAACACTTTACAGATTATAATTTCAATGTATTTGACTCTGTTAATGTTTATTAATAGTGCATTTTTAATGAGTTAAATTAAGTATTTTAGTTATTTATATGGATAGGCCAACATAGACATTAAGGATCACCTTTTGAATTTATAGTCAAAAACAATAAAACCTTATGCTCAGTTGACTTTTGCAACCATACACGTTCTTCCTTGAATAAAAAAGCACAAATTTAAAAACCTGAAGTTTGAATGAATAGGCCAAATCTGTCTTTTAAAAGCCTTCTCAAGCTTTGCAATATCACAGAACAAAAGTAGTAGCTAATTTAATAATTTGGAAGTCTTTTTGGAGTGGGTAGCTGAATGATTTTTGATCTGTTTCCACAGGTTTTCAATACATACTCTAATGAAGACTATGACAGGAGAAATGATGAAGTTGACCCAGTGGCTGCATCAGCTGAATATGAACTTGAGAAGCGTGTAGAAAAACTGGAGCTCTTCCCAGTTGAACTAGAAAAAGGTATCGTGTCTGTGTGCCATTTCCACTTCCTGTGACAAGTTTGAGAAAGTCTACTCATGCCTGCAGAGCTTGTCTTGAATTTCCATGAATTTGCTGTAGTCACCTTAGCTTTTTGGATTTCAGGAGTTGTTCAGTGAGGAAATAGAGAAGCAGCTCAGGGACAGGCAGTTTTTACCTTCTTAAGAGAATTGGGTTTTGACATTTCATCATGATCTTATACAGTGTTTGATGTGATATGTTCATTCTTCACTGGAGAAGTAAAAATCCTTTCTGTTGTTCTGAGCTCCTCCTAAAGCTGTAGTTGATACTTTTTGTGTGTAATTAAAATGGTAGTAAAATAGGTTTTTAAAAGGAAGCAAAATAATACTAGTGTTATTGACACAGAAAGCCAAGAGGAACCAAAGCATGAATGTTTACCTACCAAATAACTGTACAGATAAATGTAAGAAGTTTCTGCTTTCTCTTGCCTTTTTCACAGATGAAGATGGACTTGGCATAAGCATTATTGGAATGGGAGTTGGAGCTGATGCAGGCCTTGAAAAACTGGGAATATTTGTGAAAACAGTAACAGAGGGTGGGACAGCAGAAAGAGATGGCAGGTAAACTAGACTTGGTATTTGGAAATTTTATCAGCAATAGTTACTATAAATTATAATTTTCATAGGAAATACTTTTTTGTTTAATGTATGCCATGGTAATCCAAGCTGTAAATTTTTTAAACTTCATTGGTAAGGTCCAGATACTTGATGTGGTTATGAGAAGATGCTAAATTGGTACCATGAGTTTAAACTTCTAAAGAAAACCAAATTTGCCAAATACATGTGTTTGTGACTGCTGAGAATCCAGATGCTTTAGCATTAGTAAGGCAGCTGATTCCAAACTGTCACTTTTGAAGGTATTTTAGATTCTAAAGGTGTTGAGCTCCCACCTGTTCTATTGACTTCAAGCCCGCTTTAGGTAGGCAATATTTTAAAAAAAGAATTTTGTTCAAGATTTGATCATTTGTTTCTCTACATTTGATGTCCTTACAAAGAGATCTTGGACAGGCTGGATCAATGGACTGAGTAAAACTGCATGAGGTTCAATGAGGCAAAGTGCCAGGTCCTACTACACTTGGGTCACAGCAGCTCCAGCAGTGCTGCAGGCTGGGGGAGGAGTAGCTGGAGAGCTGCTCAGCAGAAAAGGACTTGGGGTGCTGGTTCACAGGCAGCTGGATATCAGCCAGTGTGTGCCCAGGTGGCCAAGAAAGCCAAAGGCACCCTGGCCTGGGTCAGCAGTAGTGTGGGCAGCAGGACCAGGGCAGGGATTGCCCTGTACCCAGCACTGGCAAGGCCACACCTCTAGTGCTGTGTCCAGCTCTGGGCATTTCACTGCAAGACAGACACTGAGGTGCTGAGATGTGACCAGAGAAGGGGAACAAGGCTGGTGAAGGCTCTGGAGCACGTCTTATGAGGAGCAGTTGAGGGAGCTGGGGGTGTTTAACCTGGAGAAAAGGAGGCTGGGGAGACCTTATCACTCCCTACAACCACCTGAAAGGAGGTTGGAACCAAGTGGGGGTTGGTCCCTTCTGACATGTCTCAAGTGAAAGGATGAGAGGAAACGGCCTTAAGTTCTGTCATGTGAGGTTCAGATCAAATATTGGAGTTTTTCTCTGGAAAAGGTACTGGAATAAGTTGCCCAGAAAGGTGGTGGAGTCACTGTGGAAGTTTTAAAGAGGCATCTGGATGTGGCACTTGGGATGTTGTTTAGGAGGGATTGAGCTGCTTAGTTGGTGGCTGGATGGTCTTGGAAGATCTTTTACAACCTTGGTTATTTTGTGATTAAGGAAATAGTGTATCTGAATATTTAAGCCTTTAATAAATACACTCTTTTGAACTTCACTAATGCAGACTTTATATTACTTTCTATTTCTTCTTTTGGGATAGTTTTCTGTTCTGGAATTCACTTTTCACACAGCACTGAAAGTACATTAATTAAATGGAATAGGAAGCTGTACCATTAATCTTACCCACTAAAGAGGTGAATTGGTGTGTGTAGTCTTATGTGATGCTTATATAAAACTTGCTTGCTTCTAGAATTGTTTATTTGGTATGCACAGGCTAAAGAATTCCTTTTCAACATAAAAAATTTCCTATCATTGGGGCACAGTTATCTGTGTATTATACAACACCTACCAATCTCTTTGTTATACAATACCTGCCAAAACAAATTTCTTCTCATTAAGAGAAAGAAAAATACTTTACTATGTAATAATTTAATAATGAAAAGGATACTTAAATATCTTCCAACCTGTACAATTTTCATTTGTCCCAGTGCTTAACTTTGTAAATTTTCACGTCAATAAAATATTACTTCTCTGCTATATAAGCAAGTAAATCAACTTATCTTCATTCTCCTTTTCTGATTTTAACCATTAATGTGTTGTTATATTAGTTTAAACAATATGAAAATGTTGTTTATAAATAAGAGTAGGAATAAATTTTTAAGACATTGATGCTGTCTTCTAAAAATACGTTGCAGTAACATGTTCTTTGTTGAACACCTCTAAATTTTCAGCCAGGCAAAAAATTATTCTGCTGTGGAAACCCCATGAAAATTTAAATAGAAGACTGTAGAAGGCAGAGGGTTGCAAAGTTTAGGAACCTTGCTCTGAAACTACTGAAATATATTGTCTTCTAGACTGGGCTTGGAGATATCTTTACAGATCTTGGCAATCAGATACCAAGCTGAAGGCCGAGTGCTGATTTATCATGGGCTTCAAAACTAGGAAGGGAAATGAAGAATCTGACACCTCAAGATGTCATGACTTTGTCCATTACTTCAAATTCAAGTGAATGTTTTTCTGAAGGGTATGCTTGACCTCAGCTAGAAGGCATTAAGCTCACGACTGGTATTTTTTGTGAAATTCTCTGGTTGAAAATCAGTCACTCACTGCTCCTCTGTCATGATCTGTAATTTCTTTTCATCTCATTATTCACATGTTTGAGTGGGCTACTGAAGTTAATGTTCCATCACAAGTCTCTTCTTTCATTTCCCTAGATGGCATCTGAAAGGAACTTGTCAGCTGAGAAAAAATAATATCTTTCTTTGACCATCCTAATATTTGTGTTGGTTTTCAACTGGCAGAATGTTCAGTCAGCTGAGAAATAGGACTCTGATTTTCTCTTTGAGAGCCTGACTGATCATTCACTTGGGAAAGGGATATATAATCCTCTCAGTCAGGACCAGACAGTTCTGCATAATAAAGTGCATCAACTGTAAAAGATCCTGTTAACTTCATCTTTATGAAAAGCCTACTTAATCATTAACACTGATAGCAAAACAAAGTCTCCTAGCAGAAAATAAAACTATTTCAACAGTTGCATCAGATATTCTGAATAATCGCATAGCAATCTTCAACCAGGTTCTTCTCAAGCTAAAATTTAAATAAAACATTACAGTATCTGTAAGATAGTTGTTCTATTTTTTATTGAAAAACCTATCAAATTATGACATAAAGTACTTGTCTCCCAATACAAAATACAAAATCTGTGCAAAGGGGTTTTTCAGTGATTTAACACCACTGGCTTGATTCATGTTGCTGTAGACAAACAGGTAGCATTTAATTGTCATATTTAAAGCTTTTGTGTGCCAGTATTTAACCAAGGAGGTGCTTCAAGATGAATCCAAAGGCAAGCATGTTGATAAGCATTAGGAGAGGCTATTAATAGTGTAAAAAACACTAAATCAGTCATTAGACTGAACATGAAGAATAAAATCTTTTCCTGGATTAATCAATCCATAACTGCTTCTTTCAAATTATTGTGATGATGAGTCATTCACTTTTTGAAGTATTTTGATAGCATTGGGAGCAACAGTTTTGAAACATTATATAGTTCTTAACTGGATCTCTAGAAGTTGTCTCTGCACAAATTAGATTTTTCAGTTTGTCATACAGAGCAATTGTGCAAATAATTTGTTCAACTTGAGTTTGTTTGCTTCTGTAGTTGCTGCTTCACTGTAATCTGCAGGCAGAGTTTAAGGTCATGAACATTAGAAAATAATAGTCAGAAGAATTACCAATTTTATTAATGATGAAAGCAATAAAATGGCTATTAATCAGGCTTTGGCAACCTGAGCCTAATTTTTCATTTGTGTTTGAAATTAAATTTGAGAGACAGAGGGGGCCTGGAGCTCCCATTGGAGTGGGCTCTAACAGGAAGGCTACCCTTTGTATATTGATATGTATGTGTGTTCATATATAATTAAAATATATGTGTATATAGAAAGAAAGGAGTTCTGGAGAACAGTGGCCATAAAAGTAAGAGTTGGAAGTTAATTTAGGAGCTATACAAACAAGAAAGAAGGAGATACAAAATATGCTTAAAGGAAAAATAGAAGTAGACTGAATCAAAATGGAGCCCCTTGTGAAGTTGCAGCCAACAGTTCTCTAACATGATGTTTCATCAGCTGAAATACTCTGCCTATGTATCTGTATGAACACTGCTAGTCCACTGTGTGATGATGCACAGTGCTGTTGCTGTCACCTAAAAGGAATCTGTTATTCCACCATTTTCAGCCAAGAGGGTGGCAGTTTCCCATTCAGTAGACACCAGCTTCTTAAAAGTTCTTTTCCAGGAACTCCTGTGGCCATCTGGCTGCACCCTGTGTTTGCTGAAGTTTAAAAAAAATGAAGTCAAAATTAAATAAATGTTAATGTGGTTGCTATATTTCTCAAATGTTTCCGTGAAAATTGAAATAAAATTCTGAGGTTAAAATGCCTAATACGATTTTCAGTATGGGAGTTTGTATGCCTTTTTCCAGGGAGATCCTGCCCAGAACACAGTGACATTCTGTGGTGAGGTTGCCAAAGAATAAATAGTGTATTTCTTACTCACCACTGGAATCCAAAGAACAGAAGATGCTGCTTGAACATACGTAAAACTGCAAAGCATTTCCTCAGACTTGACAGAGAAATTGGTGCTCCAAGTCAAAATGCTTCAGCATTCTGTTGAAGCTTCTGTTGTTCTTTGAATAGAAGTCTTATCACTAATATATCCTAAGATGTTAAATATGTTAATTTAGGTATTTTCATATCATTTAAATAGGATTTTTTCATATCTGTTTCTTAGTTGCTCTGTAAACACTGTGTCATTTGGATCAATAGAATCCATGTAAGTACTTGAAAATTGCACCCTTTGACTAGTTGTGGGTGTGTTTAGTTTTTATTTTGAAACTTTCAGAGATCGTGCATTTCTAAAGAACAGTATAGCAGTCATCTTCCAAGGATTTGTAATCCAGATGAGTCCAGTGCCTGCTCTAGGGATTTTGTAGCAGTGCTTGCTTTAGATAAAAGCAGCATGGTTTTCATTCTGTCTTTCGTGCATCAAACAGTGGATCAGCTGTAAATTGGTGTTCAGTTTGAAAAAGAGAGTCCTCATTAAAACAGTCCAAGGTTTTATGATTGTGTGCAGCAAGATCACACGTAGGGAATTCATCTTTTTTGATGAAGTTAGATGAAATATCTTAAGAGAGTATGTCACAATTGGATCTGATACACAAGTTCTTTTCTCCACAGATGAGCAGGTTGTTTTAGTTAAATACTACCTTTTTTTTCCATTAGCATGAAATGCCAGAGCTATGTCTTATGCTGTTTTTAAAGATTGGCTTAGGAAAGAATGATATAAATGCTGTTCAAGTATCTCATTTAATTTAATTCATATGACAAATTCAAGAGTTTGTGTTGCTGTATTTCTGTACAAGGAAAGAGACTGGAAAATTAATTGATGATATTTACTGTAATGGTAACTTTGAAGTTGGATTTATGAAATGTCTGTGTGCAAGGATTGATGCGTTTTCCATATTTACCTCAATCATTTTATGATTGAGCTTTTGTTTAAGGTCAAACTAGAAAGATCTTTCTGTGCTAAGTTTTGCTGAAAATTTGCAAGAATTCATACAATTACTTATGCATTTGTGTTTTTCCCTGCAAGGATCCAAGTGAATGACCAAATTGTGGAAGTTGATGGCATCAGTCTGGTTGGTGTTACACAAAATTTTGCTGCAACTGTTCTTAGAAATACCAAAGAGAAAGTCAGGTGAGTATTTTAGATGGAAAAAAGAAATTTTATTTTAATACTTAAGATTACTTGGCTTCCTTCACAGGCTTTTCAGTTTGCCCAGATAGAATCAATGAGTTTTGGCCTCTGTGTCTTCTCTTCTTTGATCCCAAGAGAGCCATCAAATACAGTATTACAGTTTCATTTTGTCTTAGATTTTTAAAATATTACCACCAAGACAAGCTGAAATTGCAGACAGATGGTGAATATGCTCTTGATCTCTAGACTAGATGTTCATGGACTTCAAGCTATTGGTACTAGTTGGAGTGATGAAGGTCATGGGTGTTGGTCAGATGGAAACTGCTGCCAGGGATCACTTCCTTGCTCTACCAGGGGGACACTGACCATGTTCATGCCCCAGGGTTGGAGCAGGAGGAGATGAGCACTCCAGTCCCTCAGATGCCACCTCAGCACAGAGGAGAGGGAGTGTTGGATGCAGTAGTGATAACAGCTGCCAAATTGAGAAAAGTAACCAATATTTATTAACTGAGCTCCCAGCACCATGTCTGGGTTTCTCTCTGCACCTGCACTGTGGTTCACTGAAAGGTGTCCCTGTAAAAACCCATAAGATAATTAACAGACTAAAAAATATAAGTATATATTTGTATTTATACTGCAAGTACACTTCTGAACTTGTGTGCATGTGAGTGCAAAGCTATGAAATGTCATTAATAAGAACATTGTTTCCCTAGAAATGAACTGGTTCGCCATTTAAAACCCTGTGCAGTCATATAGTTTTCAACTTGTTAATTTCAATAAAGATTCAACTCCCCAAAATAAATCCAAAAATATCTTTGGCATATTGTAAAAGCAGCAACCATTCTGTATTCACCTTTTGGTTCTCTTTCAAAATCTTCTCTAGGGAGTACAACTGAATTCTCTAATTAATGAGTTCAGAGCCGACTCCTTTGAACCATGACTAAACTATGGGTGGTAATATATGCAGATCCCTCCATGGTGGTGCTGTATGTTGGCGTGCACATTTCCACTGTAATTCCATAGCTGATCCTGCATGACATTGAGGAATAATGCTGGGATGTGGATTCTGCAAAGAATCTTGGGGGTGGTTGATCAATCTTTTATTTGAGAATGGTTATTTAGGAAAAAAATTAGAAACTGTAGTGTAATTATAGGTGAGTGTATTTTTGTGTAGCATTTACATTTGACGTTACACCATTACTATTTCTGCAAAGACTCACACATGCTGTGAGTGTTCCTACTGACTAAACTATGAAAATGAGTATATACATTATTAGATTTTCTAAAGTTGGGACCTTCAAACATAAAATTCTTATGACAGAGAATAATGTGTTGCTGTGTTTCGGTACACAGAGCAAATATTAGGTGTATGCTGTGTTTGATGTTCTAGTTCAAAAGGAAGAAGGAAAATGAAAAGCACTCACATAAAACATATGTATTATATACATTTAGAATCAGCTTAGTTTGTGTAATTATTACTGCATAAGTTATAGAATAGAATACTTGTTTCTATGGGAAAATAATGGAGGAAGTAAAAAACAAAATGATTTTCACACAGAACTCCTGCAGTGTTCTCTCAGGAAATAAATTACAGCAAGACTGGTTGCAATCTAGACTCTTGTCACAAAATAGGGAGCTGAAAAAAGTATTTCTTCATTGTTGTTGAGCTCACATTGTCAAGTGTACTGTGTCTCCTGTGCACTGGCATCATTGGCTTCTGACAGGTCCCATTTATCAAAGAGAGATATTTGAGTTCCTGTATTTTTCCTTTTAAGATTAAGATACTGAGTTTTCATGGAAAAAATGACCCAGTGTGTTAGTGTCAAAACTAGACAAAAAAAAGCATAAAATAATATTCAGTTAATAATAAATTTTAAATTCTGTATGAGTTACAATATAAAGTAAGACTAAAATATTAAGAATGGATACATAAAGAGCATACCATGGCGGTATCTTATTAATATATATTTCCAATTAGAGGAAAGAAATGGGTAGAATTCAATGCCACTTCCTTAATTTTTTTTTCATGTTGAACTTCATGGGAAAAAACACTCAGAAAGACTACTTTCTGCAAGCCAGCTGAGAAATGCATGATTTTCTTCCCTGGTTTGTGGTAGGCTGGGAGTGAGACTTGACAAGGTAGCCAAGCCTTGTGTGGTACAGGCTCCTGCTTAGCTTCTAGTCCAGTCCTGGATGGTTTTGTTGCCTGATGCTGATTTTGTGCACCTAAAACGTTGGTTTTAGGTGCACAAAATTGAAAAATGGTTCCAGAAAGCCGTTTTTTGGAGACAGGTATTTCAGGATGCTTGACATTTTGGCTTCAGTACAGGCTTGAACATTTGCTTGTATAGAAAGTGAGAGCTAATATTGATGAATTTAGATATGAAAGGAAATAAGATATTTTTAACTTCCTGACTATTTTTCTTTGAATGAGTGACAAAAGAGCTCTGCCTGCTGCTTGTTTTGTGGAGAGGACAATTGGTTTCTGACAGATTCTCTTTCCTGCTGTGCTAGGGCTAGGATGGAGAATCCCTCATCTCCATCCTCTTTGGCAGACAGTGACAGCCTCTTCACTTGAGCTGCTCCAGAACATCAGGGATCACATGGGAGGGTCTGCTGGGGCAAAATGCCTTTCTTGCCCTTAACTTCTGTCTGCTGGCAGTGCAGGGAGCAGTGCAGGAAGCAGTGCAGGAAGCAGTGCAGGGAGCAGTGCAGGAAGCAGTGCAGGGAGCAGTGCTCCTGCCCTTTGAGTGCACCATTCCCGTGGCAGCTGCCATGAATGATCCGTGTCACTGTGGGAGGCAGGGGCAGGGCAAGAGGTTCCTGCTGCATAAATCCCTCCTGCCTTTCCTGCAAGGATGTCCCAGCTGAGCTGCCAGTGTGTAGGCAGGGTACAAGCACACCTCACCTGATCCAAGGCAAGGCAGCTTCACGAATCCTTCCTTCCCAGGAGGAATCACGTTCACGCTTACTCGCATATCTGCTGTTCAATAGTGTCAGCTTGATGGGGTTTATAGAACTGCTTTAATAAGCATAGTTCTCTTTGTTATCATAGCATACAAAATCTGTGCCTTTCTTCTGCCTGGTGTCCTGTACACACAGAGATTTGTGTGCCTTCACTGGCATTACTTCACATTTATATCCCACAGCATTACGTATCTGAAGTCGTTTTGTGCTTAATCTAGTCAAAGTGCATGCTGGTTTTTATAGCAAGGTTTATTATATGAGATCAGTTGTAAAGAAAGGGCACTCATGAATAGAATGACATTAAAGCCACTTTCTTAATTCTGCACAATAAATGCAGTCAATACCTCTTCAGAGAGCTTGCCATGATACCAATACTTAGTGATTTATTTTTCTCCTTTGAGCCTTCTGAACACTTTGAATGATACTGACAGTGGAAATCGGTGACCTAGAATAGATTTTTACAATTTTTCTACCAGAAAAAATGTATCCAGACTGTCAGTAGCTGACACAGTAAAGAATTTGTGAAAATGAAGACATGGCTTTTACCTTTTGAACTGTTCTAGGTGAGGCTGAGGGAAGGTGAAATAAGAACAAACAAAAGCATTTGCAATTATTTGATCCATTGTTTGCAGGATTGGATTATCCAGCAGAGTCATCCTACCACAATGAAAGATCATTGGCTCAACCAATTTGACTTCTACAATGATAATAAATTAAATTATTCTTTCTTAGAATGTTTTCTAGAAAGATAATCAGTACCCAGCAGATGTACTCTGGTAGCCTGTGAGGCAAAGGAAAGAGATGGAACTCTTTCATAATCCCAGCTGGCAATCAGCCTCTATTTTTCAGGATGAGAATTAGTGTCCTCGTGACTCTAATCAGGCAAATACAACTATGAATGCTATTTCAATTGATGTAAATATCAAGTCTTCTTTATAATTTTGCATAACAGTTTAGTTTACTAATATCTCATATTAGTGGATTTCAGAATTTGATTATATGCAGGAGGGATTTGAAATGTGTGTTGTTTTCAATATTGTTGAGTGTTGCCCCTGCTGGAAGATTAATGGCTCAGAGGGCAGTGCCACACTAATACCTCTAATTGTTCTGTGCTTCTTTTGACCCAATTTAGGATGTAATCTATCAGCTTGAAGTTTGTAAGTGGTGTCTGCAGTCATAAAATATAGGATAAGGAGACAGCTTGACAGTGGGAATCCTGTCCTCTCATGGAGTTTCTCCTTGTCCCTGTGTCAATTTTGCTTGCCGTCTCTGCATGGACTGTGATGTTGAGTAACAGATCTGTTCTTTGAAGCTGCTTGGGTGATGTTAAGCCTTTGTGACCACACTTTCTTCCCCTGTTCATCATAATGAAAGGGGTTTGGGAGACCCTACAGTCTCTGCCAGAGAAAACTCACTCAAAGAGCCATATGCCACCAGGGATTTTTTTTTTTTTTGAGAAAATCTAGTTCTTTCACAGAGAAAACGTTATCCTTTTATCATACTTGCTGGATACAAAGATTTTTGCTCACACAGCTCTGGAAGAGGCAGGGTTCCAGGAAAGGAGGACATGGTTCTTGGGAGACTTACTGCATTGATGAGGAGAAAAGGTCTTGCATGGGAGGATCATCAAAAAATCCCAGTCCTTCGTATGCTGCTTGTATGCTTTTAGCATTATTATTTTTCTCAGAAAGGTTTATTTTAAGGAAGTTAACCAAATTCAGTGTTTTACTGGAAAGGCAAATTTTAAATTCTGTGTCCTCCTTCCGTATCCTGTTGTATGAATGTGACTAAACATTTTCTCCACTTTCCAAACCGTTGCTAGGCACTAAGCAGATGCTCTCGTGGTGCTTTCTGAGTCAGTTCTTGAATTGTTTTAGGGAACCACACAGAACCTGTGCAAAACCTGTTTGGTTTATCATGACTTGTACCACTGTGAAAGTTATTAATTGTATTAATTCTAACCTCCCAATGAGTTTATCAGCTTCTGTTTATTTAAATTCCACTGAAGTGCATCAAAGTCTTTCCATCTTAAATAACTGATTAGCCAGTTTTGCCGTGTCTAATTAATCTTCTAGATCATTAAAGAGTATGTTCTAAAAACAGCAGTGCAACTATCCAACCCTCTGGCTTTTTACTATTAACTATTCTTTGTTCTAATAAAGAATAATTTACTGCCATTTTTGTTTTTTCTTATCTGGAAAGTTTTAATTCAAAGTAGGGTTCTGTCTCAACTCCCAATTAGTTCACAGCCTATTTTTTTTACCTCCTCCTAAACTAAAAATGCAATATACAAATTTTTACTTTTACATAGCTCTTATACAAGGGGCAATTAAAGGGTGAAAAGTAAAAATAATTGATTTTTCATTAACATCAACTTGAAATGTCATTTATTCCTTCCTCAGCTAGTTCCTCACCCCATCTTGAGCTGATTTTTTTCTGAAAAATACACAGTTTCCAAAAATAGTATTTGCATGCTTGCTGTTAGTTTTGTTTGCCACCACGGCATCTGGAAAGGTAATTTATACAGTCAGGTCTTTGCAAGAACTCAGACAGAGTAGGGGACAGATGAAGTCTGCTCAGGACCTAACCCGCAGCAGTGTGCCCTGATGGGAGTGCTGCTGTTGACAGTAACACTGAACAACGTGCCTTTGTTGTGCCTCCCTTGTGTAGGTAATAATCTCTTCTCCCAGTGTGCATGCCTGTGCAAATTTTCTTTTGCTCCTTCTGACTTTGCCTGCCTGTGCTCTTACCCTGTGAAAAAGCTGGGTCCTTCAAAATTTGCAGGCAGATCCATAGAGCAGATCCACACTGTGGTAGGGGCAGGACTGCTAATTAATGGGTAATGAGACAGGACCCAAACCAAAGGATCCCACACTCCCTGTCTGCTTCAGGGAGCTGGATTATGTTATCTGTTTTGTGGCTGTGGGTTGTGCATTTGTTCTTCTTTTCCTTGCCTGTTTCTTTTTCCTTGAATACAAGTGCTGAAGCTGATCAGATAAAAAGAGAAGTGAAGAAAAGCCCTTTGCTCTGCAGTTCTGATTGCTGAGCTGGGACTTCATGCTGGCCTGCTTCAGGAGCCATGTGTGCTTGGTGCACTTTCTGGTCCTTTGATAAACCTGAATTGTGGATCCCGCAGAAACTAAATATGCTGTGTGCTAAAGGAGCGTAAATTTCTCATTTTTAATCCACTGTGATTATATTACAGATTCCATCATACATTTTCTTTTTGGTTTCTGCAAAGTACTCCTACAAGCACTGGTAAATGTCCTGTGAGACTACCAGGAGTAGTGTGCTGAACATGACAAATTACTCAAGTCCTCTGACCCCTTAGCATGGGTGAGATAAGGTGCATTCATCCCTTCTTAGCTGGATTTTTTTTACCTCCTCCTACTGTGTAGTAGACAGGCTGTGCCTTGGACTGTTCCTTGTGCTGAGGCCAGCTGGCACCAGAGTGGTCAGTGCTCCTACCCTTAAAGAGTTGTACCTTTCTGAGCAGGCTGGCCATATCCAAATTGTCCATTGGAAGAATCCATGCTGACTCCTAGCCTTTTCCAACTCCTGGACTGTGTCTGAGTATTCTTTAGTGGAATATTAGTTAACTTAGGTCAAACTGTTTCCAAGACTGTTTCAGTGATGTAATACGATTTTAATATGATGACCAGTACTAAGTACTGGAATGGAAATGTAAGTAAGGAATGGAAAACATTCCCTGGCACTGTGTAATTTACTGGCATAAGCATAGCCTCTGTGTCGAGTTCTTGCTAATTTGAATTTATGGCAATTTTTTTCTCAAAATACTTGCACCTTTGGACAGGAAATTATATGTTTGAGTGTGAAACATGTAAAGAAATTGTCATTTAAATATTTTGTCTGAGTTATAGCCTATTTTTCTAGGTATTGGAGCATGGTTTTTAAAATTAAGTATAACATGAATGAGTAAGGTTCAGTGGGGCTGGATTTCATTAGGAACAGCTTTTCTTTTCTTTTCCTGGAAAAAGGAACAACTTGGCAGGTTTTGAATCAGTTCATCCTCAACTTGGATCTAAACATAAACTACTAACCCTACAACTGAAATATCATAATATATGTTTATTTAGCTAATTTCTTTACGCCTTCGTCCAAGATGCTACTTTGTGGAAGCTCCCACATGGTTTTGGTGCACCTTGATGAATGGGATACAACTTTGTGACAGCTGGGCAGAAATACCTGCTGTTCATCCTTGCAGGATAACTCACCAAACTATATGGATGGTGCTGTAGGAGCATATTTAGCTGGACTGTGCTGTGAGGATGGTCTCTCTTGCCTACAATCTGGATCATGTAATCATCCAGATTAAGGACATGGTCTGAACTCAGAAGCTTACTTGTGACCTATCGGTATTTTCTTCCTGGATTGCTTCCCTGTGGATGCCAGCAAGGGTGAGGGTGAGGGAAGACAAATCTCACCTTCAAAAAGCTATCTGTTATTTTTAGAAACATGACCTGCTAGCACTTGTACCTTCTGAACAGAGGTGACTGCATTCAGGTATGTTAAAACACAGATTTACAAACGTGGTTCTTTGAAGTGCCCATTCCCATAAGGATCTGTGTGGTGCTATAGAAAATGCTGATTAAATTATCACCTGTATTGAAGGAAACCTTTTAAGCAAGGATTGTGTTGGAATACTGTCAGGCTGTCTGGGAAGAGGTGGAATTGATTCTTGATGTGCACTCTCAGAAGAGCAGAGCAATGTAAGGACCAGAACCTGGAGAGGTGCCAAAACACTTAATCCCTTGGCTAATTTTGAAGTACTCTTGAGTAAAGATAATGTGTCAGTGAGGCCCTAGACTACAATTGATTTCTGGAGGAATAATTAATCTGAGTGCATTGATATTATTGTGTGGGTTTTTTACATGAATTCCTAATTGTCTGACTCAATATCCATTTAGTGTTGATAGTAGCACAGTTTATTAGGGACTCCTATCCAAGATGCTCTGGAGAGTCTGCTGAGGCTGTTCTAATGCCAGATCTGTGATTTTGCTGCTCATCCACCAGTACCACTGATACCACTGTTTGCCCAGAAGGCAAATCACATCCTGGGTCAGCACCAAAGAGGCCATCAGGGTGAGGGAGGTGGTTCTGCCTCTCTTCTCTGCCTTGTGAGACCCCACCTGCAGTGCTGCATCCAGCTCTGGGGTCCTCAGCACAAGAAAGACATGGACTTGTTGCTGTGGGTCCAGAGGAGGCCACAAAGTTGATCAGAGGGCTGGAGCACCTCTCCTGGAGACAGGTTGAGAATGCTGGAATTGTTCAGCCTGGAGAAGCAGATACTCTGAGGAGAGTTTATAGTACCTTCCAGTAGTGAAAGAGGGATGGTAAAAAAGAGGTAGAGTGATTTTTTACACAGATAGTGGTAGGACAAGGGGGGAATGATTTTAAACTAAAAGAGGAGAGTTTTGTGTTAGATACTAGCAAGTTCTTTACTCATGGGGCTGTGAGGCACTGGAACAGGTTTCTCAGAAAATTTGTGGATGCGTCATCCCTGGAACTGTTCAAGGCCAGGTTGAATGTGGCCCTGAGCAGCCTGATTTAGTGGAAGGTGTCCCTGCTCATGGCATAGTCCCTTCCAAACCAAAGTGGTAAGTCAAAGTCCTGCTGTCTGTCTTTAAATTCAGGGTACTTTACTTCATCCTGGGTCTGGGGACAAGGATAGAGGCTGCAGAACTTCTGCACAACAGTCCATCTTACTGGCAGCTCGATCTCTGGGGTCCTTGGAGGCTCTTCCCAAAGTCTGCTTATCTGTTCTGGCTTCACACAGCATCCTGCACTAGATATTACACAGATGGCCCTCTTAGATGTGTCTTATGTGACCTTAAATAACTTCACTCAGTCATTGCCACTTTCATTCACTGATGGTCGCCACTTCATTATGTTACTTTGGGTGCTGATTTCCAGGCAGAGTTCTTCACTTAGTTTTGGGTCACTTATCACTTATGTCCAGGCAAACCTTTTTTATTTTCCTCTCCCAGTCCTCTTGGCTCCAGCTAGCAGCTTTAAAGATTGCTGTGCACATGCCTGTCTCTGATGCAGGGGCAGGCTGTGTGGATTTACTGTCTTAAGTTTGCACATGAGGTACATCAGGTAATACAGGGATCACAGGATCTTCCACAGCCTGCAGGAATGGGCTGACAGAAACCTTGTGAGGCAAGAGCTTATGTGAGTCCAGCATCTGGAGCAGCATCCATGGGCAACACAGTGAACTAGAGAGCAGATGAGCAGGCAGCATCCTGGGAAGAGGTGGAAAGAATACCTTCAGCTGAAAGAAAAGCATGTCAGGTGTCTTACTGCTGTCTCAACTATCTCCATGAGGTAGAACGGATAAACCCAGATTGTTCATACTCTCGGTACAAAGGGACAAAATAATGTTCAATGAATAGAAGTTGCAGCAAGGGTAATTCTGATCAAGGCCATGACAAAGTTGGCCATCTTATCAAGTCAGGGGCTTAGGTTGTACCAGTTTCCTTCCAGCTGAAATTATTCAAAGAGTGTTTATGAGTTTTAGATCATTTCAAGATCAGACCAAGAAGTGTAATGGAAGCTCATAGGTTGTGAACTCCTTATGTGCAGTCAGTGGCTTCTGCATATGAGAGTGCTGTTTGGGGGAGGTTGATCCTGTTCGTTATAACCACATTAATTGCAGTTTGTGCTGCTGAGACTAAATAAAACTTCTTTCTTAACAGGGTTCACACCTCTTTTAGCTCTTTGGATTAATTATGTGGCTGTTAACCTAATGGAAGCAGCCAGAGTAGGCAATTGAAGACATTCTGAAATAAATAAGTGGTAGCTGAAGCAGCTTCAGACTTCAAGGCTCAGAGGAAAACTATTTTAAAAGTCATAGAATGGTTTGGTTTTAAAAACCATAGAATGGTTTTTAAATGACCTTAAAGATCATTTAGTTCCAACCCCTCTGCTGTTGTCAGGGACACCTTCCACTAGAGCAGGTTACTCAAAGCCCCATCCACACTGGCCTTGAACAGTTCCAGGGATGAGGCATCTGACTGTAAAACCTGAATTAATTTTACTGTACATTCTTATGGACCAAATTGTATTTTAGGAAAGACTAGAAGATTTTGAATACTGTTCCAGCAAACCCCCCATTTCTTCTTAGAATGTGTTTGCTGTATTCTCACTTGATTTTTGTTGGATTTAAGGAAACCATGCTAACCATGGTATTTTTATACCATGTATTTTTATCTGAGCACTTAATGCCTGAAGTATTTTCAGGAGAAATCATTAACTCATTCCACTAAAAGTGTGGGCTGCAGAACTTCAGTTTCGCATCACAAACTTGGTGCCTTTGCGATTTTTTTTAGTACTGCTTATTTTCAAAGTGGAAATATTTTTTAATTTAATCAATTTTCATAATAATGTTTATGGTTCCCATAGTTGATAGAAAAATCAATAAATTGTTATAAGAAGCACAGGTCTGCAGATCCTCTTTTAATAAAAGCTGGACGTATGCAGAAGGCTGTGTATCAGGTGTGCTGTAAAATATTTAAATCATGGATTGCAGGAGATGTGGGAGTTGCTGCCAATTTCAGTAGAATGTTTTTCTTAACCACCACTACTGTAATTACTTTCCAATTTCTCAAGATACATAATTCTTCTAGATATTGTAAAATCCATTATAGAATAAAATATTAATTATATTTCTAGCTCAGTCCCTGTTCATTTTAACCACAACCACAAAGAATATTTCACAGCTGGTAATTCAGCTAAATTGCATGTAACTTGAGTGTCAAGGGCAGTTTATGCCCTGCCTCTCTCCTTCTCCTTCCTTCTTTTTTGCAGATTTCAGAAAAAATCAGTAATGACCTGAGATTTAGTACAGTGATGGTTGTATCACAGATTTGCTGGGGTTTATTTTGCTTTGCTGGCTTTAATAATCTAGGGGAATATTATTGTGATGTGATTTAAAGGCTGTAAAATGCTCATTCATTTCATACCTAAAAACATGACCAGCTTCTCAAATAAAATATTGCTGACAGAATGTATAGTTCTTTCTTATAATACTTCTAGCCTTTGAGACTAATTGTTGAAGTCTGAAATGCATGTGATTGTTGAGCCAAAGTTATTTGAAATGTATAATTAGCCACTTTGTTGAAGTGTATGTATTATGGTTCAGTGACTGATTTTTTGGTCAGTGAATCACAGCCTTATGTCTCTTTCTCATGTTTAAACACTTCAGATTATGATAGCTCTTGTATTTAAAACTATTCTGTGAATTAACATCTAATTCATGCTTAGAGTTGTAATAACTGCCCCTGCTTTTGAAGTTATTTTTATTCAGCTTACTCTTTAAAATGTAACTTCATAATTTATGGTTTATCTCAATTATATGCAGGGTATTCTTAAAATCATTGAAGGTAAAATTACAAAAGTTTGGTTTATTTTGTAAAACCTTTGATTGCTGGGAACATAGTATTCCATTTCCCAAATTTACAATTCTTTGTCTAGAATTGACATCAACTGTAGACTGAATGCTTCTAAAAATTATTTTCAGACATTTTGGATATGTCTCACTGTAAAGTAATAAATTTTTGGAAGACAGAACATTATTAATATACTTCTATTTTGGTAGATGTTTGCTTTAAACTTTGTCAATGCTTAGAGGCTTTTATTCATACATCATTTTAACAGCTCCAGGTATCACTGAGTAACTTCATTTTTATGTGTGATTCAAGTCTTGAAAATCATATCACTGTGAACTGTAAGTGGCTTTTGGCATGAGAAGAAAAATTCAATTAATAAGGCTTCGTATTTTTACATCCTACTTAATTTTGTTTGTCTGTATGAAAATATTATTGCATTACAGTCTAATGTGTCAAAAAACAGTTCTAAATTATCAGGAATTACCTGACTTCAGATGCATTATATGTTGTCTATTCTAAGTTTTCAGTGTACAAAGATGATTGGTTGTATGAAGTATTTTGAGCCTTGTATTTTCCAAGGAAAGTGAGTTACCAGGCAGAGGGCCAGAGGGAATCCAATATTTGCATCACCCTGTGTGGTTTCATAACTTTACACGTTGAGGATCTCCCTCATGTGTTTACAAATGTGGTGCTCTCTCTACTGTATGTAAGTAATAGACTCGTGTATAGTTTTGCGTAATTTTTAATTTTTTTTTCCATATTTACTTCTAATTTGTTTTTACATTAGAGGAGACAAACAACTAGCAGATATGGGTTAAATCCTTTTTCACTTCCTTTAGTAATTTCAAAAGTTCATTGTTCCTCCCAGTTGAGTCTGAGAACATGACTAGTTTAGTCTTTGTAATACTTGGCTCTAAAATCAAAATTTAGAGGAAACAGGATCTTTCTGTGAGTCAGTATGCAGAACAGATGAAGTGTGGGGGCCATGAAAAAACGTTCTTTCTTTCAGCCCAAGGTCTTTATCATTACTGAGATCTAATGTTGAATTTTGTAATAGTGGGATATGAGTGCCAGACTGATCTGTTTTGATCGGGATTAAAATGCCGATGTTGTTGCCGTGATTCTCTTCTACTTTCTGCTGTATTTGCTCTTGATGTTTTTAAGCTAAGATACTTTCTTGCAAATTATTTTCAGAGCACCTTGTGTCCTTATTTCAAATGGAGTCACTCATTCTCACCTTTCTTATCCTTTTGGAAGTATTTAGTAGGTTGGATATTTTGATGATGTTGAAATAATCTCCGAATTGCAGTCCTTTTTGTAATGCCTGACTTCATAGAATTGGAAAAAGTGTTTGTCATAGGAAATGGATCCAGGGTCATCCGCTGTTGGGAAGCTGGCTTACACATACATGACAAATCCCATGGGATTTAACAGTGATAGGCAGTACTAATGGAAAAAACTTTCATATGTGGTATATTATGCACATTTCTGCCTCTCATTCAAATAATGAATTCATAATTTGAGCCAAATGTTGTGGAAACAAATAATTTACTATATCCAGGATCTCAGTGTCACAGTATTGTCCTTTTCAGCTCAGCGTAATACTTCTTTCATCTGTAATTACCTAATTATCTTTCTAGCCTTGTAAAAAATAATTCTTCAGCTTGACATCTTTAAATTGTGCTTTTGTTCAGTAGTTCACAGTGTGTTGGTACTATGTAATGGATGTTCATGATTAGTTCTGGAGACAGCAACTTATCTAAATATGGTTATGCCACTGTGCTGCAAAAGAAAGATTACAATCCAAATCAATTCTGAGTTCTAGTTGATGAAAGCAAGACTGAGAAGCATTCTTGTAAGTCTCAGCTAAGAAAGAGGCACTTCCCTTGTGTTCTGTTAAGCCAAGGAAGTGTGTGCCCAGTGTTCTGCAGGAGCTAAGAGTGGAGGAAACGTTCCTTAGCAACAGGAGTTCATGAAATAAAAGACAGATTTAAATGCAGCTTTAAATAAGGGAAATAGCGTCTGTCAGATTTTAAAATGTGGAAATAGATTCTGTTTTCTAGACCAGAGCAAGACAAATATAAAAGCTCAGAAATGGAAGATAACTTGTAAGTCAGGGTGGGAAGGAGTTACTCTGATGCATGTTCTTTTCACTATAAGCTGCCATAAGTGTGCTGTTGCTCTTACTGTGGATCCATAACAGCCTGGTCTTCCGTACCTTCTGGAAAATACATGGCTCTAAAGAGGATGGGAGTGTTTATACTTCACTGAAACTTGGAGTGGAGGCTTGTAATGGTCCCTTCTATTTTCCTCTCGTGTCATGTCACTAGACCTGTCATGGTCTGATCACTCCCACTCCTGCACACAGTGCCCTTGTGACAAATCTCATCCACAGAACTCATCTGAAACAATCAAAACTACACATTTGTGGAGAAAAAGCCATACTAGAAATGGCTAAAACCTTGGAACTTCGGTAACCAGTAAGAGTAATATTTTTTCACTGATGTTTTGTATAGGTTTGTAATTGGACGAGAAAAACCGGGACAAGTGAGTGAGGTTGCGCAGCTGATCAGCCAAACTCTAGAGCAAGAACGCCGCCAGAGAGAGCTGCTGGAGCAGCACTATGCACAGTATGATGCAGATGATGATGAGGTAACACACTGTCCAGTGTCTCACTGTTTGGTGTTTTCTAATGTTTTGGTTTTTATTCCTAATTCCTTCTTACGTATCACTCAGAGGTCAACTCTTGAACCTTTCCATTACCTTTGCTGATGATTTTCACAGATTGTGATGATGAATCTTAATTAAAGAATAAATTTGTAGAAAAACTTTTCATCATGGATTTAAAGTATTTGTTTTGTTCCAGAAGAGCAAATACCAAGTTGGGTGATGCTTCTGTAAGCATTCCTCTTCCTTCCTTCCTTGTTTCTGAAATAAAGGAGTAAAGTTTGTTTGGTTGTGCACTGAAACATTAAAGTTTTGTGAAAACTGGTAAAGTTTGCCTTCTAACTCTAGAGGGGTTGAGGAAGTTGGTTTTTTTTCTAGAAGAATTGATATTCTTCTTAAGTCAGAATGTTTTCTGAAATTCTGGTTAAGACCCTTCCTTCCACACACTGTGATTTTATTTCTGTGTGAACAGATATTCCTCAGGATAGAGAATTAGCCTACCTTGTCTGAAGTGTGTATTCATGCTTACAGTTAGTGCCTTATGTCCCAACAAAGGTTTTGAAAGTAACAAGTCTGTGCAGTGAAATTTCCATAATTTCTGTTCATTCTCATAAAATTCCTAGTATGCCTAAATACCAAGATATTTGGAAAAATTACTTTGAAAGCTTTTTCAGAGACTACTGCTATCTGTGTTACTCCCTAAATTAACTGCTGGGTTTTGTAACAAACTGCCTCCATATAGCCCAAGCATAGTGTCATCATTTGACATCATCTTGAGTAATATTATTTGAAATGCTAGACTCCATGTATTAGTGTGTTTTCATCCCGGGCTAGTTTTATTGGTTTTGTGTAAGGGGAGAGTAGATAAGGGGACATAGAGAATTCATTATATGCATTTATTTCAGGTTATTTTTTTCTTTTTTAGAAAAGAAATACTCTTGATATAAAATCAGAAGGTACTCAGATTTTGAAACATACTGTTAAAGTAGCAATATGTCAGAAAAGTCAGAAGTGTCCCAACAGACTAAGTAAAAATCCTGTCTAGCCCCAGTACTGCTTTCACTTACTGTAATTTCCATTGATACTAAGAAGAAAAATATTTCAATATGTCTTAGAATTAATCCTTTCACAGGGACATACATAACTCATGTAAATAAGAGCTGTATATACATGCATATGTATGTGTGCCTGTGGGAGACCATGAAGGATAGAAAAATCCATATCCTCTCTGTTCTCTCCTCAAATTATAGAAACATGCAAGTCTTCTAACTTCTGTTTAGTTTAGAATTAAATTCAAGAGAATTTTCTTGAAGGAACTCTCTTACAATTGCTTCAAAAATGGAACAACTAGCCCTTGGGAAAAGAGACTTCTCACTACTCATCACAGGATGCTGCAGATGTCAGGGCTCAAGGACTTTGAGCACCATGTTATGGTGAGCATAGTCTGATCACTTTCATATAGGCAAGAGAGGGGTATCCTAAATGCCTGACAGTCAAATCTTTCTCCCAGGGTACTTGCACATAGAGGGGTGTGTGGCTGACCTGTGAGTGATTGATGCATTTCACCTTTTATCTGTGGGACACATCCACCTGCAAAACATCTCAAATGTTTGTATTTCTTACCTTCATGCACCACACAGGTGGCATTACTCGAGATCTGTCAGTAAAGAAAATGTTAAATCCATATTGATCAACACTGATCCTGGTACTGCAGGCTTCAGTAGGGATTATTGCTGTGCAGGTGCTGATGGTGACACTGTCACACAGATGTCACACTGGCCATGCATTTCTCAGTACAGTACTGAAAGAGGACAGGGAGGAGTAGGTATGAGTAGGGAACAGATATTTTTTGTGATGTGTCTTGTTCTTTCAGTTTGTGGTTGCAATCTCTTAAGTCCTGTTCACTGCATAAATTTTTCACAAGATATTAAATTCACAAAGTTTTTTCTGTTAGAGGTGCCTTTGGGTGATAGAGAGAAAACAAAATTTGGCACATTTTTCCCATAATTAAGAGAGTTAAAGGTATCTTTTCTTATTCTAGCACTACACTGGGGATGGTGACCACCTCTGTGACTATTACATGATGTTTGGCAATGGCCTTTGGAGTGCAGAGGAGAATTTTGTGTTGTATATGAGGAAAGGAGGAAGAAAGGAAAAGACATCTACCAGGGGAGATCCAGATGATCTCATCAGTTATCTCTTTTGGAAGGAGAAGGAATTAAGCCCGAGAGCAAATGCAGTTCTTAAAACTACATTGAGATCGTTGAAGGTCATACCCGTTTCCTACCTGATGCCATATTTGGGGCATGGGGTGGTAAACATTTTCAGAATAAATGCTGGGGATTAGTTGGTAAGGTATGAAATGTAGCATGTTCACTTTCTTAATTAAGAGACTTACCAGAAATAGATTTTATTCAATACCTGCAATAGTCCTGAATGTTTCTTTGGCCACCTGACTATGCCATCCAGGTCTACTCCATAACTTGCACCATTCTCAGACAGGATGTAAACTGTGATCCTAATGCACATTAACCACAGTTCAAAGACGTTTTTTGTCACTACAAGCACTTCTGCTCCATTTACTGTCAAATACAAGCATTACTTCTTTGAGTTTACCTTGCTCTTTGTGGACAAGTCTGGCTGGGTTTGTATTCTGCTAGACACCACCACTAGCCCTGCATTCTTTGGCTGTGGTAAGCAGAGTACCTTTTGGGCAAGAAAATCTTCAGTTTGTACTGGCTGAATGAATATCTACAAGTGTACAAAAACCACTACTACACTTTTGAGTCTGTTTCATCAAAGGAGTAGTGACTCTGACTGCATGGAGTTCAGAAGTATTTGGTTTGCCAGGGTAAGGAGTTTGGCATTGAGGCAGCACAGAATTACACACAAGTTGCTCAGTGTCAGAGCTGTCAAGTGATCCTGTTCATTTTCCTACACAGTAACCTGGATCTCCAGGTACAGTGCTGCATAAATAAAAAAGAAAATGATCTTGAGACTGCCAAAATCTGAGGCTCAGAGACTTTACCACAAGGACAGCAATAGCTTTTAAAGTTTTCCAGAGCAGAAAGTCAGTGATCTTGTTTGAGTCCTGAAGCCATGGCACACGGCTTGTGTTTGTTAGAGCTGGTTAAATCACAGAAGAGAATGTATGCCAGCATGTGCAGGTTCTGGTGTTTCATCATGCTGTGTCACCAGCTGGCTGGATTTCCTCTGTTTTGGAACTTCTGGCAGTCTTCATAGCCCAAGGAGTATGTAGGTATTTTCGAAGGATCCAAGTTCTTTTAAAAAGCTGTATTCTGAGACAGTTTTGATTTCTGCCAGCTAGTGGGCAGTGAACTTGTGTTAGGTACTAAATTTAGAGATGCAGTGTCAGCCTACTATCTTCTCATTCCATTGCCTTGTGGGAATGTTGCCTGACAGCTACTTGTTGGGGAAGATTTACACTAATACATAGCGTTTCTAAAAACATATATAATTTACTGTGTAAGTAATACTGAAAACTCATCATTTACTATATAAATGTCCTGCATCCCTGTGTTTCAGAATCTGCTGTTACCATGGGCTGCAGGTCATCACAGGGTTGCAGGATGCTTTCAGATTCTCCTTAAGTTTTTTGCCTGGAAACATAAAGCCCTTGGCAGAACTGATGAACATGAAAAGAAAATGGGTATTCAGAGTGGAGTCCATGCAAAGACTAGCAGGATAAGTGTGCATCAGCTTGCAATTTGTCGTTAAGCTCCCACAAGCCAAGCACTTGAGCCAGCAGTATCAGCTGTTTCTCAAGTGTCACATACAATAGGCAGCACTGGCATTTTCTAGTGAGTCTGTGCTAATCACAGTAAAGCTGGGAGAATATGTTGCCTCTGGATAGCCTGCTGCAGAGTTTGCTCATCACCAGTTTGTCTGGCTTCCAAAAATCCCACATCCTTTTAATTTGTAGCATCCTGTCAGAAAATAAAACTCAAAGGCTTTGAAGTAGGCACTGTCTTTGTATTTCCTACTTAGTGTGCTAAGTATGACCTGGATCTGTATCCTGGACTGAAACCTTTTGAATTCTCTGTGTTAACATAGTGTTCTGTGCACATGAGTCAAATCCTGACATTTCTTGGAATTTTGATTTGAACTTGGTATTATCTTCTTCATGTTCTACAGCAAATGACAAAAGTCACATAAAGCAGATGACCTGTTCCCCAGAAGGCAGCATGGGGTAATGCAAAATGTGAAATGAATAATATATTGCAGGATTCTGTTCATTCTGTGGCCACAGACAAGTAGTTTAATGCAAGTGATGTTTTAATCTATTTTAATACCACTAACAGTCGAATTAATATTTTTTGCATTTTAAATTCTCATTCATTATGACATGCTGACAGCAAAGCAACATGTAGAACCATTGAAGAAAATCTTGACACATGCAAAAAAAAAAAAAAAAGGCAATGTACTTGAATGTCTTAACACCCAAAGAGTACATTTGCGGAACCAAACCTTTCAGAATACATTTCTTCCCACATCATTAATATGATGCAATCCTGTAAAAGCACTGATTAATACTGTACCATTATGTTTTTCTTCACTCTTTTGAAAGAATTAAGTATAAGCCATCAAAGAAAAAATCAAATGAAAAGATGGGCTTGAGTTATTTTTATAGTTCTTCAAATGGTGTTCCTTGATTGTCAGAATTTCAGCAGGAACAAAAGGTGTAGCTTGATGCAGCCTTTGTTATGGTGATTTGGGGAAGGTCTGTCTGCATTATCCTGGCTGGTGCTGTAGCTCCTTCTTTCTGGTTGGGAGTGTTAGGCACATTTCAGAAATTTACCTCTAAAGGCAGTTAAACAATGCAAGCAACACATTTTCCCTTTAGAAGTGGAAAATTGCAGCTCATGTTGATAATTTTGTGCTATTAGCTGTGATAGCATATAGCAAAATGGAATGGCTAAAATCAGAAGCTATTTCCTTGGATGAGACAAGCTTAAGCCCTAGGTGCTGCTGAAATGAGAAACAGGGCTTTTACAGGGAGGAATTCTGCTCACCAGCACAGAATGAGGAGTGTAAGATTTTACTTCAAGAGCATGTAAGTTTTCATTGACTATGGAGTAAAAAAAAATTATTGCTGTTGTCAGCTAAGGAAACAAAATGTATTGCAGGGAATCTCAGAGAATTACAATGGCAACTCTTAACCTCACAGGGCTTTGTTATTTGAAGTAATATAACTTTTTATCTATGCCTTGCTGCTCCTTGTAAAATAGTGAATTTCACATTCTAGCTAACTGGCACAGTGTCTGAACAATTACGTTCTGGTAGTTTCATGTGGAACAAAAGCAGAGAGAATTTTTTCATGTAGTTTATGATGTATATTTCCTCAGTGTACACGTTGCTACTTTTGAAACTGTAACTTGTTTTTCGTGTGACTGTAAGATGAAATCCCTTTATTTTGAAGACAAAAGCAAAAGTTCCATTTATTTCTGTGTTCTGTAATGTGTTCTTGTCATCCTGGTGTCTTGTTTACTTGAGCTGTGCTTTGCTTTGACAGCTGCTTTTATTATTAATTGAAGCAAAAATTACTGTGCTCATTGATACTCATTATGTACAATTTGAACCAAGATTTTCCTTTATGTTCCTTTTTAGTTGCCTGATGTTCCTCTTCAAACACTCTGGCTCCTGAGGCCAGAAGAATATTGTCTGCTCTTGAGTTTTTCCCCAGTAATTTACTCCTTCATGTGTGTTTGTTTTTCTTTTTGTATTCAGTACTTCTTCTTAGCTTAAGTCTTTGGAGAAATCAGTTTTAACTAAATTAATCTGTTCTATTCTTTTGCCAAAATCCGTAAATGTAATTGGGATTTTGTATTAATATATTCCTTCAAAATGCACATGTAGCAGAGCCAGATCTGTTTTGTTTTACATCAGCGGGCCAAGAGTTTACTGGTTAATGATCCTGTTTCTGCCTCCTCTTTGCATGCTTCAGAGATTTCCTTGCCACTGCTGATGGACGCGCCAGGATTTTTTAATGCAGAAACTACGGTTGTGTATTACCTTATTTGTTTCAGGGAAAATGACTGCAGAATGTAAAGTACATGGACTGTTAGTATTTTGTCCCCACAAAAATTCATTTCTCTGAAATCTCAGTGTGATTTTAAGAGTTAGTCCTTCTGCTTCTGGTTGTCCCAGTGATGTGTGAAGGTGGCATTATGTGTTCCTGGAAAGAGCCAGGAGAGTTTGTAGCTAAATTTTCAGTTTAGACAGCTGCTGCACATAGGGACAAAAAAGTAGACAGGGACAAAAAAGTAGAAATAAAGAGTTACTACAGGTGTAGTGTAACAGAAGATTTTTTGTGTGTGCATGAGATCTAGACATACAGAATGACAATTTCAGGTGTTGTTTTGTTTAGCTATAATGCTTACATGCTTGAAAACTCCATTGAGATGGACTATGTATTCTTTGTTTCTCTTAAATAAGGAAAGAAGAAGCAAGACCAGCTGTTAGCTTTTTTAATAGAAGACTATTGAGTTTCTTAGGCATATATGCTTAGTAGGTATGAAGTATATAATGGTTACTGTTTATTTCATTGGAGAATATGTTACTGTTTATGGAGGCAGCAATAACTAACCAAAAAAGTGCCTCACTTTACAGTGACTATTTTATATGGATATGTATGTTGGTGACTTACTTATTTTTAGTAGTTCTTTCAACATCATAAAATTTCACTAAACTATTTTATGTTTTCTGTGTGTTTTGTCTTTGTTTTTTAAAACTTTGGTGGTTTAAAAAAGAATGTAGGTTTTTCATTATCTTTAAAGGTTCCTTTTAACCCAAACCATTCTATGATTCTATGTGCTGTCTGTGTGAAACTGTGCACCTAGAGTCAACATCTTGCATGCACTGAGAGTTGCATGCAAGATGTTAGAGAGTTAGTTGAGAGAGATTCTCTTTGAGAGAGATTCACATAAGCCTGAACAACAGCTGAGAAACTGAATTAAGATAGGAAACTGAGGTTTGAACTGTTGTTCAAATATATCAGTTCTTACCTCTTGTTTTGGAAAGTCCTTCTGTCAAAAAGTGACACTAATAAATAATTTTAGCACTATGGGGAATATACTTCTGATAATAATACTATGTTTTTTCATCTCAGGAACTGAAAGCTAATGGAGAAAAGCTTTGAATAGTTTTGTCAAAATTTTGGTGGTGTTACTGTATCAACATGAAAAGGACTGTGCTGGTCCCCCCCACCCTTCCTTTTCCACGTATTTATTTTGTCCCAAGCCCAATAAATCCAGATGTGGTCCTGAGGGAAGTGTTGGTTTGTGTTTGCATTGTCATCTGCACAGCCAGCAGGCTGTTTGTGATCGTACGCGCCGTACTCCAGCTTCAGGGGGAGCCCGCAGAGCCAAGGTGGTACCATTCACCTCAGGGACAGCGAGAGATGAGCACAGGTGTGCAAAAGACTGAGTAGCAGCTTGGGGTTCAAGATTGCAAGCTTTTTCTTTTCAATATTATTGTTTTGTTTGTTCGTTCTTGAGATACTTACTGCAGCGTATGATTTTTCAAAATTCTGTTTTGTCAGCAGATTGTTTGCATCTCATGGTTTACCAGCCCAAGAAACACCCACATTTATTGTTCAAACCTAGTTCAAAGCAGTGCCTTATTCAGGGAGAAAATGAGTAAACTCTGGCTTCAGACTCTGAACTTGTCTCTGACACTCTGTTTCTTTTTCTTACTGTTGTCTTTCTGCGTGGGTGTGACTTTTCTATCACTGATTTGTTTATAAAGAACAAACCAATGAGTTTTCAAATTCAACATGGAATATCACTGGAGAATTACTTCATCCAGATGACTTTACTAACAACTAATCAAGATACTGTTGGTTGTATTCTGCTTTTTTTTTTTCTGTTTGGAGAAGATTCCTTGTTAAATCTGAAGTAAATTTAGAGAGTTCTTCCAATGGAAAAGAGGTCTCACTTGGAAAAGGATAAAAACATCAAAATACAGAGCAAGTAATGCTTCAGAAATGAGTTATTAGTGCTTAAGACACTGTTTCCTCTCTTAATGTGATAAAATAATACTGTGGAGTTGTATTTTTTCTGGTAGAATTCATCAATACTGGGGTTAAAGACAAAGATAACCTTTTTTGTATGCAGATTGCTGTGATTGCACGGTATCTTAATTACTCTTTGAATAGTCTCTGCATATTAAGAGGATAACTGGAATTTCTTAAATACTATAAAATTAAGACAGGGGAATATGCTACAGATGAAGAAGATGAAGACATGGGACCTGTCCTTCCAGGAGGTGACATGGCTATTGAAGTGTTCGATCTCCCTGAAAATGACGACATGTTCTCCCCCAGTGATGTGGACACCAGCAAACTTGCTCACAAATTCAAAGAAGTAAGTTATGTATCAGAAAACACTCCTGAAATACATCACTGAACCAGATTTTATCTGTGTTCAATGCTTGGGTTTTTTTCTCTTGAAAACTGGAGTGGTTATTAGCTTTTTGTATGCTTAGTACTTCAAAATGACTCAAAATGCTTGAAAGAAGTAGAACTGTCATTTGGAGATTTTTTGGCATCAGCTTTCAGGTGGCTGTTGTATCGATGAGGGCAGTTTATAAGTTAACTTTTCAATATAGAAATTGCTCTGCCTCAGCCCTTAATCTGACCACACAGACAAAGTGCAGGTTAATTCATCACTAGCAGAATCCTGGGCTTTGGGATTGGTGGTTTTTTGTTTGATTTGGTTTGCTTTAGTTTTGTAAGATTCCAATACAAGTTGACTGGGAAAACCAAACAACAAATGTTAAATTTCAGTGAAGAGAGACGTGTGAAACTCATCCTGTACCATTACACAGTAACTCATCAGTGTTCTGCCGTGTCACGTTTGGCCATGGGCTCACAAACATGCTCTATTGGGGAAGCAGCCCTACATGAAGATGGTATTTTACCAAAGTTATACCAAAACCATACCAAGTTTATGATTAGGCAGTATAGTATCCACTTGCACTAACTGTGATGTTCATTCTGGTCACTGAATTAATATAATTTCACATACCAAAGTATGGAGGGACATTTCTTCAGTATTTTAGGCTGTGCTTTTGATGTGGCTTCTTTTTAAGCTTTCCTGAATTCTCATGCAAATAAAGATATGAAACAATGGATGTATCTAAACTTACAGTAATGGGCCGAGTGATGGCAGTAAAAGAACCTTTTTTTTTTAAAACAAAGGAAGAGGGAAGGGTTGAAAGTAGGCAGAACCTCATAGGAGATGTAAGCAGCCGAACCTGGGTCCAGATAGGAGTTTTAAAATACCAGGATTCCCTTTTTATCCTTCTTGACTTATTCTTTTGTCTTCACTCAAACCAGCTATTTTATCTTGTATAAATATATTGTTACCACCCTCTAGTGAGAGTCACGTGTGGAAAGTAATCAGTCAATGAGCAGCCAGGTCTTTCCCTTTTCTGCTGATAGCCCTTGCAGCCATTGGGTGCCTACTGTTACTCATTGTTGGTTCCTGAAAGTTTTTTGCATTACTTGTATTATCATTTTCTCACTCTGTATTTTGAGTTTCAGGCTCTTACATGAATTACCAGAACATTTTGCTTGATTTGCTAGTACTTTACATCATACATAGAAATACTGTCTCAAAGCAGTGGGAAGATGCTACCATTCTCCATGTGTCAGCGAGTTTTCCAAGGCTGTGCAAAACACAGATGCAGCAAAGGGCAAGAAACTCACCTTTGAATAAATGACCTTTCAATCTAAGCTTGAATACAGTTTCCATAAACTCAGGCTATTGCCATATCTGAGCTTGTCCAGGCTAATTTGAAGTTATTTGCGGACCTGCCTTCTGTAATATCCTTAAAATGCTGTTTTAGAGACCAGATGAAGGTCTCTCAAACACTCTGGGATCCTTGACTGTAAGTGTAGATGAGAGCCTGAGAAGAAAACATGAAATGCTCCTGCCTGAGAGTGGACTCTTTCAGCAGCCCACACAGTTACTGCTGTTATGAGCACGCCACTTTTGTGTCACTGCTTGTCTTTAAGAGTACACAGCTGCGTTTTGTTGGCTGAGGCCGAGTGAGTACATGTATTTTTCTTGGTATTTGCCCTGAATTCCATCAACACTAGAGGACTTGTTCATGATCACACTGCACAAGCCCACACAGTGTTTTCTGGAATTGTATTTAAAGAATAACTATTCTTTCTTGTTCTTACTCCAGAGATTAATGAAAGTATTAGGCAAGTGGGTAGGACATAATCTTTAAGCATAATCGTTTGACCTAATTAGTTGAATTCAGTCTTTGCAACAAAAAATGTGTTCTCATACTCTGCGAGCACTCTTACTTAAAATGCCTTGCTTTTGGAATAAAAGTCAGAGAAGAGATGGGCATTCCTGGGTGAATCACTGTACTTCTGAAAGTCTTGTTTTCCTGGCTGCAAAGCAGAAAAAATAGGACTGATTTTTCTTAACTGCTTTGAGAGAAAGAGCTAGAAACTTTATTTTAGCTGTGATAATTGAAGAGAGACAAGATCTGTAGGGAGAAGGGACATTTATGTAAGAATTCATTACGTTTTAATGAAATATATGAAAAATGGATGATTATTATATGCAAAAAATATATCATGATTACATTAAAATTGTCATGATGATTATTAGATTCTATTGCATACTTTTCTTCCCAGTGTACTCCTGATATTTTTAACATTTGCTAGACTTCTGTCCCATTCTACCTTTTACAATTTTGATTAATTCAATACATTTGCTCTCTAAAAGGTAACTTTTATAACAAGTTTTATTGTTTTGTAGAGAATTAGTCAGCTTTTCAAGACATATTTGACTAGGAAATGTGCCAAAAAATTACTCAAAATGTCTTTGTTAAATTGAAGCCTTCACAATTTTTTATTGATTCATATCCAAAAAATATACAAAATAGTATTTGCCAAGAATTTGTCTGGCATTAAGTAGGACATGGAATAAAGATTTCTGATCCCCTGTTAGTAAACTTGCTTAAAAAATTTTAGCTATGGAGTCCAGATTTTCTTGCCAAATAGTTGACCTTGCCTGTTGTTTAGTCTAACCTATAAATGTGTTAGTATTTCTCATCTATTCTACAAGCATAATTAGTTCCTTTTTTAAAAAAAAAAAGTACATCTCCAACTACACATTTTTCTGTTTTAAGCAGAAAAGGGTCTTCTGCCTCAGTGGGATCTGCTGTACCATGTATTGATTCAGTGATCTGACTGGGTGCTCAGTATTCATTTTTTTAACTTAATAACAGAGAGCACAAAAATAACTGTTAAAAACCATCTGTACCTGAGCAGATTGTAATTTATGCAACAATTTGGAGTTTATTTGTATGCAATAATCAGCTCTTTAAGTGCTCCTTATGGATTTGTAGGGTTATGGAAGGACATGGGAGTGGACTGTCAGCAGGTAACCTAAGGCTTTGAGTCTTGGCTTTTCAATGTCATTATTAAGTCTGAAATGGGAAAATCTAGCTCATCCATTATTCCCCTGATTTTATCTCATCCCAGAACAATGTAGCAGAACTAAGCAAAGGTTGGGTATTTTATAAACACCCTGATGTTTTGAGATGGTTCTTTAATAATTATTCCCTACTAACAGGAGAAAAAACAATTCTCTAATCTCTGAAGATAGTTGATCAGAGGTTGGAATGACCGAGCTCAAAAATTGCAAGTAACCTCTTGCAAATGACTTACTAATTAAAGTATCTCCTTTTTTCCTCTAATATGAGCATAAAAAGGTGTATGTCCTTCTCAGCTTCCTGGCCTACTAGGTGCAGTATCTTCACTGGCAGCTTCTTGCCATTGCACCAGCTCCAGGGCTGCCAAGTGCCCTGTTCCCTGCTGCACTGGCACCTCTCCATCCTGGAGGAGGAGCCCTGCTGCCCTGTGGCACTTCCTCAGGAGCCCCAGGATCCATGGCTTACCTGTGTTTCTGCAAGCTGCTGTAGTCAGGGCCTGGTTTCATTTGAAATGAAATCTCACATCTGCTTTCACATGAAGCACATGAAGAGTCGTAACACTTTTCAGTGCAAAGTGAAAAAGTGAGCCTAAGTAACAGATGATCGTGGGGACTGGGAGTTCCCACAGCCTCCTCTGGAGATCAAGAAATGAGTGTTGGAAAGATTACTAAATGGAACTGGTGAATCAGTGTCTCCTTTTATTCTGTCCAGCATAAATTGAGGAATTCTCCACCTTAAAGGACTAGGTTTATTCAGTAGATTAATTAAAGCTGACTTGCAAACTAAACTGTATCTGAAAGTGTCCATTTCCTACGTCACAAGAAGGGGCATTCAAGAGACTTCATGAAAAGGGAATTTCTAAATTAGCTCAGAATTTCTCAGAGGTACTTGTACTGGTTAGCTCAGTGATAGCTCCTGTTACTTTGAAAATTATTCCTACCTTCCAGAAGAAATTCTCCTTTGATTAATTTGAACCTTTTCTTACTAACAGCTGGTTCTTTAAAAGTGTAGCCATTGCTTCACCAGAGATGTTAGTTTCTGGTTCAGTACAACAACCTTATATATTCTATTAGCTCAACATAAACTATTCCCAAAAGCTCATGTTTGTCTTGTAAGAGAAGTGACCTGCATGTAAAACATGCTTTTCCATAACTGTTCCTCTATTCATAAGTAATGGGCAATGCTTTATCTCCAGTGCAGTGCTGGCTCAGGCTGTAATTCACTTTTTGCCCGTGCCCTCAGCTCTGAGTCACTGACTCAGTGTAAGGTTTTGGGGCCTGTCAGTAGTTTATCCATGCTGCCTGCTTTAGATAGTACAGCAGCAGGGATGGGGGTACAGGCCAGTATTAGAGACATGTGCATGATTACTTCTGTTTGGATTGGGGTTATGCTGTTGAAGCTGTGGTTCAATTTGTACTTCAGAGCATTCCTGGAGCCTGTGAAGAGCAGACCTTTGTGGTAAAACTAGAGGTGTTTCAGGACACTGTCTAATACACCCAGAGTAGTGACTGTTCACAGGAACAGACTGAGGTTGGTTAGGATGGAAGAAATACCACAGCAGGTGTGCAGGTGGATGCCAGGTCCTCCACTCCAACCCTTTGCCTGTCCAGATTCCCTGTTGTTGTGGCTGCTTGGTGATAGAACTACAACCTTTAGCATTCTGCCTGGGCTGTTAATCTGCTTGCAGTTGCTTTGTTGCTTGAACGCTGTTGCTGTTATTTACAGTTTCCCAATTGAGATTAGCTGGCTTGAGCAGAGCAAACGCAGCTATTGGTGAAGGATAGCATCACTTTACCTTTCTTCTTGCATGAAATAAATGTGTGGAATCTTCCCTCAAGGTTTTCCTGACTTCTTGAGTTGTTAAATCACTTATTTCCATATTTGCCTATTTGTAATGTGCCTGCTTTAATCAGTGCAGTGGGACTTTCAGCACTGGGACGTATTTCACATTCACATCAGAGGAGAGCAAAGCCCAGCAGGATAACATCTATTTTTTTTAAACATAAGACATTTGGTTTTGCTAAACAGATTGGATGTTCTGATTTGAAATTATGAGTGGTTAGACGGCATCCTATCTTTAATTAGGTTGCACAGACTGAGTCATTTTGCAAGCTAGACATTTTAATTTACAATCTACTGCACTGCAGCACTCTTCGGGGCCTTCTGCTATGTAATAAGGTATTCAACTTGCAGCACAGGCTTTAAAAATACCGGAGTACTCTCTGTGACTTCACTTGTTTATCTTGTATTTTCAATTCTAGTTGCAAATCAAACATGCAGTTACAGAAGCTGAAATTCAGAAGCTGAAGACAAAGGTAAGAATTAATATATGGTTAATACATTTTTTTTACTTCATGCAAAATCAGATCTGAAGACGTATCTTTATGTGGGTGGAGAAGTCAACATCCTTATTAAAGGCTGATTAAGAAGCACAGTGGCTCATCTAAATCTTCTCTTGGTGTATATTCTTTATTCCAAGTTTCAAGTAAAAATCCTAAGTGCTGCTATTACAGAAAAGTGCCAACTTTTTTTAGCTTCAATTAAACATGCATTTTAAGGGGTATCGTAATGACTAAATGGCAGATTGCTAGTTTTAAAATTCTGATGCATTTTTCAAGTTTTAAAATTGTATTTGGATTGAATATTCAAGTTGAAGTTTGTAGGTCTTTTTATTTACCAGTGATGTTAAAGTATCCCTACGCTGCTTTCCATTATCGACATTTTTAAAAAAACGATTTCTTTAAAGGTATTTATTAGAAATTATTTTTTTATACAGAAGAAAAATTGTTGTTTCATATTATTGCAATTCTCTTCAGAAGATAAGTCTAGGAAGGAAAAATATTACCAATTTAAAAGAAAACATTATCTCACAATCAGTTGCTAATTAATAAATCAAATTTGCTATATTTGCTATAGCTTTTATATTGCTATAGCAATAAAAAAGATTTGGGGTTTTTTTTGTACTGGGGTAACCTTTATGGGAACCTAACTGATTATTCAGTTGTTCAGCAATACTAGGTTTAATAATGACATCCTTCTCTTTGAGTCTGTGTACATTATAAAGAAAATAAAAATAAGAAAAAGAGAAAATTGTCCTTCAGAAAAAGATTTTTGATTATTATTTCTTTCCAGCAGCATTTGCAATCACTGTGTATTTTGCATAGTGCTTATCAAATCTGCATAAATTACTGTTAAAAGCAATTCAGAGTTTAACTATTTTCTCTAAGGACAATTTCTGTTGTCCTGTCTCAGTCCAGAAAGTCAAAAAATCTTTTCTTCCTCTGCTTTCTAGTTCCAATCTAGCAATTGGAGCCACAGAGTCGATCCCTTGGGATTGTGCCGAGGCCCATTGACTTGATGGCATCAATGTGTGGGTGTAAACATTCATCTGTGCAAATCCATTTGCAATATTAGGGTTAATGTGCCTTTTAATGTTGGACCTTTTTACCTCATCCTTTCAATACAGCTGAAGAAAATGTGACTAATTTAGGTATATTACTTATAAAACTGCAAACAAGTTAATTTTTTGGTGTTTATCATCCATGATGCTAGCAGAACTGCCTAGAGCAAATTAAAAACTCTTGATAAATAAACAGGGGTATTAAGGCATTTTTTATTCACTAAATTCGAGGAGCTAAATCACACAAGATGCTGTGTAACCCTACCCTTATCCAGCACCAAACTGTGAAACCTGCAGCTAGCTTCAGTTAGGAAATGAGAACCCTAACACAAAAAAAAAATCTGGAATTCAAATTCCCCTTTCCCAAAATAAGAAATGTCATCATTTTCTGAAAGTGTGTGAATGCTTTATAGCACCTGAGTCACATGCACAAAGCAAAATGCATCCCATGTGCTGGCTGGTTAACCCTGCAGTTTGCCTGCGTACTCCACTATTGACATTTTTAAATGTCAGCCAGTCAAATAGGTTAGTATAACCCAGAGAAACTTAGAGGCTGCACTGGAACACTGAGCAAAAACCCTGCTTGGTTTTATGAGAAAGAATAATACATGTATCAGCCTGTTTTCTTTGTCCTGGAACACTCTTCCCACTGCTAGCATATTACTGTCATAGTTACTGATTTACTGGTTCTCCCTATTTGTGTTGTTTGAATTAATCCTAAGATATCAGGCTGTACTTTGCAGCTTTTTAAGGACTGCATCTCCACTCCTCTGTTCAGCTGCAGGCTGCTGAGAATGAGAAGGTGAGATGGGAATTGGAGAAGACCCAACTCCAGCAGAACATTGAGGAGAATAAGGAAAGGATGATGAAATTAGAGAGTTATTGGATTGAGGCACAAACCCTGTGTCACACAGTGAATGAGCACCTCAAGGAGACGCAAAGCCAGTATCAGGCTCTGGAGAAGAAATATAACAAGGCAAAGAAATTAATCAAGGATTTTCAGCAAAAGTAAGCAGCTACACCAGGCTCAGCAAATGACTTAGTGGCCAGATAGAAAACATGTATGTGATGTATTTTGAAATATAAAACCCACTGTTAAACACCTGTAAGGTAAACACTATTTTCCACTTTTTTATTCATGAAAACCATGGACTCTTTATTGTGGAAAAATGCTAGTATTCAAGCTCTAGTCATACTGTACCTAAATAAAGACTTAGTCTGTAATTTTCCAGGTTGGTATGTTTCAGAATTAGGAGATAGCTCGATGTAACTAACAACTAAGAGCAATCACAGTAAAACATTTGATTAACAAAGTTTGCAGCAATTTATATGGGTATTGTATCACCTGGATTCATTCCTGCTGTGTAGTAATGTAACACAAAAAAGAATATTGTTTTGTTACATTTTACATTTTATTTTTCTTCTTCTTATAGATGCCAAGAATGTTTGAGCTGAATTGAGCTAACTGATGATTTCCTGGGCCCCTCTGTTTCATGTGGTCCCCTTTCTCTGGTGGCTAGCAAGAATAATAACATCTTACGTTTCTATAACAGCTTAAATTCCCCAAATAACTTTTTTGGCAGCAGCTTTTTTTATTTTTGGCTGAAATATACTTATTTGAAGAGGAAAACTCAAGGACATACAGCCATGTCAAGTGATAACTGGGATTGCAGAAATGAATATCCTGTCCCATTAAAAAGGGGTTAGATTGTCTATCCTGGAATTTCATGACTGTTCCAGAACTAGTTTGCATCTTGTGTGCTTTATAGCACAAATTTCTTTGATCATCAAAATAAAAAGAGATAGGGCAAGTCACTAGAATGAGTTTGGCTAGCTTTCTGTTACGTTCTGCTTTATATCAGTAAAAGATCTAGTCAGTTGTTTTTAAATACCTCAGACTCCTTAACTGACTTTACAGTTTTCCTTTAGAAAATTCAATTTGTACCTGCAAACTTGCAGGTTGTCCTTTCTGTGCAGGAGCACAGTCATTCATACTCCAGTAAAACAGAGACTTTGCTCTATGTCCTACAATAGAGAACAGCTTAAACTAAGCTACATTGTTTTTGTTGTAAACACAGATTAGGAAAGGAAACTGGGTTAACTATTCTGATTATTAGTAAGAACTGAGATTTTTTTTCCAGATAAGTTTCTCGTGCCACTTTTATATCATTGCCTAGCATATTCACTTAGACTAATTGCTTAGGGTTTCGTCCTGATTGCAGTTTCATAGTTCTTAAGTTCATAAGTAACTGATAAATTATTTGCAAAGGACAGATTTTTCTGATGACTAGCAAAACATTTTATTTTTTGTTTCACTCTGATTGCCTTGATGACAGCAAATCTTTTTTTTTTTTTCTCCTAAGAGAACTTGACTTCATCAAACGCCAGGAAACTGAACGAAAGAAAATAGAAGATTTGGAGAAAGCACACCTTGTAGAGGTTCAAGGCTTACAAGCTCGTGTGAGTGCCATTTACCCTTGTGTTTGTAGAATGAGTCTGATATTCTGGAAAAACAACATCTCTAATTGGGAGTGTGTATAGGGGTGGATATTGTTGATAATACTGTGTTGTATTTCTTTCAGATACAAGACTTGGAAGCAGAAGTTTTCAGGCTGATGAAGCAAAATGGAAGCCAGGTTAACAATAACAACAACATTTTTGAAAGGCAGACATCTTTTGGAGAAGTTTCTAGAGGAGATCCAGTGGAAAATCTGGATACTAAGCAAGTGACCTGCCTGGATGGCTTAAGTCAAGGTTTGTTTGAACCAAACCATAACTCCTATGAATCATAGAATCATAGAATCATAGAATCATAGAATCATAGAATAGTTTGGGTTGGAAGTACCTTAAAGATAATTTAGTTCCCATCCCCCTGCCATGGGCAGGGAAAACTTTCACTAGACCAGGTTGCTCAAAGCTGCCTCCAATCTGGCCTTGAACACTCCTGTGGATGGAAATGCCACAGCTTCTCTGGGCAGCCTGTTCCAGTGTCTCACCCCCTCACAGTAAAGAATTCCTTCCATATATCTAACCTAAATTGAACCATTACTCCTTGTCCTGTCACTACAGTTCCTGCCAGAGTCCCCCTCTGGCTTCCCCATGGGCCCCCTCAGATGCTGGAAGGTTGCTGTGAGGTCTCTGCACAACCTTTTATTTTCCAGGCTGAACAGCCCCAACTTTCTCAGCCTGTCTTCATGGGTGAGGTGCTCCAGTCCCCTTATCCACATCGTGCTCTTCCTCTGGACTTGATCCAACAGTTCCATGTCCTTCTTAGGCTGGCAGTCCCAGAGCTGGATGCAGCACTCCAGGTGGGGTCTCACGAGAGCAGAGGGGCAGAATCACTTCTTTTCACCTGCGGGCCACCCTGCTTTCGATGCAGCCCAGCATTCCTAGAAACCATAATACTATTTATTTATTTGTTGAAACAAAAGCAATACAGTAAGAAATAAATTAGTTTCTAGCAAACACAGAAGTGTTTTATTAAAATTGATATTTAGCAGTCCTTTCATGTGTGGATCTCAACAATATTCAAATCAATATGAATCACATTTTTAACAATGTGTGTAAAGATATGTGTATAGAAAAGAGCCAGTCCTTACTGAAATTCTATTAGGTGATATACAAACCTTTTTGCAACTGGTTTCCACAAATCTTCACAGACATTTTTTTCTGTCAACTGTTAATTGTAATGAAACCTCTGAACTTCAGAAAAGTACCCCCTATGACAAGCAATGTATTTCTGCCATAGACACTCAGTGTTATAAAACATTTAATACTATGAAGTGTTGTTAACACAAATCCTTTCAGTAGTTTGTTTCAGGAGAGGAAAGTATGTTTTCTTCACTTGACTCAGAAAAATGATGCTTATATGTACTGTTGTAACAATGTCAACACACATCTATGGCTCAAGAGCTAAAATTAAGGAATTTTTACATGTAAAAAAAAGCAAGAAAAAAAGTTGTAAAATTCATTCTAAAAAGTTGGAAGTGCTTAGTACAGCATTAAAAATTTGCATGTTAGTGCTTCAAAATTACGTTTTCTAATCAATCCATTTGCATAAAAATTTTTAAAGAGCTGCCTTTTTTCATTCCAAAAATGTTTTCCGGTAGAAATGTTACCAGTGTTAATTATTTCTGAATGTTAAAGTAGATGATCTCTGAATGTAAACGCCCCAGTTTAACCACATGAAATTATTTGCTAGGAAAACAGATAATTGACAATGATTTTTTGAAAGCAGAAGCAGCATAGGTAGACCTTAGATTCCAGGCTGCATTTGTGGTTTTAACAAGAGAAAAAAACCTACTTTTTAAAAATAAGGGTATCTTTAAATATGCTGTAGCACTCTGATTTTCATATACCTTTCTCAGTCAGTTCTGTGTCACTTTCTGAGGTCTGTGTCAGACTCTGACATAGTGATACTTGCTCTGCAAAGAGCCTACATCTCTGTATCACTCTTGTTTCAACCTTTTAAGAAAGGAACTTGCCATCAACCCCTGGATGTTTGCAGAGGAGCTATAAAGGCCAGGGGTGTTGTCCATGATGTTTTGGAGGTGAGTAGGGTCCCTCTGGGTGCTGTGGGTTGTGGTCACCACCTTTGTGACATTCACACAGGTGCTCCAGTCTCTTTTCTGGCTCATGTTTGGCAAGTATAATGCATGGTTCTTGATCAAGCCTCTGCATTCAGTTCCTGGGGTGGGACTGCATGTGGACAGCCACATCCCAGAATTTTGTTCAAAGGCTTGCAGGTCAGTCTTCCATCAAAAAATTAGGGTATGTAAAAGTGCAATATTTTAATTAAAAGTGTCTCAGGGATGTTTTTGTTTCAGTGTGATCTGAGGTGTTTATTACATCCTTGCGTGGTGGGAGACTTGGGAAGAAGCACTGGGTGCAGCTGATGATTGCCAACTTTAGAGCATGACTGTTGCTGACACTGCCGCTGCTGTGGCTGCGTTCAGCGTTCTGCCAGACTGCACGACTCCCCAGGCTGTCACACAGCCTCACACGGAGCTAAGGGGCTGCCAGGAACATCCTGGAAGTTAAAAAGAGAAAAGCAAAGCTGCTGCGGCCTGCATAATTCTTCCTTTGCTTTGCCAGGGAATACTAGACTACGGATTGTGTTTCCTTTACAAATATATGGTTTATTCTGAGAGTCCAGAAGGGCATTGTAGCCTTCTGGTGTAGTGATCACAAGCTGTGTCTGCAGTAGACAATCAAGCTGTTTACTGGCAGGAGTCAGTGGTTTGAAATCCAAACAGTTCAGTGCTGTCAAATACCTGAGACTTTGACAGCCTCAGAATTCGGCATCTCTGTGCAAGTGCACGTTCAAGCCACTTTGTGGCTCTACTTTCTGGGTGTCTTTGGATACCCAGGGATGCATTAGTTCACAGAAGATTTTAAATTCTGTCAGCCTGTCTAAAGGAAAAACTGTGGGAGTACAGGCGAGCTCTTTCCTGCTTTACCATGGTACTGATACAGTTGAGATGGAAGAACGTTGGAGTCAAGTGGTTGAATGTCTGATGAAAGTCTTATTACATTGACTCTGAGAATGAAATAAAAACTTTTAGCACTTTTATGTGAGAGATTTTCCAGACTCTGGATTGAGAGATTACTACAGCATCATGTAGGGTTGTGGGGTTTTGCTGGGTCTGAGGGCCAGCCACTCTATGAAGAGGAGGGAGCTGGGACTGGGAGTGGGAGCACATGTGGCTGGGGCAGAGACCATCTGACAGCAGCCCAGCTCCACTGCAGCAAAGCAGCCCAAGATGGAGGAAGCAGGAAGCTCCAGGCCCAGATGGTTCCTCTTGCTTTAGGAAGGCCCATATGAGAACTTCTGTGAATACTATTTGCAGTCCTATGTTGATAGTTTGCATAATTTCAGCAGTGAAATGAGGGGACATATGGAAGTGTGTAAACCTGAAAGAACAAATGCAAGCAGTTCAAGCCATGGCAATGTGTAGTTACCCTGTGGAGTACTTGGGGCAGAAGCATCATTGCGAGTCAGGCAATGCTAATTATTCTGTAGTATCATGTTAAGTAAAATTTAACTCTTACACATCGAAGAAAAGCAAAAACATCTGTAAGATCAGATTTTAGTTAATTAGTGTATTCTCCATGCAGTGTATAGACAAGTAAATTTATCTAATGGATTATGGTCTTTTACTGTGAGGGTTGAAAAAAAACTGTTACAACCATATAAATCTATTCTTTTTCTAGTATAAAATACAAAAACACCTTTAAAAATGTTTTGAGTCTTAGTCACTGCAGCTTTGTAAAATGTTAAACTTGCTGCAATTCTCAGATTTCATTTGAGTAGATGGTTGATAGCTGAGACAAGTACAGCTATGTTGGTTTCAGCTGTAGAGGCAATGTCACGAGACATTCAGGAATCGGGTGTCTTTGAAGCCAGGCAAGTAAGATGGTTTCATTGTTCCATTTTTTGTATTAAATGCTTCCCCAGTTTTCATGTATCACACAATGATGTTTATGTCCTGGTGGAGGAGACCTCTCTGCAGGTCAAGCACATGCAACTCCCTCTGAAGGAGTCTAAGTGGGTTTGTGTGATCGTGTGTGTAACAGTGGGAATACTTAGTTGAATTCTTAAATATCTGCAGTTGATTCTTTGCTATGCCCTTGCTGAATCTGTACAGATAAACTTGTTTATGCAAATAACTTTTTCTGGGGGACTACAGGAAGTATGAAGGTACAAGTACAAGTAAAATGTGTCTTTTCCAACCTAAATGATTCTATGATTCTATGCAAATGCATGCACTTGCAATTCTTTGTCCAACAGTTCCTTTTCTTAAAAAATGTAATGAAAGAGCCTTCTGTTGAACAGTTTCAAATCGTGTTTCCATACAGATTTCAATGAAGCAGTTCCAGAAACAGAGAGACTGGACTCCAAAGCACTGAAGACTCGAGCCCAGCTCTCAGTGAGGAACAAGCGGCAGAGGCCTTCCAGAACGCGGCTGTATGACAGCATCAGCTCAACTGATGGGGAGGACAGCCTGGAACGAAAGGTGAGAAGGACTCTACCCGCTCTTTCAGGATTCCCATGGAGTGCTAGATTGCCCCTGTAAGTCATTTCATCCTCTGCCTTTATCCTTTTATTGTAGCACAGGCAGTATTTATTCCTCTGTGGCCAGTCTGCTGTGAATGTCCTTGAGTGATGTGCAAGTCCGGTCTCCTTTTGAGTCAGCAAACCTGTTTTTGTGGTTCTGTTGTGTTTTAACTGGAATCCTGGTCTTTTTGATTTACATGTGCTTTATAATGCAGAGCGGGTCTTTTCATTTATGCAGGAGGTGAAAGGAGCTTGAATTGTGCATTTCTCTATTTGTTAGTTTGTTACCACAGTTGGTGCAATATTTGCTCATTGTTTTGTCCTAATCTGACTTCGTCTGAAAGCAAATACCAATAAACTGTGTCTGGTATCAAAGGGTAATGCCTTGAACTGCTACAGCATTTCATACAAATAGAAAGCTAAATAATGAATAAAAGATTTGCATGTTCAAAGTAAATCTTGCTCTGTTTGCTTACTAAGTGGTATAACCTGCTCTATAATCTCTTATACCAACAGCCATCACACAGTTACAGTAGTCCCATGCACATTTCAAAATCACCACTGCCCTTATGCATGAGAGCATCCTCACCAGCATCAGATTCTGGTGCTTCCTCCCTCTCCCCCGTGGCTAGCAGTGCAGCAATCTCACTTGACAACCTAACTGAAAACCAAGAAGAAGGACAACAGCACAAAGGAGGTGTCCTTCCCCCATATGCTCGGGGAGACACTCCACTTTCCTCTCCTTCAAAATCTGGGCACAGCTCTGAAGCATCTCCATTGCATCACCCAGCTGGCAGGAATATTTTACAGGATAAAGGTATTACTGTTTCTTTTACAATAAATTGAAGCATCATTTTGCTCACTTAACAGCTATCTAATTTATGATCTTTTGTTATGCAGTAGTACCTTAGCAACTAGAAGGTCATAATCTTGTAATTTCTTTTGCCTAACTGTAAGTCAAAAAATCTAAAATGACCTTGTATGATGGTATAAGAAAAGGACAAAGTTTAAAATGGGATAAGGAACTTATTTTCTTTCTTTGTCTGTCTTTCTTGGAACTCACTGGAAAGAACAGGGGGAAATTGCCTTTAAGAAAAATGATGTATTGGGTTTTTTTAAAAAAATCAGTATTTGAACTTGGGACACCTCCATATTAGACACATGCTTAATACAGGGTACTCACTCAAATAATGTGATTTTGGCACTGGTAGATGATTTTTTGGAAGATATGGAAAGGAGTGTAAGGCAAGAACAACAGACTGTAGCTTTTAATTGCTGAGAGGTGCAAAGTCTAGGTTTAATGAGAGGTTAGTGTCTGGAGATTTTTCATTTACCAAAAAAAAAAAGTAATTTCTTGGGGAGATTTGCCTTACTATTATTAATTGAATTCAGATTCTTGAAATACTACATGGATAAAAGAGGATGCAATTGTATGTAGCTCAGGTATATGTCTCAGATACCAGTTTATTATAAAAATTAACAATATGATATGTCACAGAATACTGAGCTGTCCTTTTCAGATGCATTTCAAAGTCATANTTTCTTTTTCCTAGTCACCATGACTAGGCATTTTTGCCCTTAGGCAACTGATTGCCAGAGAGGCCTACCAGGCCTCTCCGTTGCAACAATAATTAGCATTTGACACCAGTTCAGCATTCTTAGCAATGCACCTTACATTCTCAAACCGTCACATAAGCTGAAACACATAATAAAAAATTGTTCATAAGTGAGGGCTGTAGGAGAGGTCTAGATAGATCTATAACAGACTTCAGCTTGTGTCTGAAAAGGCTTGCTACTGATTTAAACCCTGGGGTTTTTTCATCTTTATACATGGCTTTTACATAGGTTCATAAAAGACAGCGCAATGAAACTTTACTGAATTTAGGATAGCATTTTTACATGAGTTCTGAAATTGCTAGCTGTAACTGTGTTAAATTGTTAAGGATTCCAAGTTAAATTCAATATTTGAGTTTTGCAAGTAAAAATAAGGGTGTGAGCATAAGATTGTGACTTTACAAACTCAGCTTGAATGTGTGATTGGTTTGTCGGGGAAGTCCTATATCCTGCATTTGCAACTGATGTATGAAAAATACCTTGATAAAAAATTACTGGAAGCTAACCTTGTAGTGCAAGGAATAGGGTATTGCATTCCACCCACTGTGTCACTCTTTGCATTTTAGGTTTGAAAAAAAATCTCTGCCTAAGTATTGCTGTCATGCTTTCCTCCTGTGACCGTTAAGTAAACAACCGATGCTTTTGGGTGTGTCCAATTCTGCTGTATAATACATTTGAATTAACTACAGCAATATAATTGCAAGTAGAAAAAAACGTATTTAATAAGTCCCACAAAGAAAATAGACATATTAGAGCAGTTGTTTGGCAACAAGTATGGCAGCAATGCTATTTTAAATGGTTTTTAGCTTGGCTGTTAAACTCATACAGCTCAGAAAACAAAAAGAAGCGTTGCATTTGGGTTTTGTGTTCAGGCGGGGTTTTTTAGAGAGGGAAAGAGATCTCTGTGCTCACACACAAGGCCATGGGTTAGTCCCTCTATAGCAGAAGGGAATATTAGCAAGCTCACGTTTGTCTTCTTTCTCTTAAGAGATCCTGCAGTGTTGTGGGAAGGGCAGAAGTGACATGAGATTGGTTTCACTGCAAAATGATAAGTTTATACCCGCAGCTTTATCAATTGTGATGACTTTATTGTCTTCAGTTCTGCCTGGTTTGTGCAACAGCATCATCCATCCTTTGATAGGGCAGTGAGGTGACTGTGGTGGGCAGCGCTCACTGACGTGAGGCTGCTGCCAGTGCCCTGTGACCGTGGGCAGGGGACTGAGGGCCAGTGTCTTCCACATCCATCAGCCACACATGACTGCAGCTTTCAGGGGCTGCAGGTGGTGGGTTAAACAGATTCTGGGTGATTTATGCTGAGAGCTTTCCCTTACCTTCTCTGAAGGCCTGCAAGGAGCCAGGGAAGGTGCACCCACCTGGGGTCGCCAAAGTCCCCTCCTGCCCAGGCAGGGACCTGTGACTCTGGTTCTTGGTCACTGCTGTGTGCAAGTACTGAGTACTTCCTGCATGCAAGACCCTGTAGATTCAGATCCACACTGCCACTGAAGCTGATTTTGAGACCTAGCCTATCCATTCTCCACTATGTCCCATAGCCAGCACAAATGTTTTCCTCAGCAAGTCATCATTATTTAAAGGGCCCTGGCTGGCCTCATCTGTATGGGAGGGGGATCATAGAGATATAAGAGCTCAAACAGAAGTTTGCCATTCCAAGTAGTTGCTGTGTATTCTAGCTGAGCTCTCCAGGCTATTGTTTTCTACTACACCAGCAAAACTTCCATCTACTAAATAGTTTAATTATTTGCCCAACACAGAAGCACTGTATTTAATAATTTCTTGACTTTCATTAAGAGGTTTCTCCAAAAATCCAACTACCCTTTGCCCTGAAACCCCATTTGCCTGTGAATAGCTAGTGTTAAACTAAATATTGCAAGTATTAATTCTCGTGACACTTTTGGCAGTGGTTAAAGGAGAAGTGTGTGTTAAAGGTGAAAGAGGAACTGTAAGAGGAAGCAGGAAAGAAATATGTACAGTGTAGGGTTAATACAGAGTATGCACTGCCTAAAGTTCTCCTCTGTCTCCTTGGGGAATGGATTTCTTCTTTGGAGACTTCATTCTTGCTCCTGTCATTCTCACTACTTCCTTTTGTTTGCGTTTTTAGAATGAGATTGCTTGTTAGTTGTTCTTGAAAATATTTTTTTTTAACAAAGACTTGTGTTGATGGAAATAGTGTGACTTTTAGTATGAGTATTGCAAAATGCTTATTTTCCTACTTTTCAAAGGATGTAAGAACCAATTAATTGCACATTAAATTTTTTGCTCAGATGAAAACTTGGGCAGATATTATCTACAAATCAATGCACAAAATTTTATAGACACAATTGACTGTCCTGTGATAGTGCTGTGGTACTTTGGGTTAATTTTGAGGGTTCGATTTAAGTAGCAACCCTAGGAGAAATCCACAAACCAAGCAGTGCTTCCAGTTAAAAGTTGTGTATGTCTGAGGTCATGTTGCAAAAGCCACCAAACCACAAGTGACATGAATGACTGACCTTCATTTGCTTCCTCTAGGGTATTCAGGAACACTCTTTATGGTCAAGAGTCAGTTTGTCTGAATTTTTAAATTACTATGTGTTTTCTTTTAGCTTCCATATAGATTTCACAGGATGTTTGCCAGACTCAGATTCATTGTTTTGGCTTTATAGGTTCTGCAGCCTGTTTCCTCTTTAGGATTTAATAGCATTTGTAGAAGAGATCAAAAATTGATAGATGCCTCAGGGCAAATTTATAAACGAAGCTACTTTTAGGTTTTGGGGGAGGTTGTTGTTTTTTTTTTTAATTCAGAATGGTTAAATTTTAGATTACATGTTCAGTTTAACAAAGATGTTCAGGCTAAACTGATTAACTGTTACATAGCGTGTCCATCATGAAAGTTAACCTTAGCTCCAAAATTGAAAAAAGAATTTTAGTAGTCAATTTGGAAGTCAAGGATACATACCAAATGAATTCTGTAAAAAATAAATGCAAGCAAACTACTGCTGAGTTTAAAAATGGATTTGCTGGAATTTTTGGCTATAAATACTTTAATTACATGTATTTGTTCAATTTATTACATATTCATTAAAACTCAGTCAGTATTAACTTTCTTCTTGAAATAAGATTTTTGTGTATTTTTGAATTCTGAAATGATGTATTTTTATTCCTGTTCACACCATCTTCCTAAAAATGAGAATTCCCCTAATTAAATTGTGTACTCACACATATGTACATGTTTGGGTATCTAATCAGGAAAAGATATACAAAGTGTTTTGGATGGAAAGTACCAATTAAAATTAATAATGTACATTCTTCCATGTACAAATGTATCCTAGATGGTGCCACAAGTGCTCAGGCAGCAAGAACAGCTAGCCCTACTGTAGGGCATACAGAAAAACTAAAGCGAAAACTTGCAGATCTTGGGTAAGCATTTTCTTATTTAAAATACTTTTTCTTCTTCATGAAAAGAATTGAAAGTAAAATTTCGAAGATGTTTGCTGATGTTTTTAATATTCTTATAGGGCTCCCTTGAGAAGGAGTTCAAGCAAGGGCAAGAAGCGGAAAGAGAAAGAAGCTATTAGGGTGACCTGTGGCAGTAGGTATGGGTGAGAGATTGAGGATGTGAGAAACTGTGTGCCAGAAACATTGGAAAAACCTAATCATCCTAGCAGATGGAATATTAACAGTCCCACTGACTTCATAAATAAATGTTAAACTTTGAGATCACCTGAGCTTACAAACATCGATTCCTTGGCTCACAAAAGACTAACATAAAATCTTAAGATACTTAGAGGTTTATAATGTCATAGAATCATAGAATTTCTCAGTCTGGCAGTGACTCACAAGGATCATCAAGTCCAGCTTGATCACTGCTGCTGTTGCATCCACTAGTGGGATTTGCAGAAATGGAGTTTCAGAGCAGCCCTACAAGATGCACCCAGTCAGTTAATAATATCCATGAACCAGAAACCTTGACACAATTCCCCTTTTTTTAAGCCCCCAGAGTGAGGTTGAGCAGCAGCTGTTCACTGCAGCTTTGCAGCACCCACACTAGGAATGCTTTCAGGAGGGTTTTTTTTCTGAAGATAAACTTCTCAAGTTGAAAAATAGGAAAAATGCTGACTGCATATCACATCAACAACTTCAGGCAAGGAATTGTGAATTCCTTGTGAGATCTAATGAGACAACATCACCAGCATCAGCACTCTGATTAAATAAATGAATGTTCACAGTGACAGGAGGCAGTCTTCTCTGCAAAAGTTAGTGTCGATTTTTACTGAAAGCCTCTCCTTACATACCTATGAGTCTGAGAGACCACGGCATGATACCGGGTTCCAGGTATGAAAGACAAAGTCAGGAGCACTGAGCAAACTTACTATGTTCCAAAAGTCTAGAAAGGACATAGCAACTCAAAAACTCTGTATGTAAAACAATGCAGAAAACCTACATGATAAAAGAGCTATTGGAAGAAAGAAAAGTTTGAATGCTATTCAAAAAAACATTGTGGTGGAAAATCAGTATGCAGCCATTTGTGCAGTTCTGCTGACAGTCTGGTATAAGGAGACCCAGTGACAAGTACATTGTGTAGCTCCATAAAATCAGAAAAGCAAAAGAAACCCTCCTTACTCCCCGAGGCACACTGTGCTGAAGTGCAATGTTCTGTCTCAGCATACATTTTTACATTTGTATTCTGCAAATATCTGGCAGGATCTTCAGTGATCTTAGGCAGCAGTCATCACCTCTCTGCTGGTGTCAGAAAACCTGTCCCAGTGCGTCTGCTTGCAGCTGACACGGAGTCAGTGATACTGCTGGGTTTCCCTAGTGACAGGGAGAGGTTTCTTACAGCCACCTCTCTGCACTTCATGTGGCTGTGAGGCAGCTAGTGCCCTTAGCAGGGTGTTAGATGTCATGCAGCATTTAGATACCAAGCCACAGGGTGGGGGAAAGGAATGTATACTTGTTTGTAAGAACTTGAATGGCCCCTATGCCAACACAGGATGTGCAGATGTTTGTGAGATCTCACAGGTGTCTTCCTTAGAGAGAGCAGATCTCAGTGGAGAGATCAGTTGCTTATTAGTCCATGTGGTAAATCAGTTCTTTGTGTTGTCTATTAATATTTCTTTAATACAGTCCAATATCCAAATTACAGTTGATAAAAGTAGAATTTAATACTGCTTTCAGAGTGGAAATTTGTGAGCATTTGTCATTCTTACTCAGCCTCTGTTAATGGGAGTGTAACTGTTTCAGCCTAACTTTTTGAACAGTCATTGCCACTTCTTTTTTAATAACTCCGAAGAACTTGCCTCAGAAGAAATTTTCTCTCTACAAGTCCAAAGCTGTATAGGCTCTTTGAAAGAAGGAAGATGATGAACAGACAGCATCCTGTTTTAATTATGTCCATTACAGCAACTGATTGATGTAGAGTTAATTATGTTGTCAGATGAGTGTTGCATGCAGTATTTTGCCATTTCCAGAAAGTAGCACTCAGGATGTGTAATAAAATCCCAATTTTATTTCCTGAAGTTACCACTAATGCTACAGATATGAAAAAAATACCCCATTTAAGTAAGGAGCATAGATTTCCCTGCCTGAAGTTAGGTGATTTGGGCAACAACATCAGTGTTTACTTTCTATGTTCAAGCAAGATTAGAGGATGGGAGGGAAGTGAAGGACTGGGTCAGATATACCCAGTCAAACAGAAAGGTCAGATTCATTTTTCTTTTAGTTGTTAAATGGAATAGGATTGTCCTTCTGCTTCCATAGGTGGGTGTCCTTTGACAGCCTCACTTTTATCCGTACAGAAAAGAGGCTTCACAAAATATGTGGTCTGGTCATGAGGTTAATAATGATTTAGAAGGTAGATGTTGAGGGAGATTTACCTACGCCCCATTTACATTACACATGGCTGCTAAGAGCAGTGGGATTTTAATGCTCTGAAACAGTAATACATATGTTGATGTAAATAATATGATTCTATGACATATGCATAAATTCTTGGAGGCAGACACTTTGCATAATTATTTTTAATTTACATACTGCACTAATGATACATTTAGGTATTAAAATTTAGGCATTTTTGTTTATAAGTTCCTTGTTTATATGTTCCTTGATTACTGCAATCTTTCTTACTACGAAGAGCTAATCTGATGAAGTCCTATAAGTGTTACTTTCATTTTTCTGTATCAATAGAAATATATAAAAATAACAATATGTTTAATATTTGATTAATTTAAAAGCAAGTTAATAGTATTTCATGTATATGTAGCTGTTGTAACAAAGGAACATCTCCATAGATGGATACAGATGCATCTGATTCATTTTGTCTTTGCTCAAAATCCAAGCCAGATCTTCTCTGGGAGCCAGGGCCCACTTGGGTCAGTGCTGAGTCTAATGATTTAATCATGCTGAGATACCACTGGGGCTCAGAAATGCACAAACACTTGTGGCTTCTTCACAGGAGCTGGTTCCCATCTGAATGGTGGGAGTGTAGGCATTTTCAGCTGGCATCTGTCTCCATTTGCTTGGTGAATGTTGCCTTAAGAAAGCCTGAGTTAGAACCAAAAGAACACGCTATTTTTCTTTGGTCAGAGAGAGATTTCAGGCATGCCCCTACCAGCTGCATGCCACTCTGTTCTTTAGTCACAGCTACAGGGAATGTCACTCTTACTGCCTGTGTGGCATTTTGTGTCCCCTTCTTTTGTAATCTAATGCATATTCCTGCTCCTTTCTCCTAAACAGGACTGTCAGAGAGATGCTGCAGAAGTCAGCAAACACTAAATCTTTAGCAGAGCGATCCTCCTCTCTCCCACACTGTGTACCATTCACATGGTATGGAGAGAGCGGCAAGGGGTCCAACTCTTCCAGCAACCTGCCGTCGCCTACCAGCTCAACTGAACCTTCCTCTGAAAATTTAAGCCCAGCTAAAAAAGGGTCAAAGGTAGAAAATAAAAACTACCTTATTCCCACTGTGTTGAGTAGCATAATTGGCCTGGTGGTTCTGGAAGAGAGAACAGGCCAATATGTGACTACTACAATAAACAGTGCATGGTGTTCATTGTACGGTAACAGCCCATCCAAACAGAACATTGCTGTCATTGTACCATTCCCTGTTCTACCTTTTGGACTCTGTCTTAATGTACATTATTCCAGTAAACTTAACTGTGGTGTGCTGTACCGTAACAAAAGCAAGTGGTGCCAGTGGAAATTAGCATTTGGATCCACTGAACAAATGCTAGACTTGTGTATTCAGTTATAGATCTTTTCTTCATTTTTCAGGACTGGTAGTGGGAATACCCATGTTCAAATGAGGTGTTTGCAAGTAAAGAAATGCTGTATGCTGTCAGTCATCTGCCTTTTTTTCCCCAGTAATGAAATCTGTTTGTCATGCATGCTGGATGTTGGATTTAATTCTCTGTATGAAGATGCTTGAACTGTAAACATGAACTATTGCAATTTAATACATCTGTGTGATTCCTTTCTATGTGCATGAATGTTTCAGCATGACGATTCCTTAAATAACTCTTATTTATAGTAACATACTTAGCTTTTTCATGTTTGTTTTCACTTCTGGGAAATATTTCTTTGCCTGTAATTTCTTATGACTTATAGCTGTTGATTTTTTATATTGATCTGGTAAAAAGAAGCAGATATGGTTCTCAACTTTGTATAGGAACATGAATCAGAAATCTCGTTTCTCTGTCTTTTACCACCAAATGCAGGTTCATAGTAGCAGTTTCCACAGGCATTTCTTACTTTTTTCTTGCCAAAAGCTGGTGATACATTATTTCTGCTGTGCACTGGGCAGTGCAAGGTCATAGCTGTTCCTGTGTTACCTGGCAGGGAGAGCAACACAAGGCTTATAGCAGTACAAATCAGACTGATAGAGAAGACCACCAGTGAAATCTCTGGACAGAAATTATTTGCTTACCTCTTCTCTTTTAGAGGGAAAAAAAATTTAGGTCCATAAATCCTATTTATAAACTATTAGAAACTGTTTAAAAATAGTTTTCAAATGGAGGAAAAAGCACACCCTTTTAGATAGTATTAGGTTGAGATTGTGGGGGCTGTCCTAATTATTACTAGGCCTTGCTATCTTGTGGTTTTACTGTAGAAAATTAAATTTGAAAAGTTTAAAGTTACTGTAAAGATGAATTGTGCACGAAACAGAGGTGGAAGAAAAATAAGAGTACTTAAAAAAGAAAAATATGTTCTTCACACAACAGGAGGTAGAGCTGTTGAACTCCTGGCCTAAGAATGCTGTGTGGGCTAAAGAAGTAGCTAAGGAAGCTGCTTAAATTTTCTTCTCCTCTATAAAGAGCTGGGAAAAACAGAGCAGGAATTCTAAACTTAGGTGAGAGAAAAATAATCACAAAAATATTCTTACATTCTCTGTAGAGTTCACTGGCTCTTAAATAAAGAGTTTCTGTACTGCTATTCAGGCTTTCAAAGCAAAGCATGATACCAGCATTTAGTTGGATTTCCAGCAAAACTAGGAGGCCCAGCACTTGATATTTTTGGAAGTCTTCATGTTTTCAGGCAAGACAGGTCAACTACTTGAGGGTGGCAGACAGAAGAATAACTTCTTTTGTGTTGTTTTTATTGTTTCACTTTCTAAAGTGAAGTTAAAAGATGAATTGGATTTAATACTAATTTAGATGTTAGAGAATAGAGGTCTCTGTATTGTCAAGAGTGTATTCAAGTTAAATGGAATATCATTATGTTCTTAATCTTTTATATATTTTGGTTTTTTCATGGCTCTCCCTCTCGTGTGAAATACTTGTTAATTTTTGTCTTATTCTAATGGTGGTTTTGTTGTATTCCTGAAAAATATGTGCCTGCTTTTGCTATTATTTGCTGTAAGATGTGATGTGTTTCACTGAGTTAAGAAAAAAACAGCGTTTTATGATTATTAGTTCAGTAAATAATATTCAATGTCCAAAGATTTTTTTTTTACTTTCAGTTTCAGTTTTTGTAAGGTGTAGGTAAAGAGGGAAGATCCTTTCACTTTTCAAAGAGATTATTTGGGACTCAGAAGTGGATTTGCAGGATATTCTCCTTGCTCTTTCAATAGTTTTCACTTCTCTCTGTTCATTAATTCTCTGTCCTATTCTTTGTGCTACTGCCTGTGCTACGCTTTACCCAAGTATCTGGAGGACAGTAAATGTTAGTGATAAAACTGCAGAAGCAGTAATTTAGCTCCAGGATGAGAGCCAACATCTTAAGAGTCTCGAAATTGCTTTTAGACACTTGTTATTCATTGAGGCATTAAGCTGGCAAAAGTGTCTCATGAAATACAGAGTGGTAAAAATACTGTGCATTCTACAAATAGTCACACTGTAAAACATCAGACTTCCTCATGTGTATTGTGATTGGTTTGGTAAATGATTGAAATCATTTCTGAGCTATGCCAACATGGAAGACAGAAAGAAAATTTCCTTTTTAGATGCACCTAAACAATAATTTGTTCATTCTTACTCCTCTTTTTCTCTACAGAATTTCACATTCAATGATGACTTCAGTCCCAGCAGCACAAGTTCAGCTGATTTGAGTGGTTTAGGAGCAGAACCTAAAACACCAGGCTTCTCACACTCCTTAGCACTGTCATCAGATGAGGTATGTGGATCAATTGTTTAATTTGGGAATTAGTTTCCTTAATTTCTATGGAATCTCACTTGATTGACTCAAATAATAAAGAAAAGGTTTTAGGCAGTAGAATTGGAGAAGGAAATTAATCTTTGTTTCTAAATTAAGGTTTTTCTTGTTCACAACTCAATGCCCTACGGTACTATCGTAGTGCAGTTCCTGGTGTGCTGAGAGATGTTATATCCACACAAGTGCCTGTACATTTTGTTCTAAATATGTACATATGGACATAGATACAGATATACATGTAAATACACTGAGCTAGGCCTGAGAGAGGTTTAATACACCAAATATACAGTACAGTTTGGTAAATGTAGTTGAGGTGTAAGGCACCTTCACCTTCCCCAGATTTTACCCTGGTAGAATGATGTCTACATGCAGTAATTGTGTTTTACTGTACCTGAATGTATGTGTATTGATTATAATGTGTGTGTCTTCATCCACTCTGCATTCTTTGTGCTTGCTTTGCACAGTGGATTTGAAGTCAATTACTCCAAACCAGAGTTTATTCATACAATGTTAAAGTAAAAAGGCATTCCTAACCCTGTAAATTGGTGACATATTTGAGTTCAATATAGTGTATTGAAGATACTCTTCTTAAGGTACTAGATTTGTAACTCAGTTGTGGATGAGGCTGTATGATTTGACACTAGCTAACAGCACATCCTGTGGAGTCAGGAAACTTGTGCATTTGTTCATTTACAAACACTCCATAAGAAGTTCAGATTTTTCATGTGAGATTTGAGCCAAATTGTTTTTACTAGAGAGGGGGAACTTGAAGATACCTTCTATACCCTTTTTTTTGTTGTTGTTGTTGTTTTAAAGATAGGTAGGTTTTTCATTACTGTCTGCATGGCTTACATGGGTTTAAAGAATGAGAGCTTGTCTGTGCAACAGTATTTGCCAAACTGCAAGTCTACAAATCCAGCCATTTTATTGAGGTTGCTTTTACTGCAGGTAATTAAGAGCAAGAATTTATAACAAATGGAGACAGCAGAGAGGTCTGTATATGCTGTGAATTACTGAAAACAGCAAAGTCATCACTTGGACTTTATTAATGTTGTTTATATCAAGTTTATATCTTGATAACACATTTAATTATCTTACCATGTTAAATTCCCCCTATATTATGGATTTGATTGTGGCAACGTCCTGTTCTGAGTGGTACTGAAGTAAAAGCTTGAAAATCCTTTCATTTTGCGTGTTCAGCTCTCTACTTTATTCCTTCTAAAATACCGAGCCTGAGCAGGTCCATAAAAATGAGTGTGTTTTCTCCATCCTCTGTGTGCCAAGTTGCTGTCTCCAGATGAGGCAGTGTCTTCAGCAAGAGCTGCCCTGGAAACCTCCCCAGCCACCCTGGGCAGGGAGAAGGCTTGTGCTGCTCCTCAGCCTTCCACAGTGCATTGCTGCAAGCACTCCTCTCTGGCTTCCCTGGGAGCCCCATCAGCATTTAAAGAAGATGAAAAGATGGAAGGGTGGAGGGAACCCAATTCTTGCAGTTGGTTGTCCTCTAGTTAAGGAGCTTTTGCTCTTGGAAATTGGAGCCATCAGAGGTTCCCATAAGTTTTAGGGTGTCAAGACCAGGAACTCCAAAGGGGTTTCACTGATGCAGTGTCAGATCTAGCTGCCACATTATGTGTGTGCTGAGCTTTCAACATAACCTCTTTGCTCCTGGAAATAATTCTTTTTAAAAAAATCTTGTTGGCTTTAAGTAGCCACATCTGTTTGCAAATCTTAGTGCTGCTGTTGCCTGAACTTTTACATGCTGTTACATGTTTGGTATTTCATTTCTATAATGCTTTTCTTTCCCATTTCTTTGTTGCTCCCTCACTCAGAGCCTGGATATGATTGATGATGAGGTGAGATACTGGTGTGCTGTTGTGGTGAATCGCGTGTCCGTCACGTGGCAATGTGCTGTCTCTTTTGCAGAGTGACACTTCTTGTCTTGTGGTGTTGTGTGGCAAACACCCTTGTTGGCGCAGAACATGCAGATGTCACTGGCTCCTCTTTCCTTGTCTTGAGTTGCCCTCTCCTTGTTGTTGAGAGTTTTCAAGGCCCCAGCAAACTGCACTTTTTGTGCTATACTGGAAGCAGGAGGAGGGTCAGTGTCAAAACAAATCTACCAGACCACACATCAGCTGTGCTGAGCTCATGCTGGCAATAGAAGAAGAAAAAGATAATGTCCAGCCCTGACAACTGGACAGCCAGAAGCTGAGAGAGCTCCCAGCATCATCTCAGCTAATGTAAAAGCTGCTCCAACAGCAGACAGCTGCTGCAGCCTGTAGCAGCTGCTTTGCTGACTCCAGCCAGGACAGAATAGCTTTTGTTTCAGACCCCACTGGCATACCCGTGGGTGGAGTAAAGTGGCAGAGCAGGGAATGGGTCTGCTCCAGCAGTTGATACCTCACTTGCCCTTTTTGGTAGGGTTTGAGCTCTCACCCAGAGCAGCACAACATGGTGAGAGCAGGGCCAGGACTGTGGGATCACTGTGTTCCGCACCACTCCTCTGTCATCTCGTAAGTCTTCTTCCATAGACAATGTCAGTCTCACTGGCTGTTTGATATCCTCACTTTGAACTCTAGAGTGGTTTTCTGAGAGTTTTATTTTCCCCTGAAGGTTTTTTTTTTTAATAGCTTAACAAATAATAAAGATCTGTGAATGAGCCCAGGAAGTGGAATGTGCAATTAATTGCATCCTTTAGAAACCTGCTAATTTGAAGTAAAAAATGTTCTGAGGGATTGAGAGCATACATGGTTTGAACTGGCCACCTGGCTATTTCAGACCCTGCTTGGATTAAAAGGAATGTCAGTTCCTTTTCCTTCTGTGATTCTATAGATAAAAGAGTTTTTGGTTCCCTTGTACTCATTTTTAGGTGTCTGGTTAGATACAGGTATAATATAGCAGTGTGAAATTGTTAAGATTGTAGTGCAAAGACAGTCGAGGTACCTGTGCTCTGATGCTGGCAGTTTGTGCAGGACAACGTTGTTCTGCTCTGTGCTCCCCCTCAGTAATAATGTGGAACGTTTTTGTGGCAGATCCTCGACGATGGACAGTCTCCGAAGCACAGCCAGTGTCAGAGTCGTGCTGTTCACGAGTGGAGTGTGCAGCAGGTTTCCCACTGGCTCATGAGCCTGAACCTCGAACAGTACGTTTCTGAATTCAGTGCCCAGAACATCAATGGGGAGCATCTCCTTCAGCTGGATGGCAGTAAGCTCAAGGTAATTGACTGACTGGGCTTCAAGACGAACTATAGTATTTTTTTGTCACTTTACTTCATCTCAAAGGCAGTAAGAATTCATCCAGAAGGCAGCAAATCCTTGCGCATGGAGTCATGATAGGCCAGAATAGTGAACATAAAATATAAAGCCACAGCAAACACTTCAAGAAATTCTCATATGCAGTTGGATTCTGAAGCTTCAGAAAAGCAAGGCATTTGCTTTGTGAAAATTCTTGGTGCATATAATGTACCCATATTTGCATGTGTAAATCATACAGCAGTGTGTGAAAGTGGTATTTGCATGCCCACATTTCTTCATCCAGCTCTATTTTTGAAAGGGCAGTTCTGAGAAGACAGTAGACAGACATATATCAGAAGTAGCAAGGGAATAATGGATTAATGGGATATGGGAGGCATAAGCTGTTGTAATTACACCAGCTGTAATATGTTAGAACTAAATACAGTTTTGGTGGATGAAGTATGCTTTGTTTCTTGTAATAAAATATGAGCCTGCGTCAGTCAAAAATACAGAATGGAGTTGCAGGAAGCTCAGTAGATCCAAAAGTCCAAGTTTGGTGTTTCCCTTCTGAATATTTGGTGGCACTTCAGTAACTATAAGTGTCTTCGAAGACTGCAGGTGAACTTTTGACTAAGACATACCAGTGAGAATTTGGAAGTCTTGTTCTATGTGGATTTAGATAATTTCAATAAAATAGTTTATTTGTCTTATTTGATCAATGAAATCAACTTTGGTGGTGGCAATGAGGTCTCATTCTTTAATATTCTAGAAGTGGAAAGCATGAAGTGTAGTACCTGCACATCAATGACGTATCTGAGTTTGTGACAGATGCACTTTGTTGTTACAGTCTTCTAAGGAGAATTATTACAGAATATGAGAACAAAACATGATAGATTAAGCTTTAAGAAATTCTTTTAAATTTTGTTTTTCCCACCTCAGGCTCTTGGTATGACATCTTCCCAGGACAGAGCAATCATTAAAAGAAAGCTAAAGGAAATGAAAGCATCCTTGGAGAAGGCTCGCAAAGCTCAAGAGAAAATGGAAAAGCAAAGGGAAAAGCTTCGAAAGAAGGAGCAAGAGCAGCTGCAGAGGAGATCAAAGAAAACAGACAAGTGTTTGTCAGATGCGACAGAGGGCACTAATGAGCAGTGATAAGCAGAAGTGCTGCTGTGTTTGGCAAGTGGAGGCATGTCAAGGAAAGAGAAACTCATATCCACTCTGATGCCCCTTCAGCTTTCTTGTGCTCCTCACCCAGATTGTGTACAGAGGGACGGGGCTGTACATAGAATGACTAGGGAAATTCGTATTGTGTCGTTTTCTTTCCCGCATATCCAGTTCATGCTCGTTGCTGTTGCCATGTGAAACAATCCCAGCCCCTCAGTTTGTTCTGTTCTTGTTGACAGCTAACAGATTTCATTTTTGTGTGGTGGTGTTTCCTTCCAAACTACTCTCTCTATTGAGCTCTGTGTGTTTGGTCACTTCAGTAACCAGCATGATACCGAGGAGCATGTCCACTGCTTCACCTCTTCTGAATAGGATGGCCAGTCAATATGGTTGGGGAACATTTCTTCAGCTGGGTAAAAGGAGTTGTGCTCTGTCTGATAAGATTTGACTTAACTTTCTAACTGGAAGTTCATCTTCTTTACGATGTTTGGATACTCAGTTCAGTCTGCTGGAGTAAGTTTCATCTTGCGTCAGTACCTTAAAGCAACACTGCTCTGGAAACTGTACAGTGACTTCTTACACACTGGAGATAAAGACAGGAGAGTCAATATTCTGCCTGGGTAAAGGACAGGAGGTGAAACTCTTTCTGTTAACTGTACAATACTCAATCCAGGAAGGAGGCAAAGCCTTAATTGGTTATGTGGGTTTACACAGAAATCTGAGGATAACATTTATCCTTTAGATATCTGAGCAGGATGAATTTCTAACTAGAGCACAGCGTATAAATCTGTATAAACTTTGTTGTGCTCTCAGTGTGTAGGCAACTTTCTTGTAGCACACTCTGCTTTGTTTTTCATGTGTTTCATACAGGAGACTGGGTTTATTTTGTTTCAAGTTGGTTTTTCCCCAGGAAAAACACCACATCTTCAAATTCATGCTTCAGTCAGTAAGCATTGTGAGAATAAGCTTTGTGCTGTGCTTTTGAAGCTGGTATTGGAAACTGTTACCAAACTTGAGTCTGCTGTAGATTTTCAGTTTTTACAGAAGTGCACTTTAAGAAGAGGAAGATGAGTGATTCTGGTTAAGATTAAATTCAGTACATTGCTGTTAAGGTCAATGCTTCCGTGGAGGTGATGGTTATTTAATCCAAGTTTCCCGTGTTTTAACTGTTTTGATTGATACATTTAAAGAATACCCAACCAAAACATGAATTTTTGGGCTTTGGCTGTAGAATGTTTCAATGGCTTACCAGGGATTTCTGGGGTGTGTGAGGCCATGGATGGAGCCTGGTGTATAGTTTTGACTGTGACAGAAGCAGTGTATGGTGTCACTGCCTCAACAGCAGTACTGAACTATACAGTATTGCTTCAAAAGAATGGACAGTGGGCAGATCTCCACAACGAGGAGCTGCAGGCGTGAGCTGACTGCTCTACAGCCAAGGCTGACTGTGCACGGTGCAGAAACGCTGCTTCCCACTCGTGCAGCCTGCAAGTGGCAGTCTGCATCTAGCTGCAAAACCCAGAAATTGTTTAAGGTGGTGATGCAAAGTTAGAACCTTCAGCTTAAAAAATGCAGCAGCCTAGAATTGAAAATCCCTCTGAAGAAAAGGTGTCTTTCAGTTTGGCTTGGCGTCTCTTCTGCTCTGTACTTTATGGCATTCAGATTTCTGTCTGCAAAGTTCTCGGGAGCTCAGATTTGGAACACTTAGGTTGCACTGTTAATAGCTACATTTCTTTTGATCCTAATAATGTCTTTGACATGTAAAATGGTCTGTAAACTGAGAGAGCCTGGTTCATTCAAAATTAATACACAACAGATCTACTTAGCATTAGCTTTATTTTTCCTTCCAAATCAAATTTCTACAAGTTTTTGATGTATATTTTATTCAAATCTAAAATTGAAATTGCCATAAAAGATACTTGCTGATATTTCTAAAGGCTTGTGATACTTTTCTTGAGATAAACCACCAGCAGCAAAATACACCTACTAACAAAAATTACACATTGCAGTAAATCCTTCTGTGTTCATTCATAGGAGAAAAAATTTACAAATGTTTAACAGCCTCATAAAACTAGCATTCTTAGAGTAAGAGAAGTTACCTGGAAGAAACTGGAAATTTAATATTTTAAATACAATGTTGATAAATGCATTAGATGAAAATTTTCTTTTTAAATTATGTTTACATTGTAGTAATGTTTAAGTGGTTGTATATAATAATCTAAGGTGGTGTCTCTGTTTTATGTTCTTTTTTTATTTAGAAACCAGAGCAGACTGCTTGGCTTTATAAATTGAGTTTTCATTCTTGCTTCTTAGAACAGTGCCTAGTTAATCTCTTTGTAAATCATGTTTTTACTCTGCAGAATAACTAATTCAACTTGAGTCCTTTAAGTATTCAGGGGATTTTTACTGCTTTGTGATAATGATATTTTGTTATTCTCAGACTAAAAACATCAACAAAAATCTAACTTTAAAAACCCTAGTGGCTTACATTTAAATTAAAACCACTGAAATGCATTTGATCAACATGTGAAAACTAAGGAGATGGAACAATGACAAGAGTTTTGCTGTCCTTTCTGTGATAAAAGATTTATGTAGTTCCTTTTATGAAATATGGCAATTTAATCTTGGGAAGTGTAGAAATGTCACCAGATAACAGACATGAAGCACAGTTTGAAACCTTCCTTGCTGTTCTATAGGACCTTTAAAGTTGTGTTGCAATTTTTTTCCCCTTGTATTGTATTATGACTTACAAGAAACAAAACATGGATGTCTCATCATTCTTAACTTAAATTTCTGTTAAACCAGTACTAAGTCAGACTAATGTGGGGCTAAATGTAACAAGAAGAAACAAAATTTCTGTGCTAAATGGCTGGACAGCCTTTCTCATGGTTTGGCTCACCTGCAGGCATCATGTTGCCTACACTGAGTATTTATTTGTGGAGCTAAAGCTGTTTTTATTAGGCTGACTTGCCTGGCCACCATTGAACTGCTGTGCAGGCAGTGTGGTGTTTCCACACCTCAAGACATGTGCTTGTCTCATCACACACCTGGGTGACTGCAGCAGGCTGGCCCAAGTTGTTTTCTCCCTGGTTAGGGTGGTAGGCCAGTTCTGTAAACTCTGGTTCTGCTCATTGCTGCAGTATTGCAAGTTGTGAATATCTAGAGCCTCTAAAAAGGTGAGGAATGGAGAGTTAGGAAAAAGTGGAAGTCTCAAAAATAGAAAACGAAATGTACAACACTGCAGGTTACATTAGTCCTAAAACCCCTAGTGCTCATACTGAGATTGTGAGGAGAGCAGTGGCTCCTTGTTCTGTTCAAGTCAGCCAAACATACTGACATTAATCACTTCCAGCTTGTATCTTCCCATTTCTTCACAGGTGGGTTGCTGCACCCATGCAGCTTCCAGTCAAAACTCCCTGTTGGGTTTCAGCCTGCCCAAGGAGACAGGGCCAGGGGGTGAGGGAGGAGCTGTACCCCTCACTGCAATGCACTGGGAGTTGCCCACTGTCTGCATTTCACCTGCCACCCTCAGCAGGTCCTGGTGGGGGACTGCTAGCAGTGGAGCCTGTTCAAGACCATGGGTTAGAATTGCACAGTGGAACAGAAGCTGGTAATAAAAAGCTGAATGAGTTAGATGTTCGTATTTCAGTGTATACAAATACTTTGTATTTCTTCAGCTTCTCAAAATTTTTTTGGAATGGCATTCCTTTGCTATGACTGTAGTCTGCTGCAGGGATACCACAGGAATTGAGCTTTTACTAGAATTACTGAGCAGCTTTCCTCTAAAACTTGCCAGCCCTTAGCTGTCATTGACATTCAAAGGTGCTTGACACTTGAGATCATGGTTCCTCATGCTTTATTGCTTCCATCAAACCCTCCTGTCCTCCTGAGCTGCTACACCTTCACCTCCTGGCTCATGGACTGATAAGAGGTGGGCAGTGTCATTCTTGAGAATTAATTGTGTTACACTTCCAAGAGAAAAAAGAGAAAGAAATGCCACTCTTGCACACAGTGCAGAATACTGTTCTACAGTAGTATGGAAGAGGATCGTCATGTAGTTGGATATCAGTACTCTAGCAAGGAAACATGGTTTTTTGTGTTTTTAGCCCCAACTTTATTGGAAAACTTTCAGCAGGTCGTCTCTGAGCAGAATGACAGGTGAAATCCAAGGAGACTTGCCCTCTCCTAGAGTGGAGTGTGGGTCATCTGCAGATGGCACAGTCCCTTTTGTTAACCTCCCTGTGGAATTAACTGGACATTTTTCTGTACCTGTGAAACTGATTTGTCAAAGCTGTAATACCCTCGTCATGACATTGAGCCCTCCAAACCCTCAATATAAAATGTTCTTTCTATTACTAACCAGCTGTACCAACTGGTACTTTTGCTTTTTAGCATAAAGTAATGATGTAAAAAATGCACATCTTACAGGAAGGTTTGGTGGTAGTGCCTTGGGCTGCCTGTTTCTTTGGGAAGTGTGGATTACATTAAGAACACGCTACAGGGTTTGTGGAACCTGCTGAGTTGGGCAGGTCTCTTCTTCCACAGGGGTGAGGAGGGCTCACAGCTCACAGGATCGGATCCAACCCATGTAACCCAGGAGCCTGGGGCTCCTGATGGGTTTCCAGTGGGAGCCTTGCCACTGCCACTGTGGAAGTGGATTTGGGCCCTGTACAGAAGTGTCTGAAGGAAAGGGGGATCTCAGGGCACCAGGTGAGAGGAATAACCAGCCCATTTGGAAGAGTGCACAATGAACTGACTCTCTACTTTCCCATTCACATTCACTCAACAGCTGTCATATTTCCCAGTCATGGTATCTCACTGGTCACTGACAAGTGTTACACATATTGCTAGAAGACCAGGCAGCTAAAAGACTAAAATGCACTGTGCTTACTGTAACAATTGGCTTCTTACATCGTTTCTTTTTATATGGTTAAAGAGATAGTTGTGCTTCAGATTTTTCCCTTTTTCTGTTCTTTTTTTAAAGAGGTCAAATGTATACGAAATGCATGTTACCCTGAACTTTTTGTTTGTACATCTTGGTGTCTGATCACCTGCATGAAGGACACAGTAGTGCCATGTCTGAGCTTGTTCTCTTGTGCTTGGTTGATATGAACTTCTCTAGATTGTTGAGTTTTCCCTAAGATAACTTTGTTTAATATTTAGTTATTGGGAGACATCAAAAGAAAACATCAAGGTGGCCCTTTGTTTTCTTACAGTTGAATTACAACAACAAAGCCTTGTGGTTTAAAGTTAATTTGTTAGTGTAAATAAATTTCTTGCCAATGAGTATTATTGTTGTTAGACAACGAATGCAATAAAATGAGAAATCCTGAATCTTTATTAGAATTTGTACTGAGTTCTCACTTTTCTGCCCTTTGCTTGGTCATTCCAGAAGAAATAATAAATGTTGAGGACAACCAGACAGATGCATGGGTCAGGCTAAGGGTCAGGGAAATATGTACCTTGCCCTGCTTGTTCTTTGCTTCCTTCTGCTCAGCCAAAGATTATTTTGATCCCAGCTCTTGGCCAAATTGGCATGATTCACAAGGCTCCAAGTGGGTCTCGCTTACACTCTGTAACTATGTAGAAAGAAGCAAAAAAAAAAAATTAAGGAAAAAAATGGTCTTTTTTCCTCATATGCAGATGAACTGTAGCATGCAGTCTTTTGCTGCAGGTTGATGCAAAAATAGGCTGTTTTCACATTGATACTGGTCAATATGCGTTTAAAAGATCTGGATTGGTTTTGTTACATAAAAACATTTTACACTGAAGTGTAGGTTAGGTATAATGGGCATTTTATACATTCAAAGTACAGCAGTTCTTTTACTGAACGTGTTTAATATGTCTTTTATTTATTTGATTTTAGTAAAGCATTAAGTTAGGGAAAATCGAAGGGCACAGACTGTGCAATTTGTGTAGTCATTTCAGTGGATTTACATCTGGCAGAATCCAGGCCAAATAGCCGTGCACTTAATCTGTCTAACCCAGTTTGTGTTTCCCAGCGACTGAATCATAAATCTTACCTTCCACTAATACGGCCATCAGCTGCAAGAAGATAAAAAGAACCCTCAATTCATAAAATTATTATTTTAATGAAAATAGATACAGTAAGAGGTTCTGGTTCCACAACTGACACGTGAAATGTGTCTGCTCAGCAGCTCCCTAGGCCTGGAGCCATCTATACATGCGACTTTCTTGTTTGTGCAGGTTGTCTCAGATAGCTGCAGCTGGGTTTTGGAAGTGCCCAGAACTGCTCCAGTCTCTACAGCACGTTAAAGATGATGGGTTGTGCCCTCCTCGGGCTTGCAAGCCTGGATTTTCTGTGTGCAGGTTACTTTGTAATCGGGAGGCCAGGCTTGAGCAGCATCTTCCACCACTGCTGTTTCTGCCCTGAGGCTGCCAGGAGGTAGAAGCTGTGCCCAGCGTGGCTCTGGCTGCACAACGCCTGCTTGCTGTGTCCTGGACACTGGCTCCAGTTCCCACCTGGGCACCGCAAGGCTGCGATACCTGGGGAGGACATTGGCCGTGGCTTCCTGCCCTCCTCACCTCAGTCACAGTGGTGTTGTCTGCAGCAGCAGATAGCTGTCGTGTCTCTCCTCTCAAGTGCTGTAGGAAAAGACAAGGCTCACCCGTGGTTCAGTCCATAGGCAGACTGACAGGAAAATCTTCAGCTCAGGAGTAGTTTAGAACAGGGAAAAAAAAAAAACGCCAGTGATGAGGGCAGACAGTCTTGATTTTCTGAAAGGTCAAAACCAATTAAAAAATAGAAGTCTGACAAGATCCAACAACATGTCGATTTCCTCATTTGAAGATGTTCTAAGCAACAGTAAAATGTGAAAATAATGTTTTGATGGGTTACTTTGGCGCTGCTGAGGGAAGCGGCTCTTGCCCTTCCACAACCAGAAAGTAAATCCAGGACCTGCAGAGTGACTGATCGGCATTTCAGCTGTGTCACCACCACTGATGTGTGATGTAACTGTTCAGAACAGAGCACTTCAGAACAAGAAGTGGCACAATCCTAGAATAACCACTTCAGAATGCTAGTGCAAACCACCGACAGCTAATCACAAATGAGCCAACAGCCCAACCTCTTTACTGTGAGAACTCCCTTCAGAGCAGTCCTTTCCACTTGGACTCTGGGAATGACTTCTGTTCTTCAAGGCTGAAAATGGATTTCAAGTTCCTGTAAGAAAGTACATCGCTATGGAGGGAAGCTGAAAGTGTCCTGCAGGGAGAGAAGTTACTAAGGATGGAGCGGGAAAGGCAGGGTTTGGTAATGCCAAAGCACAGCAAAGGGATGAGACAAAAGCTGCCCTCATTCAGGGCTGGCTGTGCTCTGTGGAAGGGCTGCATGCCATGGACAGCAAGACTGTGATCCAAACAGATGAGTCCTTGTCACCAAAGCCTTCCTGGGCACACAGTGAAACCCAGGCAGTGCTCAAGTCCCCCGATCAACAGAGCATTTTGGAGAGGAGCTGTAAGCAGTTTGTGCACAGAACTGCTAATGCAGAGCTGACCCCCAGAAACAAGGCAATGAGCAGCGTGATGAACTGACACCCAAGGGTGCCCCTCCAGCCATCACTGACCCCTGCAGCACGTGCTACTTGGATACAAAACATCACAAATACCAGGGACCACTGTTGGTACATGGGTGTGTAGGAGTTGTCTGCCATGGCAGCAGAGGGAAACTGCTGGCATTTGGAAGGGCCAACATGGCACTGGCTGTTCTTCAGCCTCACACAACTTCTTGTGCCCAGGGGCTTGCCTTACACACAGCATCTGTGCCAGCGAGCCAGGGGCAGCGTGAGGGCTGGGGTGGAGCAGAGGCTTTCTGGGGGCAGCAGGTGATGTGGCAAGACCCACAGGCACTCGGCTGTGCAGAGGGAATGGGATGACCCCATCCTTCCATACAGCAACACAGCCCCAGCCACAAGCCTGGCACTGACCTCCTGTTCATTAGAGCTGTCCCTTCTGCTCAGGAAAGGAGCAGGTACTCTTTTCCTACCAGTGGGTGAAGGCCATTAGGCTGGTTAGAAAGGAAAGGTGCAGAAGCCAAGAGGTGTCAGTGCACACATTTACTGTTCAGGACCACTGCTCACCCAAACCTCAGCCTGCAGTACTGCCTTTTCTCAGCCAGAACCTCAAAACACAGAGGAGGTTTTGCATATACTCCACATCCTATCTCAGTTTTTGGGCCACTACAGACCAGGTTATTTGGTCTGTCTTTTAGGCAGAAGCACTCATGTGTTTTCTGGATTTTCCATGTACTGTTCAGATAAGAGGGGCTGTGGCTGGTGCTGGAGCACGTGGCAGGAGGGAACAGAAAAGCCAGCTTAGCAATCAGCACCCAGACACTGGCTCTTTCTCCTCCCATGCTTGCACTTCAGGAGCAGCCTGTCCTTTTTCTCCACAGTGGTGGAAGAACTGAGGTGAGGAAATGCTGCTGCATGAGCTGAAGGATGCAGAGGGGCTGGTGGCCCTCAGGGATGGCAGCATTTGGAGGGGCTGCCAAGATGCTGAAAAGGGCCAGTGCAGGCAGGTGCAGGCAGCGCAGTGGCAACTCCAGCAGGAGAGATCCCACATGTAACACAGCCTTTAGCTGAATGTCAGCAACTCCCCGAAAACTGGAGAGCTGATCTCAGGCGGGAACTCAGGACAGAAAGCGCAGCAGGAGCTGCTCTGAGGGTACTGGCGTCTGTGCAAGACGAGCTCACTCCATGAGCTCCAGCTTCAAAGGACAGAGTTCAGTTCATTGCCAACATCATCACAAAAACACTAGCTGCAGGAACCCTGGGGGGCTTTTGGCAGTGCAAAATGTCAGTAAGTGGTGCCAGGAAAACATGAAGGGCTGCCTGGTGCACAGCGGTGCCGCAGGAATCGATCGGTGCTGCGGGAATCCACCCCACACCCGCTGAAGTTAAGCACAGAACATGTGTGACCACTGCAAAGTGCCCAGAAACGCTCCCTTTGTGGTGACAGACAATAGAACTGCTAATGCACTTCCTGCTGAAGGTGTGCAGGAGATGTTTCCCACTCTTTAACAGAAAAAAAAGCTTTTCTAAACTCCCTTTGAAAGACCCAGTAAGAAATCTCTCCAAAGTGATGCCCTACTCTTTTCTCATCGGATTAAAAGAAATTTATGAAACTGAAGTAGCATTAGGAAATAGCTTTAAGGGGAAAGGGGAAATAAATGAGACTGAAATAACATTTATTTTCCTTCCAGTTATTTTGGAAGCATCAGGAAAAGCCAACAGGAAGGTTTGGAAGAAAAACCCCTACCACAATCCCTTGGGAAGACCAAGGGTGTGGCAAGAATGCACAGAGCATAACAGTCAGCAATTCCCATTTACAAAATCAGTTTTCTCATGGGTGAAAAAAACAATCAAACAACAAACCAGAAATCCAGCCAACACATTGTTCAGTGTCTGACAATTTAGTAATTTGCAATCTGAAACTGAACTTCAAGGTTTCCCTGTGTTAACATGGGGTCCTCCCCATTACACAGATAAACTAATTTCTCACCTTCACTTCCATTTCCTTTACTATTGCATAGAAGTCTCATTTTGGAGAGGAGGCTAAAATACATTTCCATTACTGCAGTTAACCTTTATTGGAACAGTCTTGTTGTTAGCAGATCTAGCAAAAGCTAAGTGAGTTCCCAAGGAATTAAATCCTTTCCACAGCAGCAGGTCTTGCCCGTGATGAGCTATAGATCACAGTAGAGAGCTCTGTGGAAGACTGTGCCAATGAGCAGTTTTCCCTCGTAGATGGATGCCACTGAGCTTCCCTGCAGCACAGAGCCATTGTCAGAGTAGACACGTGTCACCACAGGCTCCTCCGAGAGGATGTTCTGGATGCGCAGGACCTGCCAGAGCGGGAGAATAAATCCATTGGAACGGTCATAGGGGAAAATGCTCCAGGGATAGGGGTAACATCAGCATATTAACCTAAACAAGTTAGTTAGGATGGCCAGCTGCTGATAATTGCACCCATGTGATTCCTGTCAGAGGGCCTTTAGTCAAGCACAGTTCATGAACACTTCTGGTTTTTTTTAAAGTTGTCGTGCAACATCTGTAAGGAAGTAGGGCAGTCATCCCCACCATTAGAAAAATGCACCTTTTTTTCTAGACTGGGAGTTAGTTAATATCTTCTTATTTTCATGTTTTTCCCAGACAGAATAAACAAGTGCCTAGTATCATAAATGTATCGCTATTGAACATGGTAATTTTGAGAAGTGTCTTACAGGGAGCTTCAGACAAGGCTGAAATCAAATGGACAGCAGCCAGGTGTACTCGTGGCCACTATCGCCCCAATGCCAGTACCTCACTGATTTCAGAGAAACAAGAATTACAGTGTTACCTACAGATGAACCACACTTGCACAGATTAATCATTACTGTGGAAACAATCCTGGTCATGCTTTGCACTCAGTCAATTATGTTCAGTTTGGCAAAGAGGTGCTGGTTCGGTAATTAATGCAGTTCGTCAGAATCTGTGTGCATGTCCACAGCTGCACAGAAAGTGGCCTGAGGAGTCCAAAGTGACTGAGCCACTGGTTGGAAATTATTAAGTTATTGCCCAAGGATCTGAACAGGTGTTTGTTAGTGAGTATATGCTGTTCAGGCTCTCTCTTGAGAGCAGAAGCCAGGTTAGTCTTTGCTTTAACAAAGATACTTTGTGCCAGGCACTTCCTATGAAATGCAGTGAAATTATACTAGCATAATTTGAACAGAATAACTTTCTGCGACAGACATAGCCAAGAGACCAGTGATGTCTCCCAAAAGGCACCTCAGAGGCAGGAAGATTTTCAGGATCATAGTAGAACAGCTTCATCCCATTGGGATGACATCCTGTCCAGATGTCTCCAGTGTGAGGGTCAATAGACAAGTTATCGACCAGAGTGTCCAGCTGCAGCGTCTATCCAAAAAAGAGGAAAAACAAGAAGTTAAATCTATCAGAAATCCTGGAAGTAAACTACAACATAACCAACAGACTTGTCTCATCTTAGACGGACTTTTTTTTAAGAATTACTTCTCCCCCCCTTCTGTTTTTCTTTTCCGCTGGTATGCATCACCCACATCCCTGTGCTGTGAGAAACATGCTTGCTGCTCTGAGCTTCCCCCATCAGCTCATTCACACCTACACTGTCTGTGGATGCTTTCAGTGCTCTGACCCACACTGCCTGAGGCAGACTTCCACTACAGCTCAACAGCATACCCAAGGATTCCTCCCTGGTTGGTGCTGGGAGGGTGGAAGACCTGAAAGTCTGTAACAGGGTGTGCAGGCACCTCTGCAAACCCACAGCAGGAGCCACCCAGATCAGAACTTCACAGATGATCACAGAACACAGATGCTGAAATGTCAAGCATTTATCAAAACTATTCTGTCCAAAATCCAAATTTGCCTCTTTTTTCTAGAACAGCAGCACCTTACCTTCACATGGGTTAAACTCCAGTTAGCATGTTTTTCCATGACATAGACACTATGATCCAGTATATCTGCAACATAGATGTACCTTCAAGGGAAAGAAAAGCACCCCTTAATGTATATTAGTAAGCAGACACCAAAACAGACAGTTCCTCCTGTGCAAGCCCAGACACACACAGACATTGCAAGCCAGCCACAGGGCACTGGAGCCAACCTGCTGAGGTGCCAGTGCAGCCTCACCCTGTGCCAGTTCTTCCATTACAACACTGAAATAAGCCTTGCAACCAGAAAGTCACAATTAGGATTTTTTTTTTTAAACCACCTGTCCACACCACAGGACTGGTTGGCTCAGTCATACAGATGTAGGACAGTAGAGCACTCCCTGCTTGCAGAAACCCTTCCCCATTAATCCTTGCAAGCAAGACACACAAAAACTCCATTAAAATGCAGCAACTGTTGACCTTATTGCCTATAAAGTAATACACCATGCAGCAAACACTGCTGCTAAACACGAGACACAAAACTTCTGTGCTACAAACACTCTGCATCACTTGTGTTGCACAGGCAGCAGCTTGCCTTACATGAACCAGTTCAGATCCTTGACCACAGAGGTACCACATGCACAAATTAGGATCTCCAGATATTTCTGTGTGATCAAACAAAATCTAATATAAGGAGAAACTTACTTTTTGTCAGGTGAAATGTTAATTCCATTAGCTGAAAAAAATCCAGATGCTACTTCTTTAACTTCTTTTGGACTGTAGTAAACAACATTTGACCAGGTTAAACCCAAGAACATTTCTAAGAACATCAAGATGAAGTCGGAAAAGTAGTGGTCATTGGTAGCATAGAAGCTGTCTGGTCCCATGGCTACTATATCATTCACACTAAAAAAGAAATAAAGAGATGGAGAAATAAAAAAAATAATTAAATGAGAGGTATGAAGGAGCACATTAGGACTGCCCAGAACACAGTTAGGACATGGTCATCAATACCCATAAAGAGGCTGCAATTATAGGTGTACTTCAAGTAGTCACCAAATTATTTAGATCTTTTTAACTTTTATTTTCTATGAGCCAGGACTGTGCAGTACTGAGACCTGAACAGGACCACAGGGGTATCAGGTAGAGGTCTAGCTATCTGTCTCTAAGTNCCTTTTTTGCTTCTTTTTTTTTTTAATTTTCATTACATTCAAGTAGAAAGCAGAGAACAAGTAGGTGTTGTGACAATTTTATCAATCTGGCTGTTTATTTTACAATCATATTGCAGTAGGACAGACCAAAAAAAATTTGTATGAAAAAAAAGAAAACCAGAAAAAGCTAAATGAATGGTTGCTTTTACAATGTAGGAAATCCAGAGAATAAAATGTCTGGAGACTTATATCTGCAATGACCTGAGCATGGGTTACATGAACAAAGGAGAAATGGATGCCAAGCTAATTCACTGGCATGAATCACAGCAGCGCTTAAGACTAATTTAGTGATACAACTATTAAAAATCTAATTTAGAGAAGAGATTGGAAAAACACTGCTTTTCATTACACAGATAAGAAGTAATCAATAAGAGAAACAGAGTTGCTGGTTAAAGAAGACATATCTCAAATTAATAATAGCCTAAACCCCAAAATCATCCTACACTGGATTTCACCAATGCAGCCCGATCTGGGGGAAGACTGTATTTGAGTCCAATACCTTGTCAGAAGGTCATGTCGAATGGTTTTCAGGTGTACAAGAGAATTGTCATCTTCTACAAATTTAAACAATTCTACTGTGCTCTTCTGGTGGGGATGGTTCACAACAAAGAGGTACACGGTGTCATCTTGAAAAAGAAAAGGAAACAGCTGAATTCTGTGCAACAGCCTGTGTGGCTGAGCAGCCCCAACCCCGAGGCAGCCTTGAGTGCAGAGCACGTGCTGAGTTTGGTGCATTTGTCTCAAGGCTCTGCAGAAGCACAGGGACAAGTACCCACATTCTGCAAGGTGCTTCAGCAACTGGATCCAGCTCTCCAGCTGCTTTTCTCCCAGGCTGGCTCTACAGGGAACTGCTTGTGTTAACTAGATTTTTGCAATTTCTTCCAACCTCATGCTTACACCCAAGACACTGGGTTTTGCAATCTGTGAAACAGCCCCAGTCAGCTGGAAAAAGGGTTTGTGGCCAAGACAGTTTGGGCTCTTGGCCTTGTCTACCACATCCCGTGGGAGAATGGGAGGAGCATTCTTCTGCATTCTATGCCAGCCTGCAGCCCACGGGCCCAGCCCTTTTGCTAGGACCCTACAACAGCCACCACTGATTTTTCCACCCTTCCCTTAAAGGGTGACTGTATAGGCATGCGGATCAAGCTGCAGCAATTGTTCTCTTTATATTTGCAGAATTTTAATTGCCCTGCTAAAACCCCCAGTGAAAGGACAGGGAAAAAGAAACTTTATTAGTAATCAGAGGCTGACGTAGGAGAACATATCTTGGAGAAGAGAACCTGGCTTGGCCAAAGGAGGTTTTGGTAATTTACAGAGATTTGATAATTTACTGGTTTGCCACAGAAGTTTCCATTCTGGGCACTACTAGTCAGTGAAGGATGTATATCCTCAAAACACTTGAACCCAGCATTATACAGATGTAAACGTAAAATTAATTTTCTGTGGTTTTCAACTCTAACTTTTACTATGTTTTCTTTCCTTTTAATATCCAGGGCATCTTTCTGTTTCAGACAGACTGAAATTATGTGCAAGTGTGTTTCTTTTAGCAACTGACATTTAGAAAAGAACAAAACAAAGGTAAAAAATCCCAAACCTTTTTGTCTCCCAGAAAGGACAACCATTGGGGGTGCAGAGCAAGACAGCAAAGGGATTGCTGATTGTGCTCTCTGGGCTGGTATTTGCCACCATCTCGAGCTCTTTACCTCTGTCTACATAGGTGCTGATTCCATGAGGGTTAAAAGATGCCAGATCAAACCCTCGGCTGATTCTCAGTTCCACTGCTCTGGGACTGTCTTCATTCAAATCCATCAAAAATATTTCACCTGGCTTATCTGGAGCAAAGCTCTTTATTCCTGGATATTTCAAGCCCTGTAGAATCCAAACATAAAAATTAATTCCTGGATAAAAGGAAACAAGAGCATCACAGGGCTGCAAATGCTGGGGCCTTGAGTGGACCTGCAAGCACACATGAGGATGTCCCTCAGCCTGCTGAGCCATGAGAGGTGGCAGCAGAGCCCCTGGCAGAGGGAGCAGGCGGTGTGGGGACACCAGGAGCCGTGCCCCAGGCACAGCAGCCACATCTCATATGTCTGCAAAGTGACACTGTGGGACAAACCAGCTCAGCACCACCGCTTGCATCACACACGGTGCAGCCATGGGAAACAGCAGCAGCTCACGACTCCTGGCATGGATTTTACAACATTATCATTACCTCAGTGCCCCTGGAGCACATTGATGAGAACACCAGCTTTTGTTTTGGAAAATAATTGCCAGCCATCCTAATTGCAAAGAAAAGGTTGAAAACCTATCTCCTAAAGGCTAAAAAAACCAGGAACAGCAAAATCAATACATAAAATTTGATTTTTTTCTTTTAAGTTAGGGAAATAACACATCTTTACATGGCAGAGGATTGACATTTCAACATTTCAATGAAGCAGCATGAAAGAATGTCAAGATTACGTGGCCAGTTAAGTCAGTGCAATAGGATACCTGTGTCAGAGCCACCAACAGCACTTCTGTGTCAAGAAGCATGCTTGCTCAAACAGAGGGGAAGGACAGCTAAGCCAGCACAAAACTGGGCTGCTCTCTGGGAGCCAGTCAGCCTTGTAGAAAAGAGCCCCTCCTGCTATTTTCACCTATGGCTTCTGCAGATAAGGAAGCAGGCAAGCGTGGAGAGGTGGCATGGGAACTTACAGAGCTGATGAAAGCCAGTCCATTGGGAAGTATATCGATGTCTTCTGAACCAGCTTCTGCAAAACACAGATAAACAGGGGTTTTCAGGTGACATTAGGTATTTCCCATTGAAAAAAACTCCTTTTAAGTACAACTGCAGCTCTCATGAATGGCCCTTTCTGATATGACCACACACACTATGAAGTTTGGTGCAAACGATCACACTGCATTAAAAGTGGTAGCAGAAGACAGCACGTCACACTAGGAAATGGTACTGGGGTTCATCTCTTTTGGGGTCCCAGGGGTGCCCCTGCAGTGGCCAGGCAGTGTGCTACCCAGCTCCATGTGCCCCCAGATGTTGTGAGATGAATCACCAGGTGTGGGATGAATCACCAGCTCCTGAGGATGTGTTCTGCAGCAAGCAATGACTGTGGGCATGGAGATTTCCAGGGCAGGACCATACCCGTGACTCAGGCCTCTGGCTTGCATAAGGCAGCTGTGGGAATTGTGCACACCAATTCTCCTGATTGAGCTGGGACACTTCACAAAGATGGATTGCCAAATATTTAGTTAAAGCTCTCAAGTGACAGAGAACCTACTATATCTATAACAGCTAAGAGTTTTCATGGTTAGACCTCACTTTCAGCTACAGGTAATCACTTCCAATATTGCCAGTTCCTGTAGCTTCTGTAATATTTTTCCCTGCTAAGAAAGGAAGATAAAATAAAAACTCTTTAGTAAAAACACTAAAGCAATTTTACGCTTTCATCAAACACTCTCCAAAGAGCTTTCAGTCCAGTGCTGAAGCCCATTTGCCATCTCACATTTCCACCATTCCCCTGAGAAGCCTCCCCTCTCTTCTCCAAATCACCAGCAAAACCAGCATTCCTCACAAAGCCACTTTCCAGATGATGAGGGAAAGCACTCAGGAGCATTTGCTTACAGAAAATTCTTCAGCAGGTTTTCTTTGTCAGAGCCATCAACACAAGGTTTTTCCTCCCAGCTTGTCCCAGGTCTCCACACTCCCTCCTGCTCTGCCATAACCACACGCGTGAGCCTGCATGGGCCACACAATCCCTTGCACCTCAACACCTCCTGCCAAGGAAGCACCTGCAGATTTGAGCTGGGTTTACTGCTTGCTTTTAAGCAACTGCTATTTATCCAAGCAGTGGTTTGGCTGGGCTGTAATTTATCCTGGGATCACTGAAAGCTTCTGTGGAGAGAAACCAGAACCCCCAATTCACTGATCCAGTAAAGTTCCTCCCCAACTCAGCCCTGGGAAGATGCAGTGGCACAACCTTTCACTTCTGGCCAGGGTTAGCTCCTCCTCAGCCCCAGCATGTTCCTGCTCCATCCCATGACAGCAATGAGCAGAGTACCCCTGCCTTCTGAAGAGCAAAAAGTCTGAAGATGCATTTTGGGAGGAGTCAGCTGTTATCCCACCCCTGGGTTTTGGTTCTGAATTTTGACTAACTCAGCCAGGAGACATCATCTGCACTGATGTGTCCAGAGACATTTAGAGCCTATATTTTCCAATTATTTGAATTTGGGCGCTTTTCTTCTAGGCTCAACTTACAGTCTGGTTTAAGCCACAAACTCCTTTCCTTTGCCCCAGTCTCTCCAACTCTGGGTTAATTTATAAAATGGGGTTAGTGGCAGTCCTCCACTTCCCAGGATTGCTGTGAGGCTAATAGCATAAATAAATGCTGAGAGGCTCAATTGCCATGGTGACTGAGCTGGACAGGCAGCTCTTATTGGCAGCACACACTGGCGAGTGAATAAACAGAGTTATAATCATTTATCGCTACTGAATCGGTGAGGCTGCCAAGCAGAAAGATGAGCAGGCTAATTGGGAGCAGACAATTAAAAACTACAAGTTTCCGGTGGAAGGGCGCACTGAGAGCCCTGCACCCAAGTGCTTCAGGAGAAACTGCCCAGCACAGCACATTTTGGGGCTCCGCGGCCAGGTCCCGGAATGTGCCGAAGCGGGCGGTGTCAGAGAGCGGCGGAATGCTGACTCAGCACAGCGCTGCTGATCCAGCAGGACCGCGGAGGGGCTGCAGACAGACACACAGCCCAGGAGGGGCTGCAGACAGACACACAACCGAGGAGGGGCTGCAGACAGACACACAGCCCAGGAGGGGCTGCACACAGACAGACACACAGCCCAGGAGGGGCTGCACACAGACACACAACCGAGGAGGGGATGCACACAGACACACAACCGAGGAGGGGCTGCAGACAGACACACAACCGAGGAGGGGCTGCAGACAGACACACAACCGAGGAGGGGATGCAGACAGACACACAGCCCAGGAGGGGCTGCACACAGACACACAGCCGAGAAGGGGCTGCACACAGACACACAGCCGAGGAGGGGATGCAGACAGACAGACACACAGCCCAGGAGGAGCTGCAGACACACAGCCCAGGAGGAGCTGCAGACACACAGCAGGGAAGCTCAGGGTCTCTCCTGCAGCCCCGTTGGGGAGGGCTCTGTGCCGCTCCTGCAGCACTCCAGGGCCAGGAGCGCTAGAACTGACTCTTAGATATCGCTTACATGCACTGTGTTGTTTAACTGTATCACTGAGCCCAGCTTGTCCACGGGATTATCATTTAATAAAAATGAAAAGATAGTGTGAAAAACTGCTGTCTACTTTAGAAATGCCAAAATGTTGGCCTTTTATTGTTCTTTATTTTATCTTGGTATGATGTATTCTGCAGGTGTATCTAACAACAAAAAAAAAAACCCATCTGGGTTTCATGTCCAAAAGTGTGACACAGTTTTGCCCATATCCCACAAATTGTTCCAGGACGCAAGTATTTCTAGCAACTTCTGTAGTAACTTCTTGAACTTTAGGAATTAGTACAGAAGATATGGTTAGTTTATCATAAACTAGTAACATGATGAAACACCAATAAAACTCAGAAGCTAGTGTTTATTCTACAAATATAGTCTTTCCTACATATTTGTGAATGAGGCTTAGGACAAGCTGCAATATTTGTTTGTTCAGTGTTTGCATTTGTGCTTATATTGCACAATATTTGAAAGCAGAATAGATTAAATGCTTTAAAAAGATACAGAAAATATGAAACTCTGAAGAAAGAAAAAGGTCCACTAGAGAAGTCTTCCATTTACTCTGTGTTTGCGGCACTTACTATAGATCCATCACTTGTAATTCATAGACTGTACCGGAGGTCTGTTCTTCTATGTACAGGATTGATTGTTTAAGATAATTTTGCTCAGATCCAGCTCTGGGACCTATGTCTCATTTAAGAGTTCAGAAGGACTGATTTAAGCATTAAAATACAGACTATTTATTCAGCTTTAACCTAGCATTTTAAAGGAAAAAGGCCCAGGAGGCCAAGATGTCCGTGTACAAAGACGTCCTTACACAAAGTCACTCACACAAGCAACTTTACAGAGCCAAGTACAGCAGAACCCCATGTCTGAATAGTACTACCCAGGCAGCATTTATGCTTTAGGGATCTTTGGTCACCCTGAGTGATATAAGCCCCTTAGTCACAGCAAATGAGTTTTAGAAGATGTTTGAGTGAACATGCCAACTTTTAAGTTTGCACAATCCTTTGTTACTTCTTTTTCTGCCACCTGCTAAACTAATTTGGGAATTTTTATTTTTCTAATAAATAGCAAACTGCAGAGCAAAGGCAAGGCTAGGTGCAGTTCTCTGTGTGAATGGACAGTATTAGAGGAGCCAGCAAGAAACAGAAATGAAGATCTGTAAATGGATCCACAGCCTCTAAGCAGAGACAGGTTCTCAGAAATAACCTAATCCACATGTAAATGTCAGGCACCAAACCCAAGATACTGTTCAGAAATGAAACACAACTCTATTTGTTTTCTCCAGGTTTTGTTCTTTCTTCAACAGAACAATCATGTTGCAAAAAAAGTCTTAAAAGGGTTGCCATAGTGATATGCTTAAAAAATTACTCAGAAATTATTTTATATTAATCACCATCAAACAAGCATCATTCATAATCTCGTATGAGTAAATTACAGATTAATCTAGAAGACTTGGAAATTTTTTTAATGCAATTTTTTCTGTACCTATTTTCAAGCACAGGAACTCCACATATACACATTCATAGCAGCAATTTGACTTTAGAAAGATGTTTGAATACTGACAAAAGGAAGAAGCAAGATTTATGAAATTAGCTCACTGACTCAGCAAGCTCAAAGGCAAGGCTGTAAAAGCTCATCCAATGACTTTTTACACATGAAAAATCCAGACAAATTTCAATAATTTAAGACATTTCCAAAGATACTAAGGAAGGGAAAATCCTTAGCCATCAAGCCTGCGCTGAGTTGTTTTGGGAGAAAGGGAGACACAAAAAAACAATCAGTTTCAAAGCTATCAACTTTATAAACTGGTTTTCCTAAATGGAGATTAAAAAAACCAAGACAGAAATACTGCTGTGTGCTAAACACATGGCCCAAAGTACAAAGTCAACATTTCAGCCACTCTGTTAAACCTCTCTACAAACCCGACTAAGATGACAAACATGACCCCTCGCTCTTTGGCACCACACAGCTGCATTGTGCAACCGTGCCGAGCTCCTGCCTGCCGCTGGCACCCGCTGGCTCCTAAATATCCCCAAAATGTGGTGCTGAGAGGGACATCCTGGCTGGCATTTAGCAGCCACTCCTTCGCCTTCTGCCTGCGGCCCTCCCGTAAAGCTTCCACCCTTCCCATCCCCAAGATGTCGCCAGCTGACAGCCTGTAGGTACCTGCCCAAAGAGTCAGCACACCCTCATCTGAAAGCCAAATCATTTCCTAAGTGGCTTAGCAAAGGAGAAGTGTTTGCAAGGTGCCCAATTTCAAGAAAAGGAAAAGAAACTAAATGCCGACTTATACCAACTAGTTTTTCAGTACCATTTTCTTCCTGCAGTTTCTCCTTATTTCCAAGTCCAAGAAGCAAATTAAAGTCAAAGCAGCACTTTGTTTTTGGGGTCAGGCTTGGAAGCTGGCTGCAAGAAGCCATTACAAAAGAAGGCTGGACAAAAGCAATGCACTCAGTTATTTTAAGCACGTACCGATCCCTTTAATGAGCCGGCAGTTCGGGAGGCTCACTGGGGCTACTTCGCGTGAAGCATTGAGTCTGTTCCTGCAAGAGGAAAGAGCAGGGTTAAACAGCACACAGCCAGTTTTAAAACAGGTAACATTCCCAGTTTTCAGGTTTATTGTCAGCCATATTGCAGCAACAAATCAGCTATAAAATACTGAATAAGCAAACTCCAGAAGCAACAACAGCAACTGCTCCAAATCACTGCAATGGTTAGACATGACAAGGATTAAGGGATTCTTCTACACTGAGTAACTTCAGAAACTTAATTTTGCTCATGAGCTTCAGCAACAAGCTTTCGTGACCCACTGCAGCTCAGATGATAAAATAAGGTAACCACACTTTCTTCAGGTTTCAGACAGCTAAATATAGAAGCACCCTGCAGTTAGGACCAACATTTCACACAAGGATAGGGCCATCTTCTACTGCAACCCACTGCCTGTTTTTGGTGACTGGGCCACCAGCAGTTGCACTTTCTTCATTTTTGTCTGCACTGAAAAGCAGCAATAGCACTGTTGCAAGGCAGGACTACTCATTTCCTTGCAAGAAGCAGGAGTACTCATTTCCTTGCAACAAGCTGAAATGGTTTTCAGCCATTACTCTGTCCCCTCCTCTTCTCTCCTGGTAACCACCCCAAGTATTACTCTTCATCAGTGTTTATTTCATTCTAGAATGGGCATGAAATTCCACCTCTGGCTCATACTTCACTGGCAAACAGACACAGACAGGCACACACAAGTTTGTATTTCTCCATTTCCACTGTGCCAAGTTGTTTGCAAACCTGCATGAATGACACAACCAGGAGGTTTGACCATGCTGGTCCGCAGTGACACAAGAAAATATGTTGCATTTCTATGTATTCCGGTGTGCTAGAATATTTCTTCTTTTTTTTTCTGCCCGGAAGGAAGCATTTAACCTAACGTAGTAACTCCTTTGCACGACTATCGTATGCATGTGTTGAGGCTATTGCCGCAATCACAGGAAATTCTGAACGCAAAGATCCCATAGCAAAACCTTGCCATGTTTATGTTATAGTTTTAGGCATAAACATAAACTAAACAGTAGTATCAGTCAGCGATATGAAAAATATGTGATACAGTTGAGCACTGTATGGTATGTCAGTCCTGCATTTTTACCCTCCCAAGCCCTCTCTCCCAGCACAGGAGTACTGACAGAGAACCACGCTGGCTCCCAGCCCAAAAACAGCACAGAGGGAGATCAGCTGTCCCCTTACCCACTGCCATCCTGGCACAGCAAGCCCACCAAGCCCTGGAGGGTGGCTCAGGGCGATCCTGCCTGAAGTTTGTCCTGCTGCCTGCTTAGGGCTTTTCCCTTCCCTATTTTCATCAGCTTTTCCCAGACAGGCTGCAAGCCACCCGGAGCCAAAATCACAGCAGGAACTCAGCCAGCAGCCAGCAAGGGATGATGATATCCCGACAGCATTCCCAGGGAAACACTTCATGGGCTGGAATGAGAGTAATTCAAAAGGACACCGGTCACAAGCCTGCAGCATATATTGAGGCTTTTCCAAAATGTGTCAGTTTATCTAGCTCAGACAGCCTCAGCCACGCAGCCAGATGGCCTAGATTGCTAACTGGCCGTACTAAGAATGGTCTGGAATATGGAGGACCTGTAATGTGTGCACGATGCAACTTCAAAGAAGGGAAGAGGTTTTACTACTTGGTGCAACTGTAGTGCATGGCACCTCCTCCCTCACAGTTTCTCTTTCCAGTTTCAGTCCTTCACATGCTGTCCTACTTCATGGGACACAGACCACAGGCCTTCCCTTTCCTTCAGAAGGAAGCCATTGCATATGCAAAGACCTCTCTCTCTTTTAGTTTTCCTCATCTCTAAACTAGCCAATCATGAATCTTTTGAGATTTGATTCTGGGTTTTTTTTACAAATTCAGAAAGAACTGCAGAAAGTCTTTGCTGGATTCCTGCCCTCTGAGTAGGGGATGAATAAAAGAGACCCTTGGCAAGAGCTAACACCACCCACAGTTTCTCCTCTCAAGACTATGTTAAATTACTTTTAGAGTACTTTGTGATCTGAAGTTGTGTGTTTCCAAACTTGGCAACTGTCTTAAGACTGCTGGTACATTGCAGTTTGCAGAAAACACAGCACACAGGAAAAACCTGCAGACAGCTACAGAGACGGGGAGATCCTGTTTCTTCACAGAGATTCTCCTTTTCCAGATACCTAATGTTTCATCTGTTCATTCAATTTGGAGGAGAGATGGAGTCCCCTGCTCTTCACTGTACTTTGAAATGGCTGACCCCTCTAAAGCCTTCCAGTTCTGCTACCCCAGCTTATGCAGCTCCAGGACAGGAGAGCCCCATTCCCACTGTGGCTACCACCAGTAGCACTTGGATTTACTGCAGCCATCATCCATGCCAGGATGATGCTAGATACCAGGGTCCAGGCAGTAAAGCTCTCCTTCTGCAATTAGATGCAATTACTATCTAACCAAAGTCCAATTAGCTGGATGTCACTGCTCTGAAATCAGGCATTTGGAGTCCTTGTGAACGTAAGCAAAATTATAATGACTTAGTCACCTTCCAATACAGTAATTCAGCACCACTTTTGTGACCTGAAAGGACCAGTCACACACCTGGGAGCTTTCAGGACAGAAGCTGCTGTAACACCAGTGTTCACATTCACACATCATGGCATGAGCTGTGGGATACAGAGCATGACATAGCTGGGTATTTCAGCTCACAGCGAGGTCACAGCTCAGGATCACCAAAGGCTGTGCTCCACCAGAGAAAACCTCATATACACTGGGGACTACTGTTATCCAGAAGTCAGCTTTGGTAGAACATAACCCAAGTTTCTGGCAAACTGATTTGGGGTTACTGTTTGGCAGGTCAGCAGGAGATGAGGTGAATTCACAGACAGTGCTTTCGGCACATCCCTGTTAATTGCAGGCTCCATAGAAACAGAGGTACTACCCCCTGCCCCAGAGCACCTTCTGCCTTTGCCCCCTTGCTTACAACATCATCCTGGGGAGGATTTCACATCTACTCAGTGCAAAGAGCACTTCTGCTGCATAAACGGTCCCGAAGTTAGTTTATGCCGAAACCAGATGAAAAGAGCATCCCAGCGCGTGTATTTTCTCTGGGAAAACCCCCCTTCCCTTGCTCATGTTGACGGCAATGACGGTGATGATGATGAAGAACGCTTCTCCTCGGGCTGACACTGCGCTGATGTTCGCAGGTGTTCGCGGAGTTGTGCCGAGCCGGGAGCCGCGGTGTCCCCGCTCGNGCGGACAGCGGCACCGCCAGGCGCTGCCTCTGGGCAGCCTTTGGTACGGCTCCCACGGCAAAGGCGGCTGGAACAACTTCCAGCTCCGTCAGAAAAAAACGTATGCGTTGTACAAAAATAAGGTGTCAGACCAGGACTGCGCGATGCGGAATGTTGGGGTACGCCGTGTACACTCTGCTGGGATGTACGGGTTAATATGTGTACATGCATACCAAAGTTTCCCCCACAAATGACGTTTCTTCCACGGCCACCCTCCCACCAGTATCTTTCTCCTCTGGGCAGGAGAAGGGCTGCAGAACCCACCTCAGGCTCCAGGGTTCCTCCATGGAGCAATCTGCTTTTGCTTCATCTTCAGTGTTGGCCTCCCTGTGCTTTCTTCTTTTCAGAGGCACACACTTGGCAGGTTAGTGACCTCCCTCAGCAGTTATCTTTCCCTTGCCTGCACAGTGAATGTCCTCACCTGCACACATTCCTTTGCACTTTTCTGAATGTCTGAGCCATCACTGAAAAGGGCTTTTCTGCTCTTCTGGCCCTTGCCCTCAAGGCCAAGCAGATGCTCCACACTTAGTAGTACTTCAAGTAAAGTGTGTCAGGGAAGGGGAGTGACTCTCAAATACTTCTCCCCCTCAGTTTTGGAATACCCTTTTTCCCTTTTCTGGTCCTTTATTACTTGGAAATAATAGCTAGATGAGGTTTTCTGGGAGGAACACATGGGGTTGTTGTAACCCAAGTGCAGGATCTGGCACTTGGCTCTGGTTGAACCTCATACCATTGGCCTCAACCCATGAATCCACCCTGTCCAGATCCCACTCCAGAGCCTTCCTATCCTCCAGCAGATCAACACACTCATCCAGCTTGGTGTTGCTTCAAAATTACTGAGGGTGCACTATATTAAAAAAGCCTAGCCCAAATTCTGACCCCTGGGGAACACCACTCATGACTGGCCACCAGCTGGATTTGACTCCATGCACCACCACTGTTGGGGTCCAGACATCCATTTTTTTCACCCAGTGGACAGTGTAACCACCCAAACCATGAACAGTTTCTCCACAAAAATTCTGTGTGAAATGATGTCAAACTGACCAAACTGTCAAACTGTCAGACTGACCAGGTTGGTCAGTCAGGATCTGCCTTTCACAAGGCCATGCTGGCTGGGCCAGATCCCCTGCTTGTCCTGCACGTTCCATTTGATGGCACTCAGGATGATCTGCTCCATGATCTTCCTGGCACGGAGGTCAGGCTCACAGGACCGCATTGCAATACTCCAGCTGTGTGAGCCTCCCCTCTCTGTTTCCATGATGGCCACTGTATCACTTTTTCCTGCTGCACAGTGAGTTTCTGCTCCTCCTGTTTGCTGCCCTTGCTGTATGCACTGGTGCACATGCACTTCGTTTGGGCTGCAGTTAGGGTAGAAGCCCTAAGTCCTGCATGACCACTTTCACACACTTCTCTGATTTCTAACACCTCAGTGGCACCTGCATCTTTGCTGCCATGTGAATTTCCATCCATTTCCATCCCCTTGACATTGAGGCAGCAGATTAAAGGAGCATGCTAGCACATCATCCATCCAAAATTGATGTACTACCTCCACCCTTATCTCTGCACAGACTGGTTTTATCCCCTTTCCCCTCCAAATCTAGTTTAAAGCTCTTCCAATGAGCCTTTGTAACTGGGCAAAGATCTTTGAGATCGGGCATATCCCGTTTGTCACAAACAGATCTGCTGTCATGTAGATTGACCCATGATCAAAACCCCCAGATTCTCGTGGTTTCTTATCTCAGATTTCACACCAAGACCACTTTCCTAGCATAGTATTTTTCATTTATTTATTTACACTGCAGTATAATTTACAAAAATCAAATACTGCTTACTGTCTGGGACTCAATTTTTAGACAAGATGGGTGCAATTCATCTGATAAAATGTCAGTATCTGCAGGGGAGATGAAGACATCAGAGCTGGTCATGAGACTGCAAGAGTGACCATACTCTGTCATATCAAGGGTTCAGCTGAACAGCTAACAAAAGCAGTAATCATGGGCTTAGGAAGAATAAGGAAATGGGGAGCAAGTTGGATAAATCCCCCAAGTTTCTTTCCTAGCTCTTAATTCTTTGTAGCTCAGTATGATGAGTTTTCCCTTTTTAGTAACCCCTAATAGAGTTATCATTCAAATACTTTCCTGTCTTACTTTAAAGTGAATTGTGCTTTTACCATACTTTTTTGCTGGTCTCAAGCCACATAGGCACCCTTTATAGTCACTGCAGGAAAACAGTTACTTTGAGGTAGCAATGCATATAAAAGGTGCCTAAAGTAGATCAAGAAGTGGACATTTCTCTGCATTCATTGGAAAGGAGCCTACAGGGACTAATTCAAGTGCAGAAATCTGCCCTGCAGATGCCTGAAGGTAGATGGAATGAATCTCCCTTGAAGTGTCTGCTTATCAAGCCACCCTTGACTGAAGGAAGACTCTGGGCTCCTCAGCAGCCTACCTGCCCGGCACATCCCTGCCAGCCCGGGGTCTGCCCACTGGCACTGTCACATCCGCTCTGGCTTTCCCTCTCCAGCACTCCCCTGCTGGCCAAGTGGCTGCAGCAATGCTGGAAGAATCTTGATTACTTTTTGGTCTGTTGCAAATCCCCCTGTGGTCTTTGCTTTGGGGCACTCAGGAGAGACCTGGGGGTGGCCTCCTGCCACACAGCATAATGACTAAAAGCAGGAATGAGTTGTGTGCATGTAATCAGCTGGAGAGGGCTATGTACCAAGGCTCGTGGTGGAGGAAGTGAGCAGAGCAGGGGGACAAGAAAAGTCTTATGCCAGTTTAGTTATTTAGAATCCTGTAAAGTCAATGAAAGAAAAGAAACCCTCAGTAAACTAGTCCATTATTCCATCTGGGAAAGCATGTATGAAGTAGGACAAGTAGCAGTCTGAAGATGCCTGGGCTTCCTCTCTCCATGTCTCTCATGACTGATTTTAATGGGTCTGCTCATTGAGAAAATAAAAGGGAGCTTTTAAATTACTGATGGTAAAGGGAAATTTTTCTACTGAAAATTTTGGAAGTCTCAACTCTTTCACTTGTACAAGATGTGCACTTTACATGTGCTTCTCTACCTTGTATTATCATCTTTTTTAATAGGTAAGATACAGAAGCTATGTTCATACAGATTTGGATTTAACAACTATTTCCAAATGCATCATTTCTGAGTTGTTAATAAAACACAATATGTTTTGCCAAATAATTTTTTAAAAAGCCAAAAGTCTCTTTTTATCCATATTTTACTCTTTTCTACAGTGATGTTAATCTGAAGTAAATCCACTGATACCTGCATCGCCAAAGTAGTTACAATGCATTTACACTAAAGATTAAAGGTCAGAAGATGATTCTAGAGCACTTTGAGGAGGCTTATCTGGCTAAACACAAAAGCCTACAATGCAGGTGTGATAATATTAAGTGGATCCTTCAGTTCATGGGGGGCTTTGAGAGCCCCAAGCTCTGGAGGGCTTTGAGAGCAAATCCCATCAACAGCTCTTGAGGAGTCAGGCACTGCTCAGTGACCCAGAGCTGCCCCACACGTATGAATGAAATCCAGAAGAGGACATGTGGGTGTGAAGATAAAGAAGAGGTTGCTGTAGTTTAACAGCAGAGACAAGCAGAACATGTCAACACAGTGTGGAAAGGTTCAGAGAGAGTCTAATGAGATCTTAAACTGAACTCACTGGTTTTGCTCAATTCAGATCTTAAAACTGGGTTAGTGTAAAGGCCACATCCATCAGATTGCTGCTGACATGCAAGTGATGAGCTAGCTTCAAGTAAAAATAAAAACTGGCAGGCAAGAAAGCTGTTTCCCACAAAACTAGGCAGAAATCACAAGCAAAGCCTGTGGCTTGCCAACTGAAAGATGAGGGAAAAGGCTTCTAAAGCTGCAAATCATGGAAATGACAAGATTCTTTATAAATGCTGTGGCCTAAAACCACTTTAACACTGTTAGCTGATCAAAGGGAAATTGCTGATGGCCTGCTCAAATATCTCAGCAATTTCTTAAACCTTGCATTCTTTAGCCCTGTTAGACCTAAAAGCCACTTCTCAGCTCCCCATTCAAAAAGTGGGAGCAGAGATTCCTACAGCATCTGGGCCATTGCCACAGAGCAAGGCAAAGTCCCTACTCACACCCTACCACTGCACATCAATACAGTGTCCCCAACCAGTTAGAAAATGTGAGTTCACTGCTAGCACCTAATAAAGAGATTGGTATCTCAACACATTCAAGGAGACAGGTACATAGTACCTTTTACAATGAGAAAAGTAAAAACATCCCTGCAGTGACACCAAAATATACTGATTTTCTCAGCTGCTGAGGAAAATATCTGTTTCAATGACATCAGCAGATTTGTGAGTGAGGGTTGAAAAGGCTTTTGCAGAAATAGTCTGGCTTTTAGCCCTGTCCTGCCTCAAAGTGAGCAAAAGTCTTTACCTGGCCTTTGTGGAGCTGGGTGAAGATTCCAGTACTGCCAGCCATGAACAGCCCAGAGGCATCTGCATAAATCTGGGTATCCAAATAAGTTTCTGAGTATATTTTGCTTCTTTCATGATGATGTGAGGTAATGAAAAGGTTCTTAGTGATGACAGGATGTCAGAACATGTCACTGTCAAAAACAGCCTCAAGCTATGTCCTAGCCCAGCTCTTGTTTACTGCCTTTATGCAGCAGGTTTTTTTGCTGCATTTGGAAGCAGTGGCAAAGCAAGCTGCTTTAATTATTTCAGAGGTGGCAGAATTGCTAAACTGGAGAGATGCCAGGCTAAATCGAAAGTCAGAGAGGTCCTCTCAGGCAATCTGCCCTTTGGTGCTGACAGGGTGCTGGGTGTGCAGGATAGCACTGGTGGTTTTCTCTGCACTGCCACAGTTCAGCCCTGTCACAAGCATAAAGACAATAATGCTGTCTATTTTCATCCAGAAGCATGCTGAGCCAGTAGTGTGCCTTGGCAGTACAATCCTTCAGCCTTGCAGGTGGCATTCTGCTATCGTGGCAGCAAGCTCCTCAAACTCTGTGACTGATAATTCAGCTGAGGGAGAGGGCCATGTGGCTTTTGAAAGATTAAAGCTGTGTATAAAAACAAGGAGGTTCCTGACTTCAAAGACAAGTAAAGGAGATCATGTTCCTGTCATTATCACTCCCCTGTACAGTAGCACTCTCAGGCAATACACAACCAATTCCTCAGACACTCAGCCCACTCTATGTGCATTACGTTCACGCACTTGCAAATAAAAAAACCCAAAAAGTCAATGTCCTAAATGCTGAGATTTGATCCATTGTCAAATATTAACCACTGCCAAAGACGCTTGCAGTCTTAGGTACACTGGTGTGAGCACTGGTGCATACATCACATACATGTATTGCACACAGTTGTGTTTTGGAGCAGAAAGTGAAATACAGTCCAACATAACAATATAAGGATATTGTTCATGTGGAATCATAAGCTATTTAATTTTTCTTTTAAGCATAAACTATGAACAGATGATGTGAAAAAGGCTGTAGGACCTAATCCAATGAATACTGAAATCCTTGAGAGCTGCTACATCACAGCCTCTCCTCTGCAAACATGTGCCAAAGAGCAAAGAACGTGGCCTTGGTAGTGCCAGAGACTTTGTAGCATCCAAAACCAACACCCTCCACCCTCGCCTTCTTCACCCTGCTTTTGTGGAGGAGGTGTCACATGAGTGGCCAAGAGAGAAAGCACCCAAGGGATGTTACAGAGCACTGTCAGATGTAGACATCTATCTCACCCTCAGCCTAATTCAGCTCAAGAGCAGGTTGTACATTAATCTCATTAGGCTCTGATGTACCCTCTAGAAGAAGGTAGACTTTGTCTTTTCTCCCTAATATCATCACAAGGAAAACAAAGTGGAGCTAGAGAGCACACAGCACGAATTATTGTGCCCTTGACATCCAGAACCACTGTATTTCTCCTCATCTCCTTGGAGCACCCTGGGTGACTGGTCCCAGCTGCCCTCCAGCAGGTAGACACCTTGAGCATGTGGTATCAAACCCACTAGAATTTGGCTGATAACAGGTTTTAGGAGACACTGCACACAGTTTTTCTGTGGTTCACCTTTTGTTCTAACATGAGCAGAAATTTGAAATTTAAAGGCAAACAGCTGATTTCTATTGTATATTAAGAAAGCAGCAGAGATGATATTTTAAACTTTTGATTAGCAACTTTGAGAGAAGCTCAACATTTCTGACCAAAGTATAGAGGTACACACAGTGCTGACCATCTTCCAATATTTGACCACATTAATTTGACTTATAAATATCAATAGCATGAACAAGAAATAAGGCTATGTAGCTTCATCTTGCAGCAATCCTACATACAGTGGTCAAAAGGCTGTACAAAAGGCTTCAGTACCACCTGTTAAAACATTCTTATGAACTACTACTAAGGTGTCATCTCACTAAGTACATTCTGATTTTCTAAATTCTATATCCATGTGAGTGAGTTCAGTGGTTGGGTTTGGTGATTAGGTTTGGTGATTTGGTTTGAGTTGTTTCCCCGTTAGCAGCTTCAAAACTTGTTGAATTCATGTTTCCTTATAACATAGTGGCATAAGTCTAAAATTCACTAAAATTGCACATAGTTGAAACTTTCAGCACTTTCCTCTAAAGCCTGGGTGGGGCCTCAGCTGTTCTGTAAAGTGTCTTCATTGACATAACTAAGTGCTATGCAAAGCTCAAAAGAAAATATGGACAGATGAGTGTGCTGGCCCCAGGCTGGCCTAGGGACTTCTCTGCACAGCAGGTCAGAGCAGCCAGGGCATTTGGGTCTTGCCAGAGAGAACAAAACAAAGGGAGACCTCTTAAGCATGACATCCTCAGCTGCACAAACACCACTGCCAAGTTTTGTGCCAAGAGTCCAGCTTAGCTCTGAGTCCTAAAATGCCTAAAGTCACTTGTTTTTTATGGAGATAGCTCAGAGACTGGTCTCCAATTTCTACTTTTTTCCTTCCCCTAGGAGTACACTGGACACTTTTAGGTGCAGATGCCACTAGACTGCTAACACAGTGCCGTGGATGTCTCCCAGGGCATTGGTCACTAGCAGGCTTTGGGTGTTGGGAGGGAATGGTTTGGGCAAGGAGTTCATTGCTGGGAGCCACAACCCTCCTTCCACCCCTCACATGTCCTGGGGATCACAGGCATCAATGGCCAAACTGGGGCAAACCCAAACATTTAGACCTCTTCATCCTGGGGTTGTTTTCTCTCTTTGAACCACCCTGCTTTGAATACCAACCAGCAGCCACAGAACTGCACATCATCACAGAAATCTTCCTCAAAGGGTTTCCTCAGAGATTCATAGGATTGCAAGAAATGTGGATATTTATGATCACTTTTTGCAGTACCAACTTCCTCAGAGTTTTTACCATGTGAACAGTGGATATCACTTGTAAGAGTAAGTCAGAATTATATAACTATGGTTTGAGGAAATTTGTCTTCTAGTGGGTCATTTTAAATAAGACCAGAATGTCCTTAGACTGAAAGGTTGGATTTTTTTTTTCTAAAGGGAATTCTCTGTCTTCTGTGGACGCTCCTCCAGGAATCAGGCATATCTGTGTGATGACCAGATCTTCCAGTGCAATCTCCATTGACTCAGAGGTGAGAAATTAGATGGATTAAGAAAAAAAATACTTTGAATTTTAAATTAATAGAAGAAAAACAGTAAAGTTCTATTTTTGCATTTTATTTGAAAGCAGTTTCTAACATCACCATGGCACCTACCCTATTTACTAATTAACTTTTATTTATGCATATTATTATTAAATACATTCTAAAAACAACTCACTTATGTAAATATTGATTAAACTACTGCCTCTGGCAAACATCTATGATTTACTGCTAAGAATACTCTTCTACAGAGGGTCATTTGTAGCCCTCTTTTATTTGGCTTAATTTACAACCGGATTTATAACACAGATAATATTTGATTTACTTAACACTTAATTTTTCTGGAGTGTTAATCTGGTTTTTATTTCCATCTTCAGACAAGTGAAATTGCACCCTACAACTGTTTCCACAAACTCTTGCAGGAGACAATGTGACAAACTCAAGACTCAGATATTTATGCTGTAAGTATCAATGTTTGGGCAAAGGAGGAAAAGTATTTTCTTGTCTGAGCTGAGCACTGGTGTGCTGTAAGAGTCACATAATCCTCCAAACTATCTCACTCTCGCTTGGGTCTGTCTTTGAATAGTTTTATTTACTTCTCTGTGCCTACCAAGGAAACAAAAGTCTCATCTAGAGAAAGGTGATGGCAAAAGGAGTAACTAGATCTCCTCTCCACACTTATCCTTGCTTCAGAAATGTTCTTGTGCTTCTCTCCAGGTAAAAAATCTCCCACCAGCCTTAGGTGGAGAGGATACAGCAATGTGCAGCCTGTTTTTCTCTTGGAGAAGTTATATATTTCAATCAAGGATAAAAGCACCACTCTAAGTTCCCATTTCTTGGAAGGAAGTACATTATTGACAAGATTTGTGCTGCAACAGAATGATAGGTGGGGCTGATTTTTTCAAAGGTTTAATTACAAAGAATCTTCTTGAACTATCTTGAAATTGAAGAGCTTTCTCCAAGTGCTTTTGGGTTTTAGACGCAATTCACCACATCTTTGACATGACTGTATTGATAGTAAAAGGTGTCAGACTCCTGGGGCTTTTGATATTTCAAGACTTCTTATGTTAGGTCTGGATAATCTGTTGGCAACAAAGAAAGCCCACAGTGCACAGCACTGTATTCTCCTGTTTCTTACATAATGATTTAAAAGGAAGAGCCAAGTTGTGATCTTTATTTTAAACTTAGTTAAAATGATTTAATTGAGAATATGGTTGGAAAAGGACACACTATAAAAAGCATTAAAAACGAGCTAAATGGGGATTTGGCCCAGAGAATACAGGAGAAGAAAAAAAAAAAAAAAGGCAAAAATAAAGCCTACATCCAATGCCTAGACAAAGCTACAGAGAAAGTTGTGATTGGTCACTATGGCAACAGATTTTTAAATGGAAATAAAATGCTTTTAATACCACAGGCACATTTTTCTATACAGATCTAGTAAATTAACTCAGGCTCATTAAAGTGAACATAATTTTACAATACATATTCTATATAATGTTGGAAACAGCAGTACACAGAAAATCAAAATATAAATAGCTATAAGATGTTGATGTTTTTACCATATTACTGGTTCAGTCATTCAGGGGTTCAGGAGCTAAATGGTAACATTGCTTTTTTCTTTCCTCAGGGAATATTTTAATAACTGGTGTAAATCAAGGCAACTGTAGCTTAAATGAGAAATATTTGCTTTTATTTCCTTGGTTTTTATACTAATGGTCTCAGGGTGGTGAATAAACATATTAAGCCCCATTCCACAATGCAAGAGTTTGTTCGTACACTCTCCACTGCACACTGATGGAGATAACACATCAGTGTTATCACTGATAACATCACACAACAGCATCAAAGACAAACCAGCCTTGCATCATTCATGCACATTTTGGATGTCTGTCGGCAAAAGCTGGAATTCCTGCAGTTGGAGCAGGATTTATCCTGCCCACTATCAATAAATGCAGCATCTAAGATGATGTGCACAAGATCACTTGTGCACCTTTGATCTTGGTTTGTTGTGCTCAGGGAAGGTGGAAGTCAATACCCTGAATGAGCACGATTAACAGCTGACATTGCTTAGAAATGCAGCTTGTGTGAGTGACAGATTTATCAGCAATGGATGGGGAACACAGGTTACAGCAGAGATTGAAAACATTCATCAAAAACACTGGCACAATCCCGTGGCTGTGGGACGGTTCTGAAGCCGTATCAGACCCGCACCGTCCCTGCCTCTCTGCTGCCTCCATCCGTGTTTGTGATGCACTGCTTCATTTGCCGTATCTCCTCTTCCCTCTCCACACGTTCAGCGGATTCTTCCATATGCTTTATTTCAGCATTGTGTCAAGTCCAGTCCTTCAGAGCAAGAATAGCTAGATTGCCAGGCCAGCAAAGAGCTGGCTCTTTGGTGTCTGTTTAAAGAATACCAGCACTACCACTGCTGAAAGTGTTTATGTTTTCATACCTCAGCATTTTGATCCAAGAAAACTGGCATAATGGAGCAGTTTCAGAACTGGAGATCCTTTCACACTTCAGCTGTTTGCCTGTCCTAAAACTCCTGCCACTTTATTCAATATATATTAATATCAAGGAAATAATTTAATATGTGGGAACCATGTCATAGACACTATCTCAGCTCCACACAAATGACAGGCAAGGGGAAAGTTGCTGGGTAGAGCCTGATGATAATCTCTCCTCTTCAGCCGGCTGCTGCCAGGGTTCAGCCCCAGCAGGGAGCCCGGCCTGGCAGCAGCAGCCCCGCATCAGAGTGGGTGGGGAAGATGCCTGCAAGGCACTTTCCCTGGGCAATGAACTAATTTTGCTCTGAAGGAATACTTTAGGCAGTCTTAAAAAAACTGCTTTCCACAGGCTTCATTGAAACCAACAATCCATGCCTCACTGCATCAAGAGGAAAGAAGAGGTAAAGATCCACATTCATATTTAAGTTTGGTTTTGCATACTATTGGATACTCAGATATCAAGAATTTTCCACTAAACATAGATAGGCAAGACTTGTCTTCTCTGTGTCTTAGAAATACTGTCCACTTGATTTTAAATTCTGTGTAAACACAATGCTTCGTGTTTACAACATTCATGCCCTTTGAATCAAAGAAAAGCTTCAAGCATTCTGGCTTGGTATCTGGGCTTGGTATCTTGGTATCTTGGTATCTTTCTTTTAATGGTTTTTTAGAACAAGTGCATTTTGCACATACTTTTTATAGGACAAAAAACTAATAATTATCTTAGTAGTAATTTTTGAAAGACTATTCTTTAATGTAAAATACCCTAAATTTAACAACTAACATTCCAGAATCAATGGTTAATTCAACCCTGAGCTTCTGAACATGCTAATAAATACATTGATAGCAGGAACTGGGACAATGTGCAGGAATAAAGAAAATGGATCACTTGGGCTGAAGATGGAATGAGCAGGCATAAAAGCCAAAACAAAACCTGTAGAAGAATGGCTAAGCTTTCACCATGAAGACAAGAACCTCTATGAGAACAAAGTTCTGCATTGTTGCTATCAACTTTTGATTTTGTAATGTGTATCTTAAGGCTTAAGCATGTCACTCCCTCCATATTTCTAAATTACTCTTGTTTTACTGAAAACAAAGCTGCAAGTCCCCAGCTCTCCTAGGCACATAGGTTCCCAGTTTCTAGGAACTGCACTTCACTGACTTGGGAAGTTTATGTCTAAATGCCTTTCAGTATCTGAGACTGTTTCCATCCCTTGCAAATGAGAAAAAAAAGTGAAATAATATAACAAAGAATAAGTTGAGGATTCAAAATTAATGATACTAAGAAGGTTTGGGGTTAACCAGTCACAGGGCTGAATTTGCAGAGATGATTTTTCTCAAAAGTTCATTTACAGCTGAGCACCTGGAGAAGATAGTTTGCACCGGGTAGAGCTAAAGAGTTTTTTTCCTAATAAAGAAATAAAACAAGAAACATGGGGATGATTTATGTGATCTTCACACTCAGAGTCAGCATCCTGGAAAAAGAAAATCAGATAAAATATAACTATGGCTAAAGCTGGCAGAAAGATGTGCAGCAGTGAAAAGAAAATATTAATATTAGGAAAACTGTGCTAAATGAATAAGAGAGCTGTGGTTAATCCAGTTTGGGAATGGAGAGCTGACAAGAAACAAGGGAGACACTTTGCAACACAAGAAATATGCAAGGTAACATTGCCCACAGAGTGGGCACAGCATGGCAGATTTGGTCAGATGCTGCAGATGCTGTAAGGGCCAGAGCAAAGTGAGGGGTTGTGATCACTACTGCAACAGTATTTCTACAAGCAGGAGCTGTTCAGAGGAGATCAAAGTGTGGGATTAACTCAAGGATCTGCTTTTTGCTTCAGGCCCTCAGATCCAACATTCAGTACATTTCCCTCCTTGGTGTGTAAGAGCAGAACAGAACAGACTGCTTCACAGGAAGGTGAGCTCCTGCTGTTGGAACAACCCCCATTAGCTGGGCACCAGCCTCCCTGGCCAGGTGTGCTGGGACACTGCTGCAGGGCAGGTCCCTCTGGAGCTGGGGAGGGGACAACCTCTGTGACATCACCTGCGTGGGTGACCCTGCATCCACTGCTACTCTCTGCACCCCACAGCGCTGCCATGGGAGCAGCGCTGTACAGAACAGGCTGGCTGGGACTGCCAGGGGACAGGCAGGGGACAGGGAGGGGACAGGCAGGGCACTGCCAGGACACTGCCAGGGGACTGCCAGGACACTGCTGGGATGTTCACCATCGCAACTTGAAGCAGCCCCACAGTTCCGTTTGCATCCCCACCATTCTTTGGGAGCATTTCTCCTTTGGCTGGCTTCCTGCCTGCCCCAGCATAGCATTCAGGATGGTGAGTTTTGCCTCCAATTTCCATTCAAGCTGTTCCCAGCAGTGCGGTGAGTTATGTGGCTGCCAATAGATCATTGCTCTGCATCAGCAAGTGCCAATGAAGGGACGCTGGCTCCTCAGGAATCACGCTCTGCATAGTCTGCCAGTACAGCTTTTTTCACTCTCTGCTTAAGCCTTTGTCTTCTAATGATCAGTCCCAGCTCTGATTTTCATTCACACTGCTATGCTACCCATCCTCCTTCTCACAACACCACCCCAAGGGTGTTCATGCACTCACCTCCAGGCAGCTATCCTGCTCACCTCAGCTGCTTGGTACCCAACCTAATGAAGGACATGACCCACTGAAAGCAGTGGAAATACTTCCCTTGGCTTCAGTGGACTTCAGAATAAGCCTGTGATAATGCTGATGGAGAGAGTTCCCAGCAAGCCAACAAAAGCCAGGGACAGCTGTCCCATCACATGAAGGGGGAAGCAGAGTGCACATCAAGAGCTTGTCTGCTCTTGTTTGCTGTGTAACCTTCACACCTGCTTCTTATGACCTGCTGTAACCACGTCTGAGGGGCAGATCCAGCCTGTCCCCTGAGGTGCAGGTGTTTGTGTGCCCGTGGTTTATTCCGTGCTGTGTGGCACTGTGTAGAGCACAAGGAGGTGTTGGGAGCAGGAGTTGTGTCCCTAGAAAAAAATATGCCTTTGCATTAGCTCTGTAATTTAGACAATCTATCCTAAAAGTGGAAACCACGGTTTTTTTACTGGATAAAGTATGTGAATGCACAGCACCCATGACAGTGGCCTCAAGTCTAACTTAATAAATATTGTAAATACTGTAACTGGCATCTACATTAACCAAAGAATGAGCTATTGTTTCACAGTACTATGTTTAGAATGTTTGGCAGACCTGGGGATTGGATGGGATCGGCGTTGACTTTCAAAATTAAACTGCCACCTTGTGGTACGGTGAGGGAGAAGTCTGCAGGGAATTGTACAGACAACAAAAATACACATGTATAGTAAAAACTGGTCCCTTTTGTTCCCCCCATGTCTTACACGTATTCTTAAATATGTCTTGACTATACTTCAGGCAAATTAATAAAAATATTTATGTCATGCTTTAAAAGGGCCATCTAACTTTTTGTGATTGTTTATTCAAAACATAGAAACATTTCCTTATCCTTGTGTGTAATTGTACTGAAACCACACATATGAGTAGATTTTTTTCAAGATTAGACCCAAACACTGCTTACAGGAAAACACTAACTACTAAGGTCATCTAGCTATCTATATAGGCTATATACACATATATAATTGCTTCCTTTCTCTCTTTTAACCTTAATGATGTTAAGAACAATTTCAGGGAGAGTCAGAGCAGGGCCACACAAATTGCTGAAGGTGAGCAAGTTCTAATAAATAATCTGGTCTGAGGTGCTGTTCCTTCCTGTGCATGCTCTTGGACTATGACAAATGGAAGGTAATTTTAATCAGCTTTCTCTTTCACTGTGGGCCAAGCCAGCACAAATTACTTCACCTTGCTTGTCAATGAAGAGCAAGCACGATGGATCAGCAGATGTGCAGCAATCTGTTACAGCAATGTTCTTGTGCATGTCAACCTTTGAGCAGCAGAGAGGCACAGAGATGTCCCAGCACAAGTCTTTCAGCCAGACTGAACATCCTTGTGTCATATAATACCATTTATGAAAGAAGACAGATAAAAAAGCTAATCAACTCCAAATCAAAAGTGTACCTGAGGTGGACAATTGATTGCAGCCACATATCAGTGCTTTGTGCATCAACGACTTTCCAGGAATATAGTGGTTTAAAAAATAAAGTTGCAGGTAACAAGAAGCCTGTAAGATCCGGAGTTCACATCCTGTTCCTCTCCTCATACCAGAGAAGCATCAACATGTTTTTTACAGCCTGAAGCCATCCACTACTGAAAGCAACAAAGTAAGCAGGAGGTGGTTCTGCAGGAGGAAATACAAAGGTATGAAGAGCCTAATCCTGCTCTTAGGCCTCAGAAGATACAGATGAGGTGCCTGGGACCTACAGCATCAGAGCAAACCATCTTACTTTCGTCTTGTGTCTATTACAACGTACATTACCCTGGGGAATTGGTTTTTGTAAAGCATTTTTCATTCAAAAGTACATAGGTAGAAGGAACTCACAAATATGAACTGCTGTCCAGTACCACCTCTGCTGAGCACAGGTTGCAGGAGAGAGCAGGTGAACAGCCCCATGGCCAGGGGTCCTGCAGGTGCTGATGGGGCTGCCTGAGGAACCTGGCCTCTGGAAACCCCTCAAGAGAGGCTGCTCTCACTTCCACTGTCATTTGGCTCACATTTCTCCATCAGCCTGCTTGGCAGCCAAACTCACAGGAAGGAGAAATATGAAGATTTCTCTATAATGGTGGTTGTGGTGGTGTCTGCTTTGCTGGGTGATTTAAATCAAGGGTAAATAGTGTCCTTCTAGCTATGGCCTCATCCAGCAGCCCAAGTGGGTGCAGGTTGAACCAGTTCTAAGTGATGCATAGCAGCAGCTCATGCTAGCTACGTGTGGGTTTTCATCCTCTAACTGCTGTCAGTACAGGGATGGGGCTGGCAAAGACTGCAGGAAAAAGCAGGGAGGAAGCAGTGTTCAGTGGGTGATGGGCTTGTGAGAGAGAAGTTCTGAATTTAGATGAAGGGTGAGCAGGGGAAGGAGAGCCTATGGACCCATGCATCCTCGTGTGCTTGCAGCTCAGTTAATTCACATACAAACCCCTTGCAGGGTATGAGATCCCCACCCCATAATGTGGCTGTACAGCCCTGCAGCTTCCTTGTCCCAGCATTTCTCCTTCCAAGGAGCACTGCTTGTTGCCCCTGAACTAAGCATCAGCAAGCAGAATGCTGTCCTGGATAAGAGTGGGTTACCCCCCACACAAAGAGTGCCTGGGAAATTTTTTGAGATTTTTTTTTTCCTAAATTGCACTAGTTAAAAGGCATCTACAGGCAGAGCATCACATCCCATTGCAGCCAATGAATCAGCCATGGCAGCTCTGAAAGGAAGTGTGGGTGCTTCTCCAGCTGAGAAACAACACCCAGGACCAGTGCCTTTAATGTAAGAGTATGGGCAGGAGTAGAGGTAATCAGGTGGTTAATGAAGCTTAATATTCATGAAATGCATGGAGATAACTCTTATTTTGTTTTAATTGCTAGTGTGTCTGTCCTCACTTTCATCAAAAGAGCGTGGTGATATCTAAGAGTGGCATTTCAATGCCCGAAATGCTCCTCATATAAATAGAACAAGCAGATCAGCATTACTGAGTGATAAAGTTACCTTCTGGTCTTCAGAAACTTCAGCATGCAACTGTGCTCCAGGGACCTCAGTGTGCCCCTCTTCACAGCACAAACAGATACATTTGGAAATGGATTTGGAGGAGACTTACCAACAGGGAGAGAACAGAGAGGGGAAAATTACTCGAGCTACAGCTGCAAAGTTGGTGAAAAAAGCTTTTCTTGAAGCCCTGAAATCCAATGACTTTGAAACACTGGAAGAGCTCTTGAGCCAAAAGAAAATAGATGTGGACACAGTGTTTGAAGTCGAAGATGAAAACCTGATTCTGGCATCCTACAAACAAGGTAAATGTGGCAGCATTCACCAGACAGGAAGTAGAGGGGTTTGAGTGATTTTCGAGGAACTGTGGCCTTTTATCTCCTCTGAAGGTGCAGCACAAGCTGATCCACAGGCAGGACGGTCTCAGCAGGCTCACATGGCCAGGGCCACTGTGGAGGGGAGCTTATCAGATGTGTGGGCTTGGTGAAGAGCTGGCCAGAGCCCAGCCTGAGCCTCTCTGCTGCAGCTGCAGGAGACTCCAGAAAGAGGAGTCCTTTGCCATTTCCTCGCAGAGAACTTGGGTGCAAAGCCCAGAATAGACACGTGCAGGCTAAACGGGGTGTATGCATTTCTTGCACTAACCCATTCACTTATACAGACTATTTAGAAACAGAAAATATCCCCTGCCTTCCATTTTCAGTGGAAGCAAAGTGGATTCTCCCTAGCTGAAGGGAACTAAGGAAAACCTGTGGACTTTGAATGTTGCTGGATGGGAGAAGGTTTATTTTTCCAAATAACAGAAAGTGAGGATGTGCTAGTTTATCAAAACATAAAAATAGTCTGGAAAAAACAACCAGAACAATCAATACAACATATGTTTTGCAGTGTAAAAAAACCAAACCATTTCCCAGCCAGACACTGAAAGAGTTTCCAAAACCTTACAACTTAAAGCAATAAACCAAGTTTGCTCTTTGCTAAAATCAACACACTTCATGACCTACTTGCTAACAGACTCTTTTTGTGTATTTAGAAAGCAGTAACGATCAGTCTCTGCCAGAAGTTAATCTCTCATGGAGATAAACACCTCCAGGAGCAGCAGCACAGCAAGTGCACTTCCTCTTCTGTGGCAAAAAAAAGGGACTATCTCACTTCTTTTTTCTGTGTTTACCCCTTATTTAATGTTTGGTTCCTGCTCTTTTGATTTCTTCAGGGTGAGGATGCTGCAGTCATGATGTACTTCCCTTAGGGGCAGTGTATGAACTAAGCCACACTGTGCTGAGTTTGTCTTAAAATACATCTTCTTCTGTCCTCAGCAGGCTAAAATGCAATTTGGTTGTAGTTTGAGACTACAGGATAAATGAATAGATTTTTAATCACAGATCATTTGACCGCAACCATTAACTAGTGTCTTTTGAAGAATTCTCTTTGTTTTCCAAAAAGTAGAGAGAGAAGAAAATGCACTCTTACTGCCTAAATCACAGTACTGTGTTCACTTTGCCTGAAAGGCAGGAAGCACTTCTATCAACTCTTGTGTAAATTTTACTTTTGTTCTGAATGATAAATAACTGTGATATGAAAGGGGGATTTCCTCGAGGATGAAGAAGGGAGAAAATCACCCCACCATTCTGACAGTCTGAGCTTTGCCACAGCCCTTAGTGATGAAGTGGAAAAGAGATGTCATGGGTGACAGGGTGATTTTCTCTTCCAAAGAGGCTGAGAGCTCTCAAAGATGCTGATCTTTCTTGCACCATGACTTTTTAATGTTACTAAACAAAGAAACAGGTAAACTGAACGAGGTCTCCCACAGAGCCCACATCTGCTTCCTGCTCAATGTCTGTCCCTCTGAGCTCAGAGATGTTGCCAGGTTTGGGAAGAGGACATGGGAAATGCTCCCTGGAGAGGTCTGAGCACAGCTCACCTGCAAGGAGCACAGGCAACAGGAATATATTGTGGACTCAGGCAGAAAAATTGTGGCTATAAAATGTGATAACTTGGCTTTTAAGCATCACTTTCCTGGCAGACCCAGCCCTATGTGGGATAAGCCAGAAGTGCATCACAGTTCATGGATAACAAGGGGGAACACCACACGTGCAGTTGGATAGGGAGGGGATTTAAGAAGCTTGCTCTGCTATATGCAGAGACTTTGGGATACAGCCCACCTTCCCTGTGCCAGCTTTGAGGGTATGTGATGAGAAGGTTGCCAGTGTAACCTGCACAGTCAGCAGGCTGTGTGTCCTCAGAGGAGGCTGTCACCCTGCTCAGGTGGCCTCAGGGCTGCTGCTCTTGCCATTTACAGTGTGGGTTCCTTCAGGACTGGCTTTGGCAGTCCCAAAAATTTGATCCAGAGTAGAAGACATGTTCTGCAGTTTTTTGCCCCTATCTGAAAACACACTTGTAATTTATCTAGGAGGGAAGAAAAATTTTAATCCATTTCTCCCTGCCACCAGCACTTTTTTTCCTTCCTGTTTGTACTTCATGAATACTGTGAAAACTGATATATATATGACATTAGTGTTGAAAAACTGCATACAAACAGAGACTAAAAAGGAAGGTTTGAATTAATTTGACCTCACTATACATCTCTAATATTTTTCTGTGTTTTTTACATGATAACAGATTTCAACCAGGCATTTGCCCAAGGAGAAATAGACAAATCAAACCCAGAGAATTTCACAGTCACATTCTACCTAAGATGTAGGTACTGTATAAAAAAAAATTAGGCTTCTTCTGCTCTTCTGCACATTATTATGATGTTCTACTTTTCTTAAACATGATTATAGTAATCATACTATATGATATATATATCTGTATCTGTGCAGTCATTAAGCATTATAGTACTAATTTGGGAACAAGCATTTTTGTGTTATTTGGCCTTACACCTGTTTCTAAAAAAAAAAAAAAAAAAGAAAAAAAAAAGTGACATTTCCTGAGAAAAATCCAAACATTTTGCAGTCAAACTTCATGCTAAAGTGTCACTGCTTCTATTTGGCTCTTCAGCCTAATTTAGATCAGCATCCAGTCTCCTCACCCCGTGCCCCTCAGGGCAGTAGCTGGCAGGAGGTCTCTGACTCAGCTGCAGCTGTACTGCTGGGGGTCATCTATATGTAGTGCACCCCTGGAGGTCTGAAGCCAGCCCCTGACACCAAGATCCTGCCATCTCCCACACAGAAACAGTAGGATGAGCTGTCTGTTGAGTCACTGTCCTAAATAAATGTTGTTGTCTTATTCCAATGCCACCTTTGTTCAGCTATTGGCAGGCTGGAGATCCCACTTCCCCCATATTTTTTAGCTGCTGGCATTTCAAACTTTCTAAGCATTTTTGCTTTGTTTTGTTTAATCTACATGAGTCAAAAAATAGTCTAATATCTTCTTTCTCAGTATGTCTACATGGGAATTATCTCTCCAAAAGGCAGGCTATTCAGTACACATAGTAACAGTGCTCAATGAAAATGAAGTCACGCTTGAGAGAACTTTGTGTGCACTATGCTGGTGAAATTACAGTAAATTACATTAAAACTCCAATCCTTTCCTCCCCTTCAATTATTCTCAGTAGGTGGATAGTCCAAAGAAAAGTCTTTGCCAAGGCTGGTAACACATTCTTACTTTGTACAGGGTACTGGCTTCCCAGCTACAAATTAAAAATATCCTGGGCAACTGGACTTCATCTAGCTGTGATGTACGGACATCTGGAGAGTCTTTTGGTCCTCCTCAATCACAAAGCTACCATCAACTGCCGGCCCAATGGAAAAGCTGCCATCCACATAGCCTGTGAAATGGCAAATGTTGAGTGCCTCAAGATCCTTTGTAACCATGGAGCTAAGCTGAACTGCTTCTCAATGAGCGGGCAGGCACCCCTGCACTTCTGTACAACACGAACCTCCATGCCTTGTGCCCAGCAACTGCTTAGGAGAGGTAAGGTAAAGCTCTGGAGAATCTCTCATGGCATGGGCAAAGATCGTGGTCTGGCCTTTCTCTTAGGAGGAAATTTCTCAAAGTAGATGTATATTTATCCCTTCCATTCACAGGTGACTCATGTCTTCATCTCAGACTCCTCGTCCTCATCTCTTTGATCAGAGGAAGTTTCTCCCATTCTGTTTCCTCATCTCATCTATTTTTCCCTTTCTCTGGCCACTGGTCCTTACTCCAAGATTGTTTCCCATTTCAGTGCCTCTAGTCCACTGCCCAATCAGTCCATCAGCAGCAGAGCTCCTCTGAATCAGGGAGTTTCAATTTCTCTTGGGTTGTGTTTTTTTTTCTTGCCTTTTTCCTCTAGGTTTACTATTGAGCTATTTTCACATGAAAGGGCACCCCTCATATTCTTTCCTGTTCAAATTTCCCAGACCTGAGTAAAATTTTTCCAACCACTTGATTTTGAGGTCTGGCCTTGAAAAATGGAATGCAGTTTTTCATACTGTCTTTTCATTTGTCATGGATGCAGCCAAACTTATGCCTAGAGGTAAAAAAGGGTATTATATAATTTTTTTTTCCCCAAGTAAGGTACGTTATGCTGCTGGTCATCTGCAACAAATGAGGCTATGAATAGATGCCATTCTTCCATAAATATATTTGTCACACACTATTTCCTGAACAGAACGGTACTGACAGGGGACACAGTAAAAAAACACAGTTCAAGTCTTTAGATACAGACAGACTCTCCTATTTATCACACTGTGCTATGGCAATACAAATGATTTTGGGTTGGTTTTGTTACACGTGTTATTACTGAGAGCTTTTCCTGAGATGCAGAGCCAAAGTGCAAAGTCCGTGCTTTGTGGGCAAGGCAATCTGCAGTCATAAATGAATAACAACATTGCTTTTCTTCTGCTGGAAAGATACATATTATTTTGTTTGGTAGAAAGGAAAATAAATTCTGCCAATTGTATCCTGCCCAAAGCAAACAGTCTTGACAGCAGGAGTTGAATTTTCTAGCATAGAAAAGCTTAAAAGTCAAATGTACTCTTACGAAACGCAGTACAGGATGAATGCAAGTGAAAGGATGTATTCTGCAGGCTTTCTCCACCCACCCATCAACAACAGCATAATAGTACTTTAAAAGCCACCTCTCCTCCCAAAGCACTCTTTAAACTCCGTATGAGCTGAATGCTGAGGTCCAAACAGAACGGGGAAGGTCTGGAGCAGACCGTGTCAGGAGTGCGTATTCACGGAGCAGCACCCCAAGTGCTGAAGCAGGGTTCGCTCATGTCCCTGCCCCAGAGTTTCCCAGACGCATCTTTCACTGCCGTCTCCCCTCGGTGGTGTCCCTGGGGTCCCTGGAACACGACTAGCACTCAGCCCGGTTTAACAGCGTTGCCCCGGGTGTTCCAGCGCAGAGGCAGGCAGAGTCTGTGCCGCTGTCCCTCTGTCCCTCTCCCCGGCCGGCCGCTCGGCAGATGGTGCTGTTGCTCCAGCCGCGGCCGCCGTGCGCACGGACCCGCTCGGTCCGCGCCGCTCTCGCAGCGCCGCGGGAACGGGATCCGCACCCCCGGGGACCCTGGCAATGGGCTCTTCAGCATCATCCACCCATCTGTTAGAAGAGTCTTTTCATCCAGGCTCGCGTTGAAGAGGTGTTTCAGGGAGTGTTTTCAGGGTACAGAGCCGAGCTGCTCTCCGGAGATGGGAGTAATGTTCTTCTCTCTCTACCAGTTCTTAATTTATAGGAAAAAGCATTTTATTCAGAAATTTGGGCTTGCATGCTGCTCTGAAATGGAATGTTCAGATAGGGTCTTCCAGGTTGAGGCCAGCATATCACATCTGAAGCTGGATCCCAGAACATTAAGTTTGTAAGAGTTTCTCTGTAAACTTAGCTAATGCAGGATCCATACTATTTTCATTTACATGTCTTTCATACCAGTTGCCCACGCTGACCTTTTCCTTGGGAAGAAGGGCCCATGGAGATGGCCAAATAAATGTTTCATTGCCTTCATTTCTCCCATCATCTTTCTTTGGCAGGAGCAAATGTGAATATAAGGACAAACAACAAAGACGAGGAGACTCCTCTGCACGTCGTTGCACGTTTGGGTGTCCCGGAGCTCGTGGCCTTTTACGTGGAGCAGGGAGCACAGGTAGATGCTCTCAATGCCTACATGGAGACTCCCCTGGCCTGTGCAGCCTACTGGGCCCTTCACTACAAGGATCAGATATACAGCCAGGATCACCACCTCATCTGCCGCATGCTCCTAGACTATAAAGCTGAAGTGAACGCTCGTGATGAGGATTTTAAATCAGCACTCCACAAAGCTGCCTGGAACTGTGATCACGTCCTGCTGCATATGCTGCTGGAGGCAGGAGCAGAGGCAAACATCATGGATGTGAATGGCTGTGCACCCCTACAGTATATCATAAAGGTGACATCTGTGCGCCCAGCTGCTCAGCCAGACATCTGCTACCAGCTGCTGCTGAACCATGGAGCAGCTAGGATATACCCTCTGCAATTCCACAAGGTGAAGGATGTCTTTGTACCATAGGGGCATGGACAGAGGTGGTGTTTTGAACAGGAATGGGGTGAGAGATCCAAACTTCAGGATTTAGTGCTATCTTGACTTGCTGGAGTCCTGCCATTGTGGGCCCTGGCATGCCCACATTGCCCAAATGCCCAAAACATTGTGAGATGATCTACTGTAAGAGTGGTATCATTTAACTGAAGGGGAATTATAGTTGCCTGTACCAGAAACCAGACATAGATCTAATTTTTGCTTTTAACCAACCTCTAGAAATGCCAAACTCTAAATGCTGATTGAAGCCTAATTTTTCAGAGCAGATTCACTTTCTCATTTCAGAGAACCCAAATCCCTTTGTCAAACCTGGCTTCATACAGGTTTAACTGAGTGGTATGAAATGCATATTTCATGGTCTCAAAGATTAGAGATGAGACCACTTGATTCAATTTGTCACATCTGACATTTAAAAATCTATTCAAATCTATTCAAAATGAAATGCATTCTCAATAAAGCTTTGGATTATTCCCAGGAAATGCGAGAATTAACGAGAAGTGCTGGGCCTGGTGACCAAAAAAAAAAAAAAAGAGAAAAGTATTGCAGGATTCCTCCTGAAAAGTTTTTAAACACTTGCAAAGCCCAAGACACTGACAGAAATACCTAAGAGTCTTGTTATATCAAACAACTAAGTAAGCGTGCTGAAGTCAGAACTCATTCTCTCTCATCCAGTGCCCTAAGCAAGGATTTGCAGTTCCCCAACTGTATATGTAAATTTTAACAAGCCAAGCAACCAGAAGCCTTTGAATAAAATGTCAAAATTTTATTTGTGCACTCTTGTGCCCAGGATGAGCAGGCTCTGTGTGTAGCAGAACAATGCTTAGTCTCCTAGAGGGTATTTGAGAGCAAGGCCTGAAGTCTCCTCTTCCTGCACTCTATTGCATGAAGTGGTCTCTCTTCCACATTATCATTTGCCCATCTGTAAAAATGTAGGATATTTATCCCAGAGGGACGTTCTGCAGTTTTGTTTGTGAAACCTTGAGACTGTGTGGGACTAAACTGGGTGAATGCAATGTTATCCCCTGCATATGAGTGACAGTGGACTGAGTTTTTTGCTGTTGAGCTAAAATTACTGGGCAGAACAGTTGTGTCAGGGGCCTTGTGTGGCTTGGAAGCCTGACTTCTGAACTGTCTCTTCTTCTGGTCATATTTTAAATTTTTCTTTAACAAAGCATTTTTGATTCATTTGATGGGATTTTTTTTCTGTTCCTGAGCTGCATGTGCTGAGCCAAGAATTTTTGTGCATGGCTTTGCCTAGTGTGGAGACACTCAACCCAGCTATGAACAAGATTTGGGTGATAAAGCCCGCCCCGTCAAGACTGCTGTGGAGATCTAAGCCAGCATTTCTCTATGGTCTTAAACTGGGGATGAGCCTGGGATGTCTTGCTGTGCTTGCACAGAGTGGTGTGAGGGGCCTTGTGTCTTTTACATCTCCAGCCTTATCCTCTCCTGATTGTTTGGCTGTGTCTGTCTCAGTTTGCTGTTGTGCAGAGCTGAGCCCCCAGGCGAGCCCCAGCTCCCTGGTGGTACTCATGGTCTCCATGATCCTGCCTGCAGGTGCTACAAGCCTGTCATTCCCACCCCAGAGCTGTGGAGGTAGTTGTCAACTCCTATGAACACATCAAATCCACATCCAAGTGGAAAGCAGCCATACCTGAGGATGTCTTGGAGGTAAGCTCTCAATGAGTTACAACTGAGTAAAATCCAGGCTTATTATTTGCATAACCCATACCAAACCATAAGAAAGAAAAAACACTTTTGAAAGATAAGAACTTCTCAGAGGATGGGGACTTCCCCGTTTAATGTCTCATTTGACAAAAGCATATCACTCACTGAATAAAGACATACTTTTGATGTTTTAATTGCTATGTTATCCTTTAGAGCACCCCCTGTCAGCAGTACAGCAGGAGCTTAGCTGTCTCTGTACTCAGCCAGTGAAAAGGTTCTGGCTGTGATTCGTGTTTCTTCAGATTTGTCAATATGTATATATCTATATTTTCTTTTAAGTCAGCAAATATTTTTGAAGTTCCATATTACATGGGTATGACTATGTACCTCTAGGTTCTATGTACCTCATGGCTGCATGGGCCATATTTCTGTGAACAGGATGACTTAGCTACAAATGCAAAGGAGAATTTAGATGAAAAGTAAGAGATTAAAGAGGAAAAGATGTAATGAAATGGCAAATCTGTGGGACAAACTACAAGTTTTGACATAATTATCCCTTTAATTCAAAAATCCTTGCTCCAAATATTCTGGTTGCCCTAAAACACACTTGTGGGTTTTTTTTTACAGCGGCACCAGGACTTCTATGACTCCTTGTTCACTGTGTGCAGCAATTCACCACGGTCACTGATGCACTTATGCAGGTGTGCCATTCGGGCAATATTGTCAGAAAGGTGCCATCGGGAAGTGCCCTTGCTCTCCATCCCTCTGTCCATGAAGAAGTACCTGCTGCTGGAACCAGAGGGAATCATCTACTGAGGCACCACAGGGCAGGCTCAGCATCTCCCTTCCTGGATCCATATGCCTCTGTGGGGTGCCAGAGACCCAGGCACAATCCTCACACAGCCCTGTGCATGTGTCCATTTGCTGGCCAGCCTGCAAGCTGGGCTGGCATTTACTGGCTCTCCTTGGAGCTGCTCTCTTTCCCTACTCTGAGAAATCACAGCTGCAGGCTGCAGTTTGCACTGGGGAGGCAGAGCTGGGAAAGCCCCTGCCCCAAACACACCCAGGACACACACTGCTTTGTTCAGCCTAGCTTAAACAATGCTGCTGCTTCCTTCAGCACTTATGCCACTGCCTGCTAGATTGCATTAGATTAAATCTGAGCAACCTTTGATACTGTTTCACTATGGTTTTCTTCAGCTGTCATTGTGGGAGTAAAAGAAAGGATACTGTCAAAAAATAAGTCAAAGAAATGTTTTCCCAGGATGAAATAGGCAAACTGCTTTGGACTGTGACCACAGACAAGCCTTCAGTAGTTTCTGTGCTTTCCTGTGCACTGACTCTCAATTCAGTGTTAGTTCACTACCTGTCTGTATCTTATAAAGCTTTGTCATAATTATCCTTTTTAATGGTAAGAATTTTTTTCCTTTATCAACCACAATATGTAAACCAGATAGAAACATGCAGCCCTGACATTTTTGTATGTTGATACTGATGTCTGGGTAGCAGACCCTATCTCTGTTTCCACTCTCACTGTGACCAACGATATATTAATATCCTGGTGTCAAGAAAGGCAGGTAGAAAGCACTTGCCCCAGAAACCTGCCTAGCTGTACTTGTAACCATCCCTAATATCTCTCAGAAAGATGTTGGACGTGATCTGGGAAGCATATGATCCTTCTCTTCACTGGTTATAAAATAAAATGCTGCTAGCATGGACTATACACCTCATTTCTGGCAGCTAGGTGCAGGTGCAAGGAATCCCACATTAACCACATTAATCAAAAGGTGTTTCCAAGACAAAGATATGTACTGTTACAGACCTGCCAGGCCCCCTGATTTGCAATTCCTGTGCTTGTGGACCTGCCAGCACTGGTTTGCTTTGCTTCTAATAAAGCTACCTTCTCTGGTGCAGGAGGATGAAATGCAGAGCAGTGGCAGTTCACACAGCAAGTATCCCACAGCAAGCACAAGTGTATTCCCCTTTTTAGTTTAATGAAGCCCATCTGGGCTGTTACAATTTTTTTAAATCCTGACAACTGTGGGCTCTGTGAAAAGAGAGGTAAGCCAAGCCCACCACTGGGAGCCAGTAACTCCTGACTTCTCATTGCATCTCTGACTGTGAAGCTGACAGTCCCGATTGTTATCGTTATCTCCTTGCAAGACAGCCCACAGCACACTAGGCTCTTCCCAGACAAACCAGAGCAGCCAAGCTGTTGAAGTGTTCAAGTCTCACAAAGTAGCAACAACAGCATTTGAAGAAATGTGCAGATTGTTTAGTGTTACAATCACTCGCTTTCCTTTCCTCTCAGTTTTCATTAATTAAAGTTTGTACTCTGTGTACAAGAATCCAGTTCACGGGTCTGTTTATGTTTAACCAGACAGCAATGAAGATTGCTATTTAAAAGTTTCCCGTTCCAATAAGGAATTTCAAAGTGAACACAGACCATGAGTAAGTGCTTTCTTATGTGGATAAAGCTGTAATATAGATCCCTGTACTTCACTAAGCCAATGAGCGATTTCTGTACAGCTGCAGAGATGTCTCTATCAGAGATACTACAGTAATTTACTGGGGAGAATAATCAGCATCTGAGACAGGTTTTCTATAGAAAAATCTGCTTGAGACATCTCCTGGTCAATGGGATCCACTGTATTCTGCACTGCAGAAAAAGACTGAATTTGGAAGGATGAAAAAGCATAGGTCATCTAAAGCCGCTGTTTTTTTAGGTGATGCATCTCTGTAAGTCAGGCGTGAGGAAGAGGGTTTGCCAGCTGGTCAAAGCAAGAAATGTTTGTTGTTTTCTGAACAGTCTGACAATGGGGCAAGCTGGGCAGTCCAGAAGAGACAGGTGGAGGTAGCTGATACTATTGGAAACCCATCCCCACACTGGCTCCTTCTGCAAGTGAAATTCTGCATCTGGAAAAGGGAGGTTCAGGGCAGAACAATAGCAGCGTTTCCTGACCTGTCGTAGCCAGGACTCTCTTGCTGAGAGAGAAGAATAAAGGCTGTCACCAGTGTTCCTAAATTCCCTCTGATCCTCTCTCTCTGCAGTGAACACGCTTCATTTTTATTCAGTGGGCACCCAGGCTCACTTCCAAGCTTTGTACCAAGCAGGTGCCAGATTATGGCCATTGTGGTATCTGACAGGGAGCACAGTGGGATCAGGCTGATTATAGCCATGCGAATTTCCAAGCTGCTAAAAACACTAGAGAACATCACAATCACAGAAAAAAAGACCTGACTGGTGCACTTTAATTGCTTCTGTTGTTGAGGTTAGAAAGACCAAGAGTAAGCAAATCTTACTATTTGTTCTTTTTTAGCACTTTTTTCCTCTATTATTTCTGTACTCTGTTCCCACACACTGGATGGAGTGGTTTGTGTGAGGTGTGGGAGATAAGATAGATCTAATCTTATTATCTAAATGATAATAAGATCATCATTTATTAAACTCATGGGATGCACAAAAGAGGGGCAGAGGAAGGATCTCTCCTCTGTGGTGACCAGTGATAGGACCCAAGAGAATGGCCTGAAGTGTCAGGGAGGTTAAAGTTGGATATTAGAAAAATGTTCTTCACCCAGAGGGTGGTTGGGCACTGGAACAGGATCCCCAGGGAAGTGGTCAAGACACCAAGCCTGACAGAGTTCAAGAAGTGTTTGGACAATGCCCTCAGGCATTTGTGTGATTCTTGGAAATGGTCCAATGAAGAGACAGGAGTTGGACTCCACGATCCTTGTGGGTCCCTTCCAATTAAGCATATTCTACAATTCTGTGATTCTGTGACTCTGAGATGTCTTGAAATTTCATACTGGCATGTAATTCCTGATCATGCTTTTGTATTTTCAAAGCCATATCAGACTGGATAACTCCACCTGGAAGATAGACCTCTACATCACAAGTTTGAGCACAACCAGGACCTAAAATGACAGAAAATTCTTTTCAGAGTTGTTTTGTGTTCTCTGTGAAATAAATTGCTTTTTTGCCTTTTGGCTTCTTAGTAGAGATGTAGTAGACATGTTTGAAACATTTCCACTGAATTTCAGGGCCTATTAGAATATTTAGAGCACAGTTGTGTGCAGAGAGTGAACAATCCTTTCCCGTTCCCCTTGGCAGCCCTTTCCCAGAGCTCCGTTAGTGACAGTGGGTAACAGTGAGATTCTAAGTTTTGATCTTTGTCCTTTTTAGAAGTTGTGTATTAAGAGATGTTCTTAAGCCACATGAGTTGTGGACAAAAAAAGTTTCCTATTCTACAACCATAGGGAGACTCTGCATGTATTTGGCGACCAATGCAGCTAGCTGTTCATGGAAATATGGGCATCCTCTTTGTAAAGTGCTCTTGCAATAATTTTAAACTTAGTCCCTGAGGTCTTCTGGGTCCACCTTGACTCAAAACTCCAGTAATTTATCCATGGAGAGTCTGAAGTCTGAAGAGTCTGAGAGTCTGAATAGGTGAAACTGAAATCTAACAGTGTTCAGGACTGCATTTCCCTTCGAAAGCTTTAAAAGTCTGTTCATACTTGGTCAGCTTTTAGATACTAGGACAAGGAGTCTAAAAGAGCCTGGATGGTTTATCTCTCCAGCATTGCTGCCTGTCCTGATGGCAGAATGCCCGTAAGGGTTTCAGCATCCACGGATTTTATTTATTCAAAACCACTCACCATCTTTAAAAGAAAAATTTCTCATCTTTCTATGGGGCAATATCTTACAGCCTATATACCAGTTTTGACAGAATCAAGTTAACTGCTGTGATCATGAATTTATAGAAATCTCCCAGGCTGAGCAAGACTTACTTTTTGTAAAATGTCAGGAATACAAATATTAGGCAGCAGGGGAAAGGTCTGGTCTGCCATGAAAGGTGGCAGCTTTACTTTTAGCTGCAAGCACTGTTGGATCAATTAAAATGATCACAGGGGCTCAGCTCATTCATATTTAAGGAACGTTCTTTGGAAAACCACTAATGCTTCTGGCAGCAGATTTTGCTCATGGGACAAATACCTTTAAATTAAACATACAAGAGTTCACTCTTTGAGATTGAAGGGAAGATTGAAACAGTCTGGGGCGGTCTATGCTATTATATATCTTTATTAAACTCTCAGAGGACAAAGAGGCATGCCAGGTTTTCAGTACTGGAAGGTTTGCAGGGCTCTTACAGGGCTGCTGCTGTTTTTCTGAAACACTTCAAGACACACATGGGTCAGACACAGCAATATTTCCATTTACTTTCAGGACATGTAAGTAGAATTTCCCTGAAATCCCTGGGGTTTTCTCTTCTATTAAATGACAGTGCAGAACACACTGTTAGCAGAGATGCCAAAGCCTAGCTAGTGTCTGACATCTTAACCTCCCCAAGAGTTATATTAAAGCAGTGGAAAGATCTATCACAATCTCTGTAGAAAGGCAGGGATCTCTGGCACAGCAGACGAGTGGGTCAGAAAAGATTGCTGTGTGCAGCAACTTTGAAATTAAATCTGTTGGCTGCTCAGAAATTTGTTTCTGACTCTTTCTCCAAATACATCTTAAACTTCATAGGACACAAAGTGTAGAAGGTACAATGGATATAATGCATTCCAATGACCTCTTTGATTTCAATACACCGTTAACTTTTTTTAACATGTATCAGCTGTGTGTTGTTCTTCACCTTGCAGAGGTGTCCTAGGGAGTGCTGCTAAATTACAAGTAAGGCATTTGGAACGAGGACAGAGGGCATGTAATGATTTTATACCACTGACAAACCATCCAGTTCTGGTCTTTCAAGCTGGGGCTGACTGGGGATGCTGGTATCAGCCTTCTGCCCGAGTCTCACCACACTTAAGCTTTGTAACAGTGCAATTGATGTGGCTGCTCAGGCTGCTGGTGCTGCAATCAGCACTGAATTATTTTATATCAATAGTAACTGTCTGTGGGGAGTTGCACTGCCTCAGTATAGCCATAAGCATGCTGGCTGTTTGTGGGAAGGAAGGGGGTTGAAGCCAGACAGCTCTGGTCGAGGATAGGGGGCTTTACCTATTCCTGGTAACATTACAAAAATTACTATTGGTTGGGATGTAAGGATAAATAACTGCTAAGGTCTGAGGAAGAAAGTGCAGGAACAAAAGAGCAGAAATACTCACAGAAAGCCTAATTTATAACTTGCTATGAAAGAGAGGGCAGAATTGTGTGCCTTATCAATACATAGCCATTGGTTTATATAGTATGAACACAGGCATTGCTGAAGGATAGGGCAGTGCCTGAGCTGGCTACAAGCACACAGCATGCTGGAAATCTCAGGTAAAATGACATCACTGCAGTCAGGGCAAAGCCATTTCATGTCAAAAAAAAATGTACTTATTTTAACATTCATGCAGAGTAAAACTGGCCCAAAAGACCCAGTGGCAACAGAATCCACGAAATTACACTTACCTCCCTAAGGCTCAGCCAACCCTCAGATGAGTCTATCCTGCTGTTTCCAAATTCCCTGCTGGGGAAAAATGCATGCCTGTCCTGCACTCAAAGGCACACTGTCAGCCTGTATCCATGGTGAGCACACCTTGTGGTGGCAGCAGCTCTGAACTATGCCTTGCTGGAAATTTGGACTTCAGTTTGTCATATGGGTCCATTTCTTCCACATCCCTGTCCTCCCTTCACAGTAAATCCACAGAATTACACTGATTTCTTTCATTCCCTTCCCCTTCCTGGCTATATAGCCTCTGACACATGACATAGGGCCTGATCCCCATTGCAAGTCTTTCATTACACTCTTTTCTACCAAGGGCAGCTGAGCCACTACCCCTCTACACCCCTGTGGTTTGCAGGTTTGTGCCATCCTCCACCACGTCTGGGTTTGCTAAGCCACAGCATCTCAGTCATTTACTCAGTCTGCTGGAACTAAACCCTCTCTCAAATGTTCCTCATTCCTATGCTGGGTGAATGAAATCCAAATGCAGGATGGATTTTGTGAGGCAGGCAGTGGTCTTTGCCTTGCTGAACACAAGCTGAGTTGAGCTGTGCTCACACATTTCACCTGCCAGCATGGCAGGAGGTTTCTACCCTGTAATCAGAAACATGGCAGAGACTCGTTGTTCTGCCAGCTTTCCATGAAATCCTCCAGTGGTGTGGGAGGAAATACAAACCAGTGACCTTGGCTTCTAATGACAGCAGGATGTTCTAAGGATCTGAAGTCTATCAGCAAAGCCTCTGTTCACAAAGCCATTTATCTCTGGCAGCTTCTTTCTGCACTGCTGGAGCAGTGGTTTCACCCTTCCCTGGCTGATACAGCTCAGCCTGGAGGATGGAAACAGGCAGATGTAGCAGGGAGCTGTGCAGGGGAGGGGCAGGAGCTCAGTCTATCCCCATGGTGTAGGGGGAAGGACTGAGAGAGAAAGAGGAGAACTGGCATTAGAATTAGAACTGATGTTGTAGATTTTCACATGGTGAATACTGAGTGTCTCAATAAACCTGGGAGAGTTGCCGTGCACATTTAGAGGTGAAGTTCAACAGCAAATTACAAAAACAAGAAAAGAAATCTAATGTTAAACGAGAGGATTAAACATTGTTTACTTAACAGTGTGAATCCACATTTTGAGGGCTGTGAACTACGACTTGTGGTTCTTGAAGCTGACAATGTTATAAACACAGGACTCCATTTGGTCATGATGTTCCTGTGTGCTCTTCCCCCTCAGGCTGTTCCTGGTTCCAAGGGCTCCCAAGCCCCCAGTGCAGAGCAGTGTGCAGGGTGCAGGGTGCAGGGTGCAGTGTGCAGTGTGCAGGGTGCAGGGTGCAGGGTGCAGGGTGCAGTGTGCAGGGTGCAGGGTGCAGTGTGCTCTGTGCAGAGCAGCTTTCCACTGCAGTGACTCCAAGTTCAAGGAAAACTCAAACATTTTCTCCTGCCCTTCAGGAAACCTTAACAACAAGCAAACACACACATATACAGCCCCATGCCAGGCAGACTGGTGGCATCAGCAAGCCTGGATGGAGGCATCCAAGAAACCATGGCACAGCTGTAGAGAGCTGAATGCTGGAGGTCTCCATAACCCAGCTCTTTCCTGCTTTAATTTTCAACTGATTGAAACTCCACCAAGTACTTGACATGCTGTGCTGCAGTTGTTGTGTCCCCTCTTCCAGGGCACCCCACACAGCACCTCCAATCTTTGGAGATGTGCTTGAGCTATGCACTTGGTGTCCCTTTAAGCCTTTGACAGGGCTTCCATATCCTGTCTGTGGAAGGTCAAGGAGGACTCTTTTTCAGCTGACCAGGACACACTATCTGCTGCTGCCTGGCTGTGCTGTGAGTGTGGAAGGATTTGGTATCAAATGGCACTGAGTTCTGAGTTCTGCCCAGCTGCTGGAACTCTCTTGAGCGCAGGGAGAGCTCAGAGCACAGAGCAGGGAGAGGGCCAGAGGGGCAGCCCTGTTTGCCCGCCACTCTCGGGGACCTGGGTGCATTGTGAGACGGTGGGGAAGTGACTCTGGGCAGGCAGGAGCCAAATGCAGGCACCACCTGAAACAAATGTGTGCTGGCTTGGACTTTGACACAGCTCCTTGCAGCAGCCTGGAAAGGGAGAGAGAGCAGCGGCACGACCATTCTGGGCGGTTCTTGCTGACTCGACATAAACATGTTTTGAAACTTCCAGTGCAGCCAGCAGGGAACACACTGTGCCCGTGGTTTCCCTGCCCCTGGCTCAGGAGGCTGCCAGAACAGTGGCCAGAGGCACCACTGCTTCCCCAGCCTCCAGCACCGGCTGGAGCAGGCTGTGCTGGATATGCAGCCAGTTTGTCCTTAGAAGGGTTAAAAAAAAAAAAAAAAAAAAAAAAAAAAAAAGAGAGAGAGAGAAATAAGAGGATGGAAGGCTGTAAGCGGAACAAAAGATCCATCAGCTAGCAGCAGACAGCAGCCATGCATTTCCTGAAGGGTATTTTTAAGTATACAATTATTCACTTCTTATTTACAGTGCTGTTTTGTATCCTTTTATCTAGCACTAGCTACTAGTCTGCCCTCTGCTTAAACCAAGCTGTTCATGTCCATGTGTCTGGAGCTGCAGTAACTATGGGAAGCAAGCTTTGTTTTTTTAGGTGCCCGGCCCCAAACAGCTGGAATAATCTTCCAAGCGTATTGAAGCGAACCCTCACATTGTTTGGGGTTTGGACACTCTTAATCCTTTTTTTGAAAAGCCTCAGCAGTGTGAAATGAGCACAGGCTGGGGGTAGTCACTGTCGTGTGCCATGAAAGAGTTCTGTCCCTCTCCAGGCACAGGCAGAACCCCTTTATCTCAGCGGGGCTCTCGGGGGCCAGGGATGCAAGGACAAACTGCCCACTTTGTGCAACAGGGACACACTGACACCTCTTTCACAGTGGTGCCTCTGCATCCAGACTTCTGCAGCGTGTACCAGGTCTCACCTGCCTTGAACAGAAAGGCTGAGAGCTGACTCCCTCTGCTTCGGGGTGATCTCAAGCATCTCCAGTATAAGGGCTGTACTGCATTAAGCAAGGAGGATCAGCTGAAGCAAGAGCTGTCAGCCAATTCAGTGTATTTAAATTTGCCATACGTGCATACACACATTTCTGTTCAACGTATCTTGAAGGTCTAAATGTCAGTTGTATACTTTTCTTCCTCTCCTAGCTATGGCTCTTGATTTTAAATTCATCCTGACTAACAAGTGCCATCTTGCAGATTTCATGGCAGATAACAGAGTGAGGCCAGCCTCTTGTCTGGTTTTGCACTCTGAAGGACTTAAAAATTAGTTTGCTTGCTGTTTTCTAGAGACCTTTTGTTGTATATGGGTTGTATATGTCTCCTTATGTTGTATATGTCTCCTCTACAGATCAGCAGCTCAAACCATTTTGGCTTTGTCCACCATTCACTGATGTCAACAGGAAGCTGGTCACAGATTTTAGTGGAGGTGGTGTGAAGTCTAAAGGTGAATTATTACTACTTGAATATCTATCATATTGTTTAATATGTTGATCCAACACTATTTTACATTCTTTTATAGATTGAAAAAGAGTTAACATATGTTAGAAACATCACAGAAAAGAACAGGGAATTTGATCAGCAGTTCTCAGACATGCTTATAGACAACTCATTGATCCATCATCTATGTTTTGTATTCCATACTCACACACTATTAAGATAAGATCAACTGAATAACTGCTTTTGAATCTATTATTCAAAGAATACTTTCATAAGTGAAAATTTACCATAATTTACACCAATATACTGTTGTTCTCCTGGAAATGTTTACATTATTTAAAACCACCAAGCTTTCCAGTGCAAATATACCTTAAAGAAATGCTGAAAAGCATTTATTTTACTCTTTCTTTGTCAGCAGCTTTGTTGGAATCTTCTTCTGCTCTTATGAAAAGAAAGTACCCTCTTCTGAAACAGCCCCCTGGTAAAGATAGACCTTTTCCCTCCAAACCTTTCATTTCCTAAGGCAGTGGATATGTTTATTCCTGGGAAGAATTGGGAGGATCCTCAGTTCTTCTCTGCTTTGTTTGACCACTATAGTTCAGATTTAAAGTCAAGACACATCCTCTCTCTTAAGATCAATACTCAGAGGGGAGGAATATCATTCTGATGCAAAGGAAAAGAACAATGGAGAAGGATGGTAGCATCTCTTTTTGGAAGCCCTGAGTACTATATTATAATTTGCAAGGTCTGCATCAATTTATGGAACTCCAGTGAATAATTTTGCCACTGTTTCAGCTGTACTTACATGGATGTTACCATTCAAAAGACAGAAGCCTGGGAATATGCAGAAGATGTTAATTTTTTTTTTTCCTCAAGTGAACTGACCATCTAGTGGCTTTGAATAATCATCAAAAGCTTTTTGGAAGTGTGACGTCTCCAAAGGACTGTTCCCATCCCTTGGCTACAGATAATAGGCTCAGAGCATGCAGAGTCACACATCAGTAGCAGGAGTAGGAAGAACACAGGAAGAAGAGGGCAAGGCCATGGAGGAGAAGCACATGAACAAATTTGTACCAGCAGAGGATTTCTGGGTATCTCCATTAATACTATGAATAATGAAAACTTCACGTGTCCCTGACCAGAGCTCGAAAACGAAGCTTTCTTCATTGTGTATTTATGGAAAACCTGAGGCTGATTAGAAGCAAGGGAAAGTTGTGGGATTAGAAGGTCTTATAACAGGTCCTAACTAAGTAGAAACAAGTGCTCTGTGTCAACACAGTTTTATGCCTGAGCAAACAGCTTCCTGTGGTCTGTGAGGCAATGACACAAACCTGGTAACATCGAGAGTGGTCCAGACCATCTGATCCACCCCTGTGTGAAGGTTGAATTCCACCTGTAATGCCCTTTGTAAGCAGGGGAGTGACTCTGGGTCACCAATAGTCTTTGCAATGCATGTTACTAACTCTGCTGCATGCCACGGTGATTGGATGAGATGACAGGTAGCCCTGGCAGTTATTCAAACCTGTTTTCCAGTTAATTTGTTAAAAATCAACCCAGAGTGTTTGTGGGCAGTAAAGCTGCTAGGAAGAGAAAACCACTCTGAAGAATAAACACTACAAAAAAGAGCTTTGAGTGCATCTGATTTCTCAGTATGCCTTATGGCATTTAACAATGAACATCAGCTACAGTTAGCTCCTAAGTTCTGTAAAAGATCTGCTCAGCAACTGGTATTTGGAGGTCCCAGGAGTCGTGAGCATGGCTCAGAACTGTCTGGCAGCACTGCTGCCCTGTGGGGTGCAGAGTGATGAGTCTCACGCTGTCTCCTGCAATCATGTGGCCCTAGGAGCAGCCCCAAACTCAGACAGATCAGCAGTGTCAGTCATCAGAGGCAGCTCCAGGCTGTGAGAGTTTGTGTCAGCAGCCAGCTCATCTGCAGTGATCCCACTGGCATTTGCTGCAGAATAAATATTGTCTGGGATTTTCCATTCTATATCCACCCTGGCCAGCAATGACACAGCAGTGATATAATTTTGAGCTCTTCTCGTTTCCCACAACCACACAGGACTAGTAAGAGGACTTGAGTCATTTACCCAAACATAAATATTCACTGATACTTTAGAAAGCCAGATTGGCCATACAGGGTATTTGCATCCGACTGGCAGGCATGACAAAGATTTGTGGAAGACCTCTGTCTTTCAGAGTGACAGATGAGAGACAGGAGGAGTACTCCAGCCTTCCTCATACAGGACTGTGTGTCTATTCTTAGCTAACTGAAGGACCTGGGAGCCAGCTCACAGCTGAAGCCATCTCAGCACAGGGGCCTGGAGGTGTCCCCGTGTCTGGGGTCTCATTACAGCCAGCTGAATTCTGCCACTGGAGACAGGATTGCTATTCAGGCACCAGAAGCAGGGGTCTGTTTCAGAGGGAGCTTTCTGGGGTTCTCTGGATACACTGACACTGGTCATGAGAGGCAGCTGAGATACCCAGCTCACACCTCAGCATGCACACACCAAGATGTGTACACAGTGCTGTGATAAGGTGTGGAACTCGGTGTGCTGAATCCCATGCCAAGGTTCTCAGCTTTCAGGCCCAGTCCAGTGATGTGACAGTCTATAGAAAGCCCAGCCTATAACAGCAGTGAAAACAAGTGGGGTTTTTTTACTTGGTTTTCTCATTCGAGCCTTGCAGACAGGGCAATATCATATTAATGGAATTTAAAGCAGGGCCTGTTCTGAATGAGAAACTCTGTCACATTCCAGGAGAATGTTCAGCAGCTCAAAATAGTGGGATTGGTGGTCACTCCTCTTGCTGTGTCCTGTGTTTCCTGTATCATAGTTCTGTCTGTATTTTAAATTGGACATGACTCCCAGGAAGGCAGTGAGACTCATTCCTCAAGGCTGTGCTCTTCAGCAGGAAATCACACAGCTGCTTTCCTTTCTTTCCTGTTCCTGTTAGGAACTGCAAAGCAAGAGCGGCACAGGGAAATTGTGCTAATTCTATGTGGGCCAATTTATTGCACTCTGCTTTGATTTTCTTTCATAGCTGCAGAAGGAATATTGAGGAGAGCTGACGAGGAGCAGCTCCTGATATCCCATACAAATGTTTCTGTTTATATAAAATCTTATGTTATTAAGAGCCCTCATGATGTTCTGGAGACCCAGGACTGTGTTCCAACTGCTTGATTTGACACCCAGTATTCAAGATTGCAGGGAAGAATTAAGACTGCCTGTGGGTATTTCTGCCCTTTCTTTCCTGTGAGGTGAGTGGAGAGAAGCAGGAGTGACTGAAGCTGCCTACCAGCATGTCCTTTCTCTTTGCTGACTGGGAGGAGTAGCAGCACCTAGCCAGGTACTGAGTCAGTCATTCTGTCTTGAATGTGTACGACAGCACAGATGTGCCAAGCCACCTTAGGGCCTGTAATGCAGGGTCAGGACATAGGCATTAAAACTGTGTTGTCAGTTCTTGGAAAATACAAACCCAAAGATGTTAATGCAGAAGTCTGCCCCTTATTCTTCACTATCCCCACTCCTAAAAATTAGCTGAGCGGAGGGATTATAAACTGCCATGTCCTACCTCCCATTAGCCAAAACTGCTGAAGAATTTAAGGACAGAAAATTCTTTGGTGTTATACCTGATCCTCTATCATTGCTGCTATAAGGAGGGAAAAAATCCAACTATTCTTCCAGTCTAGTACTGTTTCTTATCAAAGGTAGCCAAGCTTGTTTTGTAATAATTCTTTGGGAAGGACATTATTGCATGTAAAGGGCAAAGTCTGGCAGATTCAAAAACTTGGTTAAGTGATAGGGAAATGATGATAATGAACAACTGTATCAAGGCTCCAGGGAGATTAATCTGGATATGTGCCCAAGGCACCAGTAACACTAACCAGTAATCAGTGTACACTTTTTAGCTAATGATCTGGAAGAGAAAACACAGGTTGCTTTGGCGTGGTTTCTGTTGACATGAGGAACCTGGCAGTGTAAGGTCCTGATCGGGGGCAAAGGGTAAAAGTGCAACACCTGCTTATCTCCTGTGAAACCAGAACCCTCTTCAGCCGTGGGTAAATGTGCTGATGTCAGTGCCCCTCTGACATGCCAGCAGCAAGCCAGCCCCACACCGTGACCAGGAGCAGATGCACGGCCTCTCTTACCCCCTGGGCTTGTGCAGGGGAAGGAAAAAAAACCTCACATTTTGCCTTCTAGACTGCAGGAGCTTGGCTGGGACTGATGTTCTGTGCACAGTGTGCTGCAGAGAGAGCTGGGTCTGCCACGGCTGTGTGATCAACAGGGGTCTGCACAGACAGCAGCTTGGGTCCATCCTGCTGCACTTGGGCATCCCTGGTCCCAAGCCTGCCATGGGCAAGGGATAGAATGCATGTATGTGTACTTCTGCTTCAAAACACCTGACAGGAAATATTCAAATCCTGGCTGTAGAGACTGCAGCACAGTAAAAATGATGGGGAAACACAGCAGGTGTTTTTGTCATTGGTTTCCTTTTGTTTGCTGTAGTAGTTTATTGAGGTCCCTGGTGTACTTTAGTTCTGGCTTGTTTCTCCCCACACACCTGGCATACTGGTACATGTCAGAATGGTACATTTCTGTAATTGCAAAATGCAAAAATGGGATGCCATGTGATCTGCTTCCCTGGCATTACAAGTAAAAAGCCTTAAGAAGGTGAAACCCTCACTGTTAAGGAGGATAAACTCAGTACACAAGGCTGTCACTTTTAGGCTTGCTGCCACACACCTGGAGTCAGGCTGGTTTTCACCCCTCCTCTTGCAGATAAAGTATCTACATATATTTTTACAGTTACTCTATCTTCTTAAAATTAAGGGAGATGCAGGACAGCCTTAGGCCAACACAAGTCTGCTAAAGCACCAGGTTTTTTTGTATAGGACTGTTGGATCATGATACCATCTGATCACTACCATTTTCTTACACAACAGCTATGAAAAGCCAGCTGTCCTATTGCTTTAGAGCTGAAAGACAACCATCCCTTTGGTGAGAAAACTTTTTGTTAGATATAAAATCAATGATGGATGTCTTTTTTTCTTAGTCAATTTTCATATTCTTTAAAACTGAACAAAAGACAACTATTTTAGAGGGTAGAACATGCACTGATGGAAGATTCCCAATTCTCATCTCAAAATGAATACTGTCCTAATTAACAAGAGTAAGGAGATGGGTAAGGTCATGCACTGATTTTAGATACTATATAACTTCTCAACCAATGCACCATGAAGCATAAGCAGATTATTCTTCCAGTGCTTCTCCCCCCTGCTGTATCTGACATGGTATCAAGAGTTTTTCTCAACGACACTTGATAAGACATAAAATAAAAAGCCCTTGCTTGCACTAGACTTAAAAAAACCCAAAGATACAGACAACCATTTAAAAGATTTTATTATAAAACTATTTCAACATCCACATTCAAGTAAAAGACTTAAAACTACAGCTCTGCTTTCAGAAAAAAAGAAAGTCAGTGAATGCTGGAAAAGGTGCTGTATTATCTAGGTAGACAGTCGTAATACTACAGAGATTTCATGTGTGTTCCTTGAGTGCTACACAACCTCTGCTTGCATCATGAATGTTCCACAGCTCTGCTCTGCAAACAGCATCACAAACATTTTTGCAGCACCCATGTGCCTCAGCTGCTTTGAAACAGGAATTACTACCTGGAGCAGCAGCAGCTGTGTTACAGATGTACCATCAGATCATAACTCAGGTTCAAGCATTACTGGATGCAGACAGAAAGGTACAAATTGTTTTTACTTGACAACAATGATTACCTAGGTATGTTTGTGACCTTGTATTCAATTCAAAAATCCACAAATACTCAATTACTTTATGGCAGTGAAAGCAGCGTTTTACACCTATATATTCTAGACAAAGGTATTGCCTTTTTATTAGCCACTTCATTCACTGAGCTGAGCTCAGATGCATGATCTGGTGACTTTTGATGACTGCAGTTTATTCACCAGGATAAAACCAGCCTAGATGCAGTACTAAAGTCATCATGCTCAGCAGTTATCATTAATACAGCTAAATTACTTTTTAAAATAAATGGAGCATATCGAAATAGTATTATACTTTCAATGAGAAATATATCTCAACAGGACTTCAAGAACACAAAGGTAATTTCCTATTAAAAACCATTTTAGATTCATAATGGAATATGGAGTCATTTTCTGTCCAACAAATAGAAATCGCTAATAGAAAACTGTCATACTGAGCAGAATGCTTTACTCTATTTGCAAATTCTTGCAAAGGATCACATAAACAGAAGATAATATGATAATTATTTTAAAAAATTCAAGTAATAGTCTACAGCCCTGATGAACTTTTGACTGGCCAACTTGGCAACATCCAATAGTTTAGCATCTGTTAAGTTTACCTTGCTTAAAAAAGTGAAAACACGCAAAGGAGATGGCCAAGGAAGAAGCTTACTGAAAATGGAATATTTTCTGAACAACTCTCTCCCAATGGCACTGTTCCTGTGGGAATTCCCCCTATTTTGTTATTCATAAAAGCTCTCCTGTAGTTTTCAGTGCTGTTTATATTTTGAAACATTCCCTAAGCTCTTTCCATTGCAATGAACAGTTCTTAGAATAAATTTTTACCACTTCTGAAAACCTTTCCAACAGACCTTCAGTGCTCACCCACAGCTTAGAGGGTATAGATTCCCTGTGTATGTCCTTGAGCTGATGTGGTCCAATACAAATTCAAAAAAGACAATTGGCAGATTTTAGCTTTGTGTATCAAGCCACTAATCTAACAGCACAACAGCAACAAACCACGTAACTGTGTTTTAAAAATACTGTTTTTCACAACATGCTTATACAATACATATCACCCAATCCTTTCTGTTCAACTTACACGTCTGACTTCTTGGAAAATCCTGACTTGACATACATTTTCCAGAATACAGGAACATAGGCTAGATGTAATCCTAATGTTAGAGCTCTTGTAACCAAAGAGCTTTCCATTTATCTACAGAAGCTTTTAAAATTATCCTGATTTTCTTCTTCATTACCTTATACATAGAAGCCATACTTGGCTGACTTCCCATGAACAGTTTAACATAAAATATCTAGCAATGTGACTCACAGAGCAAGGCATCACGTAACAATTATTCCTGGAATAGGTTTTATTTTAAAATGTGACTTCCTTATATATGGCAAAGACCTTCTCCCTGCCTCCCAAGGCTCCCTCTCTTCCAGTCAGGCTGTACTTGAATGATGTATCTTGCTACAAGACTGCCATGTTAAGTGAATCTTTTCCAAATGTTAAAAAAACAACTTTAAAGCATGGATGTTATCTATCTACCTGAGAAGTTCTGTAATAAGATAAACTGCTGATAACTATTCTAACAGAAAAATATGCATCAGCATAACTCGTTTATCAGTCAGTATTCAGAATTCAAGCATTAAACAGGATTTAAAAATTGCACACCTCTACCACACCAAGTCTTTGATCATAGTAAAAAAATAGCTTGATTTTCCTCTATACACAGCTCTTATTTAAAGACATATGTGCTCCTATTGTCCTCCTATTTTCCTGAAGTCCACAGCAAGGTTTCAGATTCAGTGCATACAGCCTAGGTTTATGATACTTTTATCTTCTTTTTCCTCTGCTAGTCCTGAAACTTGCTTGTTTGAAGGTAGATGAAAACTTCCAAATGAAGCTCTTGAAGCCAGCTTGATCCCCTGGGATGTCTCCATACCAGCTTCTCTTCAGGAAGCTGCACTCTGTTTTGCCATATTCTTTGGGTCTTTGCTTGGGACACACCAGTCATCTGCCTCTGAGGTAGCCTGGTAATGCTTGGAAGCTGATTTGTTAAAAACTGGGAGTTTTTCTATTGATTCTGTTGATAAGGCCTAAAAGTCAAGGAGGAAGAGGTTACTGTCTCTTAATAATGTCACTTAGCAAAAATTCATTCAGCATGCCTTAAGTGTTAAGGCAGTGACACTATAAAGCAAAGTTATTTACGCAAATGTTTCTACAACAGAGGAGGTCGTTTATGTGCTTCAGCATCTCTGATTGCTTTGGCAGGGTAATTTGGTAGGACAAATGCAGTAACATCACATCCTATTTATGCATTTTTGATAGATCTTAAGCAGTACCTTCTAATATGTTTTCAAGATAGTCCAGGAATGTATGGAAAAGGACTGTGATTTACAAAATTCCAGTGAAAATTTTTCAATAGAAGTGTTACATTTATATAGCTGAAATGTCTCTTCCTTTCATACTTCTCCTCTGATTTCATTTCAGTGTTTTCAGGTTTGCAAGAGAAATTCAAAGCAAGTTTTCCCATGATTAGGCACAGAAAGTAGAAAATAACATGTAGTGCTGTTTGCAGGTTTCTTAAAGAAACAGCAGTGCAAGTTGTATGGCCAGTGTTCAAAATTACTGGTATCTGAATCCCACAGAGGGGCTATACAGCAGATGTTGAATAGCACCTTGACTCCTTAAGGATTTCGTTTATATGGACTTTCTGGTTTTCACAGTAAAGAAACCAGATCTGTGGCTCACACCTTTACTTCACTGTCTTCAAGTATTTTGTAGTCCATGAACAAGTAGACAATATCTTAACACAATCTGAAAACCAACAGGGTTTTCAACACTAGTAGTTGTTCAAGCAGGCTAGTTAAAGCCAAGTGACTTTTTTGATACCAGTTAAAAAACAGTTACTAAGTCTGTCATTTCTCAAGAAAAAACAAGAGCTACTCATGAGCAGAGAATCTGTTTACCTTAAAATGGTAACAAGTAGTTATCCCACTACTTTTATTTAACTAGATTTAAATACATACCTTCAAGTAGATGATAGCATCTGTTCCATAACCACATATGGAGTAAAGATTTAGATCTCCTTGAAAGTATTTAGCATACAGACGAGAAATTGGCAAGCCATACCCAAAGCCAGCCTAAAAATAAAGCACAATATAAAATTAATTATTTTTTCCTAGCTCTAATGACTTAAAGTTAAGTAGCTGAAAAGTCTTCAGAGATTTTTAAGCTCTTAAAAAGTCCTTGGCATTTCCTCTTCTCTTAGAAGAAAATGTAAATCTCTAATCAGTTTCATAGAGAATGCTGAAGCTGACCATTAAAAATCCAAAATCACAAGGAAAAGGATCTCCATGGAAAAGGGAGGGTCTATATGTATGTCCCACTTTTGCATATTAAATTCCAGTATATTTCTCTACCTTGTTATTGCTAGTATAGTTTGATTAGTAAAAGGAGCTTGCTATTGGGAGATAAACATAATAATCTACAAGACTGTTCCAGTTGTGCTTGCCTCCAGAAAGGAGGCAGGCTCTACAGTAAATTTGAGAACTGAGTGGAAAGTGAAGGTAAAGTAAATTAGTGTCACTGGAATGCAGGAAGAAAAAAAAAATGAGGGGGTTAGAATGAGGTTGGAATGTTCTTCTTGGTTTATGCCTTTAAAAGCATATTTTTATCCACTAAGCTAAATACTAAAATTCTGTTTCAGAAAGTGTAAATTCATACTTGGGGGGCTCAGTAAATTTTTTCATACCCCACAAAGCAGCAGGATGGACCCAGTGCTTCATTGTTAACCCACCAACACTTACAACAACCTAATTGCAACATGAGCATTGAAAGTATCTTACAAGAGGGGTGTTTCGGGCATCATCCACATTTGGCCTTGGTGCAGTGGAATACATGTAGCTGAACAGCTGCTCAATTTTCCTCACTGGAACACCACCTCCTCGGTCTGAGATCTGGTTTGAAAGAGAATAAAGTTAAAAACAAGCATGCACTAAGAATGGTACTTAAAATGCTGTGATTTGAACACACCTTTGCAACACCCATAAATGTAAACATTTGTTTTGCAGCACATTATTTTTCAACTAGTTAACTAGTCTAACTAGTTATGTGGAGACTCACATCATCACAAGAATGCTCTTGTGCTCGTGCATAGTGTCTTTGACCTGTTCTCAGAGGCCAGATCTTTTAACAGAACCAGCTAAGCATGTGCAATACCAAAGTTTACATTAAGTCCATTGTAGTAGGCCAACAAAATACCTTGATTGCCAGGTCTTCTTTCCCTAGAACAACTATCACTTCAATCGGAGAAAGGGTAGGGCTGTTTTCTTGGAATTCAACAGTTGCTCTCATTGAATTCTGTGGAAAAGAAAGTTACCATGATCAGAGATTGTTGAATGCATGCACTTCAAACAATATCCCTTTTACGTAGAGGCAAAATTATCCTCTATTCCTATCAGTGCATCATTTCCAAGGGACACACTTAGCATTTTGGCATAAGGGCAGCAGAGGAGGTCTCACACCTAGAAGTGTCTAAGCATAGCCAAGAATCTTCTGAATGAAATATTATGATGTTCTTTGCCAACATTAACTCAGGCACTATAAATTAAATAACATAACTCTCTTAAAGTCAACAGGTTTCTGGAGAAGAGCAAGGTTCAGCATTTGCTAAAGGCTGCCAGATTTCTGTATGTTATGCTGGCAGCACTGAAGTTCAGCTGCATCCACTACTCCTAAATACACTGTCCACTCCACAGAAAAGGCAGTAGGGCAAACCTGCAGATGTAATCTCGAAAAGCAGAGGGCTATTGGTGGTCACAACCCCACATCCCACTTCACCCTCTGAGTTTATACTAACATACCTTAAAGAGCTCAAAAAGCATGTGAAAAAGATGAGATGGAACATACACAATGCTGATTGGTTCTCCTGGAGCTTTTCCTAGAGGAAAGGAAAAATAAAAAACACTTAAAAGGGTGATGACATACGGTATCCAAATTTTACAGTGAGCAAGTTGCCAAAACAAACAAAAAAACCAAATCAGTTCATTTTTGGTTTCCCCCCTATCCAAAACTGGCAAACAGCTTTATGCATTCATAACAGCATTTAGATTGCAATTGCCACTTGCTTAGTTTTTTTTTTTTTTTCAATAAACAACTAAAAAAATCAAGTATTTATTCCCCTTTATAAATAAAGGATTTCAAACATTAAGCAAACTGCTGTCATCAGACACAGGCAGGCAGCTCAGACCCAGCATTTCAGTCAGCAGCCCCAGTTCATCACTCCAGATATGGAGGTCCTCTCTAGCAACTTATCATATTACTTTCAGGTTTGTCTGATTTTTCTCAAATTTATAAATGGCACCTCAAAAATGTTGTGTTTAAGATACACCAACACTTGAGTTCTAACATGGAAGGCTAAATGAGGGCCTGTAACAGAAAATGAAGAGCAACTAGCCCAACTAGAACTAGATCACCTGGGATGTTCACTAAGGCTAAAGAATTGGGAGCCTTTTGACTCAGTAAAAGAAGCAGTTTGGCTACCAATAGGAAGCTCTCATCTTACCGTTCACCTGAGTAAGCTTCAGTTCTGGAGATGTTAAGTAATACTGGTCACACAACAACTTGGAACTTTCGTAAGCATCTGAAACAATTATTTAAATAAATGATATAATGTATGATATCAAGCAATGTAAAAAATCATTCTAATGCATGGCAGAATACAGCTGCTGAGGTGTTAGACAATCTAAGAAATAGCCAAGGGAATGTATCTCAAGGGAATGATAACACCGTGTGTACTAAAAATTGAGGACAAGGGGCAATTACAGAAGCATGAGCAAATCTTTGTAGAGTTTGAAAATTGTATGGAACTGATGCATCTGTTATCTACCAGTAGGTAAAACCAATCTCAAAATCTCAGACAACTCCAGCTCCTACCTCATCTGGCACTTGCTAGGCCTTACTCCAACACGTTTTTTTACTGCCACTTTGTACTTTAAATTCTGTCCTCTAAAAGCTCATGCTTTGATAAAACTACTTTCGGCTATTTCAATTAAAGCCAGTCAGCATCCCCTGAAACAGAAGTTGGTTACCCAAACTGCTTGCAATCAGGTATAGACACTGATCAGGAAGAGAAACGTCAAAGCTCTGAGAATACGCACCATTCACTACTTCAACAACATCACAGCAAGGGTCAATGCTTCCAATGTGCCTTGGGTGCCCCGAGCGAGATTTATCATCAAAAAGAAGAGCTGTTTGACACGAGAACAACACAACATTTAATCCCAAATACCGTGTTATAAAAAAAGCCCCAAAACTGAGACTAATACAGTGTGATCCCAGCATATAATCACATAAAATACTGAACGTTGTTTATGCCTTTTATGAGTTAAAATGCTATCTACTGTCAGCAAACTATGTTGACTTTTCTGTAGCTCACATCTAAAGGTTTTTCAGACATAAAGAATGATATCCCTACATATTGCACAGAAGAGTTACTTCAATTTTTCTGTAGTCTAGAAAACAAGTTTGCCCATAACTTTCTTAAGTGATAGATTCAGTTTCTAACTTTTCAGTGTCACACAAAATCATGTAAAGCAGTTCTCCAGCAGTTTTAAGAAGTGTTTACATTAACATATTACTCATTAGGTTGAAGTTTCTTCTTGGGTAAAAATTTCTACTTACTGTGTTGGTTCATTAGCATCCGAGTAGAAATACGGCTCATGTAAAAACGATCCAAAAAATACTGGATGTTTTGATTGGTGACAGGATCTACTTTAAAAGTGTCTTTGTATTCAATTACTCCTTGTGCCATTGTAGGAACCACATCATGATGTCTGTTTCGGACTCTAATTAGAGTATCTATAAAGCTAGGTTAAAAAGAGATCTTTTTAGAGCATTATTCTCAGACTACACAGAAGTAAGTTTTGTATAATGTAATTATCTGATCTAGCACCAGGACAGATAAGTGCTTAACAGCCTTAATACTAAAATACAGTCTGTTTGTTTTACTCTTTTTAAAGTGATTCCTCATTGACCTAATCCAGAAATATTTGGCATTTTTAAAACAAACGGTCTAATGAGCCATATCAAATTCAATACCTATTTACTCATTTATTTGAGCAGAGGAAAATGTAAGGAAAGGAAAAAGATCCCAAGCTGATATCTTGGAAACAAGCAGAAATATGACTTCACAGATAATTTTTTAATATTTCTCTATCATGACAGTTCAAGGGGCAATATGACCTTGAAATGAGGCTGCAATAGGTCATATTTATTTGCAATACTGCTAAACATGGTCCGAGATTTCGACCACCTTGTTCTATGTTCAGCTCTTCTTGCTAGATTATCAAATTCAGCTCATCATGGCTGTCAGCCTCAAGTGAATAGATTGTGAAAAGTAGTATGTAAACTATAAAGTTCAAAGAAAAAAAATGAAAAGCTTACTCAGACAAGACTTTTTGGTCATCTGGACTTTTCTGGTTGAACTCAATCAACTCCTTTAGGCTTTGGATGTACCTATTAAATATGAACACAAGAAATATATGCTATTGAGTTTTATTCATCTAGTAATATGAAAAATACTTTGTCTTGTGCATATCATTAGTCCTGACAAGTCATCTAGGAGCTTTAAGTATCTTTGAAATACCCAAGTAACAACCAACAATGGAATGACAGATGGACACTTCTTGACTGCCTGAACTCTAGAAGTTTTAAGTCTTTTCTTGTGCCTGCCACCAGAGAGGAATCTAAACCCTCACTTAAGGTACACAGGATCCTCTTATAATTCTTAAGAAGAGATGTATTTCAAAAGAAGACAATGCTAATGAGGAAGCCACTTAAGCAAAATTTTTCCAAATCTGATCAGCTTTGGCAGAAGCTAAGTAGCTGAGCTCTTGCACCAACATCTGACAGCCTTGACGCATACAGCAAGGCACAACAGTTTGCTATATTAAGAGTTTCTAGATCTCCCTCTAATACTTCTGCTCTTTATGTCAGCCATCCGGGCAAATGCTGCAACTGTGCCAGTAAACAAGGTTAAATCCGATTCAACTACTGTGTCAACTGCAGAGATTATGTTAATTGAATTTTAAACACTTGCTGCACAGGTCAAGGCAATATACTCTGGAATAGAAGCTCTGTTAGATCTCTCCATCAGTGGGAGATCAAAACAAGTACACAGCCTGCTTTCCCATCTTGTGTGGGTCTCAAAATCTGTAATGCTGTGTAGAAACAGAACACTTTCTCTTCTCCCTTCTTAAAAAATAAGAAGTAAAATTTGCTCTATTAGCTATTTCAAACTGTTAGCTCCCCGCCTCCCACACCCATTTAAAGATAACAATATAACCATATTGGTTTTCAGTTCAATTTTAGTGTTCTAGGACAGTGTGTAACAGCTTGGAACTCAAGATTTGATGAAGGAACTGCATTTCTACTGTGTTTTGTTATGCTTTCTACTATTCAAAAAAATCTGTAACAACAAAGTTCTCAAAGCTGTGTTACTTTGCATGCTGAATTCAAGCAGTTCATACTTACCAGCTTTTTACTAATTTTACTGATGGAGTGCCTAGTAATTTATCAGGAAGAAGATCGATTTCTTTCAGGATGTTTGCAAACCTCACAGGAAGTTCTTGTCGCAAAAATGCAAAAGAAGTTCTCTCACATCCATTATTCGAGCCTATAAATAAATCCAAAATAAGGTTTTTGGTTAAGGAAGTTTCGAGATGTAAATACAGACTGTTGACTTTCCATAAACTTCAGGACTCTATTTCTCTGCAATCATGACGCTTTTACTGGCCAGCTCACCTAGGCGTTAGGTGTTATATATTTGTGCTGAACGCTGTTCACATGACAGTAAGACACAGCGTGCTCCTGGACGGAATATTTGTACAGATTCCATTTAGAGGTGAGACTTAATTGCAATCCCTAAGGAGCACTCCAGCCTCTGTAAACAGGAGGTTGTTCGGGGTGACGTCTGGCAGTATCATGTGCGCACAGCCGCCAGAGGTGCCAAGGCGATAATGGATCTGGGAACAGCGCGTTCGCTCCGCCGGAGGCTCCTCCCGACTCCGTGTGCGCGGAGCCCGAACACGCCCCGCAGCCCTCTCAGCGCCCGCACCCCACGAACACGGCCGAAACTGCGCTGGAGCGCATCTTCAGCTCTGACGGCACTCACAGGTCTCCAGCCCCGGGCACCTGACCGGCGGGTAACTGCGGCCGGGGCTGCCGAGGCGACCTCCCAGCCGCCGCCAGCAGCCCGGGGCCGGCAGATCCCAGCGGGGCGGGGAACACCCCGCGGGGCCGCTCCCCTTCTCCGCCCCTGCGCTGGGCGGCCGAGCCGGGGGCGCTGAGCCT